>JAFIDM010000001.1:99782957-99822417 GCA_023159025.1 Thereuonema tuberculata
ATATATATATATATATATATATATATATATATATATATATATATATAGAATAATATATATTTATAGAAATGACTTTTCATGTAAATGCAATCTTTTGAATTTTTTGAAGATTTTAATTTCAGTTCAGCAAAAGTGAATTTCTTTCCCTCTAATGTGATTTCAATTTACTAAGAATGGATGATAGGAATTTGCAGTACTTAGAAAGAACTCTAAACTCATTTTTGTTTGTAATTGTTCTGCTTATAAGAGCATTTAATCTAGCTTGATCAAATTTTCAAAAAGGATCTATTTTGGAAACTAAGGTTTTCGTGTCTACATGAACAGTTGCTTTTTTTCTATTTCTATCATTCTTTTGTTGAGAAGTTTCTGCAAAATATTGTTGTAATTTCTAGTTTTACTGTGAGAAACACAAGCAGCAAATAAGTGGCATTCCTATTGAGAGGGAGTTAATATTCAGCAAGAGTGTAAACTCTGTGACTGAAAAATATCATGGATAGAAGCATATTTGTATTACAATTGTTGGCAGTACACAATGAAGAGGCAGTTGAGACTTCTGCTCCTGGTCTTCTGTAACTAGATTTAAAGAACTAACTTGGAGGTTTTCTTCTTTAATTTCAATTCCTCTGTTGTAAATAAAGCAACTTTTGAAGAACTGCAACTATACATGTGTCTTTAGTATAACAGTAGAAATACAAAACTTATTTGTTTTGTAAGAAATGAAATTCAGCACAAATTTAACCAAATTGCCTTTCTGGTTCGATTATCGGGAAGGAATCGGGAACGGCCATTTCGTCCTACTTGGGACTCATCAGCCCGATCTCCGCCTTCCCCGATAAAAGACCCAGAAAGGCAAAATACTTAAGTGGAGGTCACCGTCACACCTGGCAGTGGCCCCCGCAGAACAAAAAACAGCAACAATAAATGTTGTGCTAATTACCACTAACAAAAACCTCTTCCTAATAACTGATAGGACTGTAGGTTATTTTAATATAAAGTGAAAGAAGTTTAACGTGCTGTAAAATAATTCAAATTAAATAAAACAAGAAATGAAATTCAGCACAAATTTAACCAAATTGCCTTTCTGGTTCGATTAAATATTATAAAATATTATTTTATATTATAAATATTATATTAAAATAACCTACAGTCCTATCAATTATTAGGAAGAGGTTTTTGGCCAAACTGTAAATAAAAAAAATACACAATTTCAGGTATATTACTATCAAAACTACAGTAGGATCACATACAAAAACAATATTTTTTTTTCAAATTTTCAGAGAATATATAAATATGGTTTTGTGATAAGCCAACTTCAAAGTATTAGAAAACGAATTATCAAAGAATGTAGCCAGCTTATCTGGTGTC
Organism: Thereuonema tuberculata; assembly: GCA_023159025.1. Taxonomy (NCBI): domain Eukaryota; kingdom Metazoa; phylum Arthropoda; class Chilopoda; order Scutigeromorpha; family Scutigeridae; genus Thereuonema; species Thereuonema tuberculata. The sequence goes on from JAFIDM010000001.1 coordinate 99,784,323, forward strand.
TTATCCATTCACAAGAATAATGAACCAAGTTGGGCATGTTTTACTAGATCACATGAATAATAATTACTGACCTTCTGGAAGTGAATTAAGCACATTTGGCATCAGGAATGATAACTTCTGCCTGCCTTTAACTTTTGTGAAAGAAGCCTGACCTGTTATTTGATGAGAGTTGGGTGAACCTTTCTATCATCTGGAACAGGGAAAAATCCTTGATATCTGTATGGATCAATTCCAGTTCTTACCACTTGAGCTGGTTATTTAAATGCAGTAGCAAAATGTACTTTGGCCTGGCAGCCAAATGGTAAAGCATTTGATTATGGCCTGGAGGATTCAATCCATGAAGGAGGTTAGTGTTTTTCCACATTGAATTCAAGTGGGTCTTAGGGTCCATCAATCCCTCTGAAGAATGGATACCAGCTTTCTTTAAATATTTTTTTACCAGGATACCAGATTAAAAATGGGCTAGTTTTGGACTGAGCAGCTGAGCATAACTGTTGGTCATAAAATGGTGGGAGCTTTACCTCCCACGACTCCATTGATCACAAATCTGTAGTAGGATATTTCAACTTAACTTAATAGCAGAATATACTATGCATCTTTATCTAATTCAGTTCTCTAAAAGTTGCCCTATTGTGAACTTCGCAAGTAGATGAGGGGAAAGTCACTTTATTTTGCTGGCAGTATGAAAAATTTGTGCATTCTCAATATTTACCTTTATTTTCATTTCTCATTTTATGCACATTAAATTTCCCAATGTATTCTGAAATATTTTTCTTTTCTTTTTAAAATCAGTCATATTTTTATACTTTTATGTTCCTGTCATCCATTGAAGTTTTCTGGGATAAAATTTATAGAAACATTTTTTTTTCTTGTCAAAGAATTCAACTGCTTGACTAATTCTGATTTTAATCTTTCTAAAGCCTCCTCTGGATCGAAGAAATTCAGCTGATGAATTGAGTATCACTAGCAATGAAGATACAGATGAGTAAGAATTAAATTTTTCTTATTTTCTTATTCTTTCTTCTTCATCCTCTTCTATTTCTTTAATCTCCTTTTCAATAGACTGTTAATGTAGTGTACAGTTTTATAAAGTTGTTTAGTTTTGCATAGAATAATACTATGATTATGACTATCTGAAAGCTTCAAAATTGGCAGCAGTTTTTTTTTATTTTTTTTTTTTTATTTTTTTTTAATATGTCTAAATTTCATTTTATTTATAGCCCAGACATTTTACAAAAAAATCTAGAAAGTTAATAGCAATAACTTATTTATATTTATAATATAAATAGAATTAAAAAATTACTTCAGGACACTCATAATGAGGATAAAATTAAATTATATTTATAACAATAAAAAAATGAAAACCCGGACAGTTTCGGCCTCTTTTAGCTCCACAAGGCCATTATCCGCAGAATACCTTATGATTTTCTTATGATTTAAGAGCAATGATTTATATAGATTGCACAAGTGTAGTGGTTGCTCTGATGATCCCATACTTAGCTTGCTCTCTTTGTTTTCATGACCTTTTGATGGGGCTTTTTTCCTTTTAATATTAAAATTGATAGAAAATTTTGTAGTATTTGGTTGTCAGACATTGTTTATTCCTCTGCAGTTCATGTATATCTTATGAAAATTATGAATAATGTGTCCTTATTTTACTTGTATATTTTTGATTTAGTGCCTTTGCCTCTTTGGAGAAACTATCATTACCTGTTTCCCAGTCATCAGAGTCTCTGACAAGCCCACAGTCAACTAGTGTAACGAGTCCCTACAAGGTTCCACCAACTCCTTTGCCCTATAGAGATACAAGTGATTCTGCATCTTCCCATGGTTATGACCAAACAGTGAATGGTGTAGCAAAAGGAATTTCCACTTCTTCTAGTTATCTGGTGAATGGGGAATGCAATAATTCATTTTTAGAATCGTCTTATTCATCTGATCATAGTCCCAGTCCTCATAGAAGTCCTACATCTCCTGCTGTTAACCAAGCTAAATCTCCCATAGCAAACAGCAGTCCACTACGCCTTAATGAAAAGTTTGCAGAAGAGATTAAAATGGTTGTTCAGAAAATGAATATTGATGGTAAGCTTTTTATTTATTTATTTCAGTGCTGGAAAATGTTGTGTGTTGCATAACAAACAAATGAAATAACAATGATTTTTGATTAATGTAACAAAAAATGATAATGAAACTTTTCAAAATAGTAGCTTACAAAAATGTAACAGAAACAGAAGCATAAATTTCATGTTTTCATTAAAATATGATAAAACAAAAATAATAACCTTAAAAAAAGAAAAGATAATAAAAATACAATTTCAATAAAACTAACTTAGGAATCATTAATTGCTTTGAAATAATATTATTGCAAAAATAACATTAATGTTATAACAAGAAAGACATAGGATTTACAAAAAAAATAAAATTCACTAAGCTGTTTTTTGAAATTTTATTGGGAATCCAAAACAAGACAGTTTCCGATTCCCAAACTCTCATCATTTGGATCCTTCCAGTATCTGCAGCTGGACATTAAGTCAATACGTGCATAAGAAAGATAAATAAACAAAATAATGACCCTTCACATGAGAAATAATTAAAAAAAAAAAGAAATTGAGTATAACCAACTATTAGTTATTAATCTCCGTCAGTTGATCGCCAAGCATTTTAAGATATTTAGTGCTAAAAAGCATTTTCATAATGACAAAATTAACATTCATAGGATATATAAATATGTATACATACCTGTATGTAAAGTAGTGAATTTATTTTATATGGTCCTATGTTGTTTTTTATATATATTTGTTATCGTAGCAAGTTAATATCATCATTATCTTTGACATTAATGTTAATTAATATAATTATTCCTAAGATGTTTTTAAATAATTATTAGCCTTCCCTCCAAGCATGATAAAGTTCCAGCATTCCTATATAAAGTATATACATAATCTCTAAACATGAATTAAAAGCTTCCTATTTTTGATGACAATAAATAATAATAATTATTATTATTAAAAATAATAAATACATTATTTTAATGTATAAATATATATTGTAATGTAAATTCAGATGTATTTATGTTACAATGTTATGTAATAAGAATTAAATATATATTGTATTTATAAATTAAAAATTACTTATTTATTATTTATAACTAGCAGCAAAGCCTGTCGGACGACAGGCATAAAAAAAAAAATCTGAAAAATCATTTTATTATCAATTGTCAACTATAAAGTATCTCCTTATAAACTACATTTTTTGTAAAAACAGCATCAGATCCTTCTATCAGATGTCCTTGATGTATTTGGTCAAGAATTTTGATTTTGACGTCGCAAGCACGATGTGCTCGAGATATAGCAATATATAAACTGTCCATGACTAAAAACAGGCTCTGGTAAATAAATACCAACCATATCTAAAGTTTGTCCTTGTAAATAAATTTTACTAAAAGTAAGAATGGAATAATTATCATTTTTGACCCATAACGCCGAAAGGCATTTAAAACTCACCTTTGTAATCTAAATACTGCGCTAACTTGTGAACGAAGCTTCTACGGCAAAAATGGTTTTGAGTTTCAAAAACAGCGTAAAAAACTGAGTAAGAATGTCAAATTTCATTAAAATGGGTGCAGTAGTAACAAAATTATGGATCTATGTTAATAGCTTAATTATATCGAGTCACAGACAGACGAATTTAGCCAATTATATAAGTTGATAATAATAATAACACTTTTTAAACCAAAATAACGTTATGTAATTTGAAGGGAAGGACAACGAATTTCTGTAAATGAAGGAAACTGGAGAAACGGGTTTTCTTGCCTAACAACAAAATGGCAGCCACTACTACTTAACTTCCTGCCTTTAGGCGTGAACAGGCCATCTAGTTGCCGCACGACCTGTGCCTGTAACATCTCCAACGAAGACAAATGGGATTGCAAATACCGAGGTTTATCCAATGCTCTGTAAAATTCTTCCGCAAGAAATTAATGCATTTACATATAAACTTTCTTTGTGCGTGAAGGAATTTCAGAAATATATGTAATTCTGTCTGTAATCGCTGTCTGTGAATTTGAATCGACGGCGATTCATTTGGGCGCCATGTTTTTCGTCATGGACATGACGTCATGCCTGACGTGCTCCAACGCTATGGCATGATTGGCATTCTATCGAGTTACGGACAGACAGACAGACAGACGAACTTAGCCAATTATATAAGGTAGATAGTTGTTGTTATTATTAAAAGTACAGTAGAACCTCATTATAACGGACTAATAGGGGCTGAAGGTTGTCCATTTTAGTGAAAGTCCGGTTTATAACAAATAATTCTTATAGGGGTGTAATGCAGCAGGGTGTACATCAATGAAAGTACAATAGTTAGCTGTAAAAAGTGCTTATTATACACTAGAGCCCCGATTATCCGTGGGATTGGGTGGCAAGGGCTTCGCGGGTAACGAAAATCGCGGATAACCCGAGAAAAGACTAAAAATGAGGTGTAAATACGAAAAAAAATATTTCACCATTAAAAACTACGTTTTATTGTTCAAAAAACATAATATGTAAAATTTTTAAATATGTACAGTAAAGCAGAAACCTTTGCTCTACGTTTGCATCCACAAATTCTGAGAAGGCTTGTGGGATCACGATGCACAATAAACCTGTCAGTAATGTTCGACCTTCGCACTGAAGGACCTATTGTATTTTCCCTGTTGTTGGCTTGGATTAAAATTGATTTTTTTGAGGTTCGTAATTAAAAAATTTTTTTGCGGAACTTGCGGATAATCGGGGCTCTACTGTATATTAAATAAAAAAAACAGCCTTCAACGTAGTAGGTTGAATTGAAAAAGATGTGTACGTATGCATTAATTTTTAGAACAAGAAGGTCCTGGTTCATGTTGATTGATTCATTGGTTTGAAAAAAGTTATTTATTTTCTGCTGGGTTTGATTGCTGCTTATTTCTTCAGTTAATAACTGACGAAGGTGCCGTAAATGTTCATAATATGCAAACATATTTTCATTTGCCGATTGTTCAACATATTGAATAACAAAATTTAAATGGTCTTTGCCATTTTTTTTTTTAAAACTGTCCGTTATAAGCGACGTCCGTTATAATAGGGTCCGTTATAATGAGGTTCTACTGTAAATGAATTTTGTTATTCATTTTTAGAAACTATGTATTTACTTTAAATGCACTTATTTACAAATAAGTTGGAACATTAACGTGATTGGGGTTAGCAAACAATTTCTTTAATTAATATTATTTACATAATGTGTCTATTTATAAATTATACATTAGATATATTTATATATTAAGGAAATTACATATAATAAATAATATCATGTCTTATTTCATACTTAATTATTTTGTTGTAACGGAAAATCATTTATATTTTAGCATATCAAAAAATGTAACGAAAAATGAAATCCCTTTTTTGTGTCAAATGAATCATTTTTTATTTCATTTACCATGTCCAATTATTTATTTATTTATTTATTTTTCACAACTTCAAAAAAAAAAAAAAAAAAAAAAAGTTAACATATTATATTGACAATGTCAAGCCACATATCTTATAAGTGAGGTAATTGATCTTGCATTATTAGTCCATATACAATTCAGAACTCAGTATTTTAGGATCTTTGTCAACGAAGAAATTCCTACCAATTTAGAAGAAGAAAGAAGAACAAAATGAAATGGAAGACAAGATAAACTAATGAGAGAGAAAAGAAAGCAAAAATGAAAGTGTATTCAAACTGATGAATTTCCCTGAGCAAATTATAATGTTTTTGCTTTTTTCTATCAGACTTCCCCATAATAATAAGTAGTACCATGATAAATTGTTTTTTTAGGCTTTGATTCATTGGCATCCTAAGGGTAGTGTTGGAAGGGATTTCGTAATCCATCAAATATTCATGAAAAAGGACAAAAGGGTTTTTTTTTTTGATGGTTGATTTACAACTTAACCCTTTTTATTCCAAATTCTTGGGTATGCCTATGCTTTGATTGAAAGTAAATTCTTCATTGTTTTCCTGTATTTTAAATTTTAAAGATTGCTCTGTATAGGCAAATTAAACATAGGCTTAACACCTTATTGCTTTTGGAAGAATGATATACAACCTGTTTAACCATTATTTAATTGGTAATCCTAAAACTTACTTCATGTACTTTTTGTAATGATGATTCAAAAAAGTGAGAAGCAGATATACCATAAAGAAGTACCTTTATATAAAGCCTACTGAATAAAATCTACAAATTATGTAAATAGTTTATTATATGAATTAAACATAAATCTTGTTTGTGTTTGTACCTTACCGTATCAGTCATATTAGGAGGGGATACTTGGCAAAAAGATTTATGTGATCGTAATATGTAATTAAAGAAAATACTATCCAAACATCTACAATATTTTAAATGAATTACGTTGAATCTTTCTTTAGTAACAAAATTTTCCATTTTTCTATGTAATATCTCTTTTGCTCTTTGTTTTCTGTATCTTACTCAGTTTCTACAATTGGTTTGACTTTCTTTGTTCTGTTTCTTTTCTCTCTTTTTTTGTTTCTGTTATAGTCAAACGTAACTTAGCCAACCCTGTTTGTGATTCACTTCACTTGATTTCTCCTACTACTTGTTCTTCAGGGCCAGGGAGCAGCTCTCTCTCTCCTGCTGCTGATGGTGCTTCACGTTTATCAGGTCTGATACCTGAAGCAAATTAGTCATTAAGCTTTGCTGATTTTTTGCTTGCTTTCTTTGCTAAGAACTACTTTCTCTGTTAGATAAATTATATTTACTTCCAAATATTATATTTACATTTGCATGAGTTTTTACGGAATGCTGTTTTAGCAGAATTACAGAATATGCAAATTTTGAACTTTATCTGATATTCTGATCATTTCCAGAGACTTAAATCTTATTTAATCCAGTTTGCCTATCAACTTCACTATTACCTATTTGCATAATGCCTTTCTCATAAAATCTTACTTTAATCTTGTAAAAGTTTTTCTTATAGAAAGATTTTGTTTTTTTTATCCTGTGATTTTTTTTTTATACTATTACATAATATTGAATATATACAAGTTAAGAAATTTATATTGTTAATGGCTGTCGTTTTCACCTTGTTGTTAATAAGTATTGTTGCAACAGCCCATCCATTTGAAAGGCAGTTATTAAAATACACCTAACAATACACTCTTGATACAGGAACTGAACTGATTGTTTATATCAGTTCAGTTTATATTAGCTGTTGCAGTTGATACTGATTTGTCCAAGGTGCTTTATTGCCATTTGTTCCATGATAGACTTTCTTTGTCCAACTCAGAATTTTTTTGCTCATTTCCAACTCAAATGGAATAGATTTGTTGGAATTGACTGCCAAGCCAAATTAGTGTGGTTGACCTCTGGAGATGATCAAAATTTAATTCAAGCATTCTGCCAGTGCTTATGCAGAATCTCATACAATAACATTTTGCTAGTAATAGTTTATTATAATTTTAAGTATGTAATTTTGCTAACTAAAATTAATGTTTCTAATATTCATTTCTCATATATTGCTTATTATAACTAATAATTCTTCTTTTCTTCTATTTGCTTTTCTTTATCACCCTCTCTTATCTGTGATACAAATAATTTTTGTAAAATGAACTTGAAAATAAAAATATGATGCTGCACTTTCAAATTGATTTTGTATTCAAAATTCATTAAAGATCAGTTGTAATTGTAATGAAATCATAATGGCAAAAAAAGAAAGGTATTCCAATGCTAGTTTGAGTTTCAATTTGAATCTCAAATAAGACGTGGGTGTTTTTATTTTGTAAATCAAAACTCATAAATTCAACAAATCCTTATTGGTGAGGTTAAAATAAAAACTAATTTTGTTGTTAAATCAATAGCTACCTGAATTGCCACAGGAGCAAATCTTTTTAAAGGAATTAATAAATTCTGATATATTTCAAAGTAAATATTTTTGTGTACTATCACAGCCATTATGAAAGAACAAAATAAAGATGTAAAGCTATATCAGTATGCTTACTATTCTTTTTCTTTTTCTTGAATGAAGTCAAAGTCATTATAAAATAAGGATATGTATGGTAGATAAAATTTTTAATTTGAGAAAGTTTTCTTGTAGTCAAAATTTCATTTGTGCATTTTTAATAGACCTAACATTTTATATTAACGGGTAATAAATGTTTATTTAATGTGTGTCTCGGTTCTGAATTCAGCTTGATGCTTTCATGATACTGTGATACAGTTTTGGTCTTATTAATAGGGAAAAAAAGGTATTGCAGTTGTAGGCCATAAAGTATTCAGCTTTGTGGTCAAGGCGAATGCCTGTCATGAAGCTGATAAGTCTGACCCTGGTCTCAAATCCCAGAGCTGGCATGGATGTTTCGTTTCTTTCCTGTCTTTGTTTGCTCCTTCTCATTCTCTCCTCCTGACATCTACGGCATAGTTTGTAGGATGATCCACAATGTGTGATTGATACTAGGAAAGACATCCAGTCAAAATAAAAAATTAAAGAAAGCAGCAGACCCCAAATGCATGGGATAAACAGTTGAAAAGTAAGCACAAAGTACAGGCCACAGATACCTGATTCTGATGGTGAGAGTTTCCAACTTTAAACTCCCTTGCTGGCCAGAAGGTTCTTTGCTTGCTTCTTCATTTCAGACCATTCTAGCTTGTGGAAATGTATCAGAAACAAATTTCTATGTAGTACAGTTCCTCTTCATTATAGGACAGAATTCTCCCACCAACTTTTAAGGTGCAGATGATTCAGATAAAAAAAAAAATATATCTGATATCCTTTGGCCACACATTGAAAGAAATTTTATACAGTGGTACCTTGGTTAATGACGGTAATCCGTTCCAGGATTATTGTCATTAACCAAAACCATCGTTATCCAAGGCACGATTTCCCAGGCGTAATTTTAAATGTCATAAAAATATGGTATATATCATTTATTCATTTATATTTGCTACAAAAATTTATCATTAATAAAATGAATAGTTCATGAATACAGTTTTTAAATGTCAATGTTCACCAAAAGTACAAATTGTATGGAAAGAAAATATAAATGACGTAGGTAAGAATATTTTACAAAATTTAAATGCGATTTTCTCAAAAACTATTGGCCACCACCAATCGACGAGGCCTCGTAAACCAAAGCCTGTGTCGTTAACCAAGACATTTTTTGTTTACAGCAACTCGTTAATTTAGGCCGTTGTTAACCAAGGTACCACTGTATTAGTTAAATTTTAGCGTGCATAATAGGCATTTTAATTGAAAAAACTTTATTCAGTTACTGTACTAATAGGTAAATATTTTCTTCTCAGTTATATTTTTTCTGAAATTGCATTTTTTTTTTTTAATCTTGCAATTTATTATTTTATTTCTTTATTTAAATATACTTTACAAAATCAGTAATGTGGATTTTTTTTTTAATTATTTTCTGTTATCATAATTTTAGTAAATTTTTTTTGAATATTTGAAGGAGTATCTAGTGAACGTAACCCCACTCCTAGCCCTGGTTCAAGTACATCTTCCCACAGTACATCTAGTAATAACACAACTGGTGTCACTGAAAGCAGTGTGGTCCTTCTCTCCCAGAAGCCAATTGACACAAGTCTTCCAAGGTTTGCCAAACGAGGTTAGTCTCGAATTTTAATCAATTATAAAACTTACTGTTAGCTTATTTACATCAATTTTCAGCTTGAAGCATTGTTCAGCTTGAAAGTTTTACTTTTAAGTATCTTTTTTTTTTTTTTTTTTTTTTTTTTTTTTATTTCTGGCAATTTCTTCCTCTTTTGTTTATATGCTGTTTTTCTTTTCCTTTATTTATGACATAATCATTTTAGTAGCTGACTAATTAAAATGAAATATAGGGAAGCTATTCACCTCTTTGCTTTATATTTATAGCTGAACTGAAAAGCATTTGAAGCTTCCTTAGTTTAAAAGTTTGCTGAAAAAAAAAGATTAGGTTTTTTTTTTGTTTTTTTTTTTTTTTTAAGTTATAACATTGGTTATGAGCATATCTTCTAAATTTTGTTGTTCTGAAATTTTCTCATCTTTTTGAAAAACAAACAAACAAAACAAAACAAAAACAGTTACTGTTCTACTTTCTAATCTTCTATATATTACCTTCATTATTATTAGTCAAGACTTTCTTTTTGTGCATTTTCATCATTTAATTCATGCTCTCCCTTATTCGTTTGACCTGATGTTTAATAACTTTTACTAAACATACACGTTTAATCTGCAACATTATTTGAAATAAAATAAAATATGAAAAAATTTAAAGTTGCAAGAAGTTTCATCTTGGGAATTTGGATTACTGAGAATATAAGTATAAGAGAAGAGGTAACTTTTTTTTTTTTTTTTTTTTTGAGGTTTATATCAGAATAACAATCACCAATTAAAATTAATTGGCTGGCATAAAAATAATTAAATTAATTTACATAGTATTGTGTTAATATTACCCTTTAAACAGAAAAAGTCTTTTCATGATAACCAATGTCAAAGTAAATTTGCCACTAATTTTACTTAGTCTGAAATTTAATGAGTCATAAATTTCTGCTCTTAAGAATAACAGCCAATTTAAAACAAGATTCTTTCTTCCTTGAAAGAATAATAAGAATGAAATAGTTTTATGTTGGTATCAAAAATTTAAATTGTTTAAATGACTTTATAATCATTAAATGAAAAGTGAATTTTATGATTTATCTTTACAATTTTGTTTACATTAAAAACATTTTTGGAGTTTACAGTGCTATTAAGGGTTTTAATACAGGAAGTTGGAGTATTGTGACAGTGCAAGAAATTTTTTTTGCTAATTATTATTTGTCTGCTTTATGTAAATCAGTCCAATATGTTATACCTGAATTTTTGCAGCACTATTTGTGTTTTCAGATGAGACACGTGATTGTGATCCTGAACGGAGCAGCCCTGGTGCCCCTTGGGCCCGTTGTTGTTGCTGCCTGCCAACCCCAGCGGGTATAGACATTAGCCCTGTTTTTAATACTAACACATGGGGTTTGCTCATTTCTGTTACTAAAATAGTAATTAGAGCTGGCGAAAGTTAGAATAGAATTAGCTTTCTAGTGTAATAATGATTATTAACATAATGCAGTGAATAAAATTCCTATAACAGTGTTGTATTTTAGTACCATTATATTTATCTTGTGGAAAGGGAGAAGAATACCTTATAAATTGAATTCATCATAGAAGTGAGGATAATTCATTTCTTGTGTGTGCATATTTTGTTTCTTCCAGTTTGTGAATAATGTAGATAATTTCCACATCAGTATTTTTTGTTTTTTGTTTTGTTTTATTTATTTAATTTGATTAATTAAGAGTTTATGGAAATTACTTACTTATAACATTTGTTTGCTGTTTGTCTGTTTTTGTTAGTCTTGAAGCAGCATTAACTTACTGCATTTATTATAGAGCCTATGCAAAATTACATTTTTTATTTATATTTCATTCATGCATGCATGATTTGTTTCTGTATTTCTGGATGTCAGAATACCGGAACTCCAAATATACCTCCTTTAATTACTTCTTGAAACCTTTTGGAGACCTTCCTGAGTAAACTTAGTAAAGATGACCATTATAAATAACTCCAAGAGCCACATAACTTGTGAAATCCATCCTTTTTTTTTTTGCCACATTCTCTTATGCCAGAGTTGTTGTTTTGTTTTTCCTTTCAAAGTTGATTTTTGATTTTTTTTCCACTTTAACGTAAGCATTTCTGATTTTCATGGTCAATATGTATTTCTTCTTTTTCCACATAGAAAAAAAGCTTGAAAATTTGGCAATAAAATGGTTCATGCATTCATTATAGTTAAAACTTCACTGTAAGATATTTATTACTAAATATTTTGGCTTTGGCTAAATAATTGTTCTTACCTTGACTCATTTGAAACAAAAATTTGTAAAATGTTCTTAGTAAAAAAAATTTTTCACAACCGATGTTGACATCTTCACCAATCTGTTTCTCTAAAAAACTTATGTAACAAGAATTTTTGCTGAGACTTGCTTTTCTAACATAATAGGAGACATTATCTAGCCCAGCAGATATTTCTATTCGCCAAGTTTCTGTTAATTTAGCATGAACTAATCTCTAGGTATCAGTTATTGTTATCTCTTGTATTGAATAATAGAGGTGAATTTAATTAGCTTAAGGATTATATTGTTCAGTAAGGATAAAGATACGAGTTGCCTTCTTTATCAGATGCCAAACTGTCTGTAGTTCACGATGCCTAGTTTTCTGGTCTGTGGTGATATATCTCCACACGATCTGAAAAACTTGGTTCCCTTGTTATTCCCAATCTTTGATGCAAAATTATCCAACTCCAAGAATTTCTAATGAGATATTTCCTCATGGTTTTGCTTTTATCTATCCATTTGTCACTTTGAATACAGGTCCAGCTTTCAGCATGAATTCTCATTCCAAAGAAGATAGACATTTTTTTTTTCTCTATGCCTATACATTTCAACCTGAAATTTTTATTATATTTTGCTGGTTCTCTAAGCTAAAATTGACTAATTTTGATCAAGATTACTTGAATAAAGTTTTGAAGTTTAATTTTCTGTTGTGGTTTTTCCCATTATTTTTATTTGTGTTGGATAAGAAACATTTATAAGCTCTTATTTCTTTGTCATTCTTTATATAACTGCTTTTTTTCCCTAGACATTTCAGTGTCTTTTAATGAGGATGAAAGGTCAAGAATTTCAAATGTTTTGCAGATCTTTAAAGTGACAAGAGTTCTGAAGAGGAAATTAAAGAATAAAATTATAAAGTTATAAGAATTCTTTATGAGGCCATACCTTGGATAGAATCTCAAAGGAATACTAATGTTACTATTTAAAATTAAGAAATCTTGTGTGGGATCCTTTAGAAAATAAATTGAATACTACAATTAGCAGTGTTTGAATGATTCATTTTTGCAGTTAAGTTATAAATGTGCATATACCTTCTATCAAGCTGAAAAGTCAGAGAAACTAGGATTTTAACTATGTTAGGAAAGTCAGAAAAATTTAGGTGAAATAGTTTCTTTGGATGTGCCTTGTACTGGATTTTGAACTGCGTCAAGTGGAATGAGAAAATATGCTACCTGGAAAATTATTGAGAACGTATAATTATATATTTTTTTAATCCTTTGTAATACGATTCTGTTGTATCTGTTTGTATAACTATTTATTATTTTGGGAGGCTTATAGTGATGAAATTAAAAAAAATACAACAGAAATCCGTGTTGGAAAGCCTTGTTTCATTTTTCCTAAATGGTAGATTTCTTTCGCTGGTATGTTTAGATACCTTGTGGATTATAAGTGTCTTAATCTCTATTTTAAAATCACTTTGTTATTATCATATTCACGTTAAGAAAAGTATATATTGGTTTACAAAGAAATTGCACTAACAAGAGATGGTACACCCTGTGTATTATGGAATTTAATGCCCTTTTGTAAAATGAAAGTACATATGAAGTATTAAAATAAATAAATAAATAAATATATATATATATAGATATATATGAGTTTTGGAGCCATTGCCACAGATATCAGGATATTTGATATTGTTTTCATTGAATTTCTGCTAATAGCTTAAATATTAGAAATGTGACCAAGCTATTGCTGCTACCAGTGATAGCTCGATGGCTAACATCACTGGTTAGCATACTGAAGGTGCTAGGATCGAATCTGCTGCATGTTTGTTTGTTTGTTTGTTTTTTCCTTTTCGTTTTTTTCCTCCTTTTCTAACTTTGTTTTGTCTTTCCTTGCTTTAGTGTACATCAGTTGATCAGAATGTTTTTTTACAAAGCTTGTATACGAATAGCAAACCTTTATTGGAAGAAAATGAGATGGTGCCCTTAAAGTGGCACAGATACACTATTTTTTTACAAAGTCAACTTGATGATTGAGGCATTTATCACAACATTAAATCAGTTTGTTCATTCCAGCCACATGAATGTCACCCATGCTGTTGTAGCCACTTTTTTTGCATGATGTTGGACTTCTTCATTGCATGTGAAGTGTCAATCTGACATATGCTCTTTTAAGGCAGGGAACAGATGAAAATCATTGGGAGCCAAATCCTTGACCTTCCCAAAATTTCCCAGTGTAAACCGTGCAGCAAGTTCTGTGTGTCTCTTGCACTGTGTAGTCAGGCATTGTCATGAAGGAAGATCACACCATCTTTCAGAAGACCATTTATCCAAGCGGATTGCCATTTTGAAATGATAAAGTAGCTATAAGTGTTTATATTTATCTTGCTGACTTCAATTTCTGAACATTCAATTAATATTTTTATTTAAAAATAAACTAATTGAGAATTGTAAACTTGATAAATAAAAGGTCATGGGTTTATATGCAAAATTCGGAAAAATCTACCTATTTGTATCTTTCAATTTTTTTTTTGAATGAGAAATGCAGGATCTGCAGATTTTGTATCTATTTTTTATTTTTTATTTAGCTCCCAATTTAATATAATTAAACCGCAGGAAAATATAATAAAATAAGAAAGGCGAAAACTATTACTCTCAGAGAACCTAAGAAGCACCTTAAAAATAGAACTTGCCTTCAAATCTCTTCCACCAACCATCTGGTCGAACATGAGGTTGGACATTGTCATGTACTTGGTTTTACTTTTGTTAACCTGTCGAATGTGTTACAAGCTTCCATTTCCATTTTCTCAAAAATAAGTCTTAAGCTTGGTGTGACATTCCTTGTGATAATAGCAATATCAACTGCATCTGTTTATGCACAGATTTGGCTAGACTTCAGGAACATCATACTCTTCTGGTCAGTAGTATTTATAATGTCATGGTGAGCCAAATTGAACAAGACAGTGGGGAGACTTTCCCCTTGTTTCACACCTATGTTGAATCGAAAAGGTTCACTTAAGTTGTTACCCATTTACACCTTCCTATTACTCTGAACTAAAGTCATTCTAATTAATCTTAAATATTTTTAATGGAATTTTTAATCTATTGAAAATCCTATCATTATTCTGTTGACACCATCAAAAACTTGTTTAAAGATCCTACTTATAAAACCTTTCCAAAATCTGTCTTAAATTTAATATCTGATCAGCAGTAAAAGATAGTACTTTTATGACGAAACCCACATTATTTTTGGAGTATCCAGAGTATTCTCTCAAAAAATTCTCTGCATATTTTGTTAATATCACATTCAAAATCCCTGTAATGATTTTATATATGAACATTTTCCAGGCATGATTTTATTCTTCCAAATCATGGTTATAAGCCTATGTATGGTATCTAGGACGTAACCACCAGATTTAAAAACTCTACAACAATCTCATTCGCACCAGGGACTCGGATCATTTTTCATTTTTTGAATAACAAACTCAACTTCTTGTATCAAAGATCCTCAACAACCATTTACAGTTTACATCATTTACAGTTTTCAGTTTCGACGAATCAACTAAATTGATCTCTCTACTTAGGTCATCCTCAAAGTACTCAGCCCATCTTTTCAAAATTTCTTCCTAATCTCCTATCAATTCTTCTTGTCTTTATTTGTGCTCATCCACTCTCAGGTGGAAGCCTTTTCTCATACATGCTACAGCTCTATAAAAATTTCATTTGTTACCTCCGTTATTTTAGCAGATCTTAAAATTGTTTGCACATTCCATGTTGCAATATTCAGATCCTTAGTCCATATCTGTTTCCTAGGTCAGATTCCATTAAATCCATCCATGTTCTGCGGCTGTTGTTTAGGTCTCGTTAACATTGTTTATGGTGAGAGATCGTTCACCTCATGCCCAACCCCATTACTTGAGAAGACCAAGGATTTTCTCTTAGGGCTTACTTCTTTAACTGAAAGTTCTGGATGAAATGTCAGAATCTTGCTTTTCATCCCTTTCCTTTTGCTCCAACCAAAATGGTTGCATTGCCCTGGAGTCCAGTGTGGATGGGGGAATAGGTATTTTCTGGTGGAGCTGTATATTTTCGCAGGGTGGTATTTTTCAGTATTTATGAGGCTAGTTTATCAGCATCAACCAGCCTCTCCGAGACCAAAACCAACTTTTTTATCATCTTAAAATTCTTCACAACCAAATCTTTGTAAGGGTTCTCAATGCCTTGTAAATGCATTTATAACCTTTTTTTTTTAAGTATTCCCTGCTTGATAAATAACAGTTAAGTAATTAATTACACAGCATGGTGTTGGCATTTTTTAAGTTTTTATAATGGGAGGAAATTATAATTATAATAATTGTAATTACATATTTCAACACATCATTTCATGAAGTAATTCTACAATGACAGTTTCTAGTAACATGATCTTAAGTTGATCATTTGGGTAGCATATTTGTCAGCTAATTGCCAAGTAAATTTTATCTTACTTTAGTAAATATAAGACTTTAAAATAAGAAAACTAATGTATCTACTTCGGTATAGTATTCAAATTACTTTAGCAACAACATCCAACACACCCAGTCTGAATACATTGCAATTTATTGTTGATCTCTCAAGTCATGTCACATATGTAAACACAGCAATTCACCACAGATATATTGGAACATTCGGTTATATTGATTTTACGTACTGTGATCCGGTTATGAACATATTTTGTCCAAAATTAAGCTGGTTAGAATAGGATGTTTCAACTAGGATTCTTAATTGTATACTTTTAATTATTCTGGAATCGACAATTTCAGTCTGCATTGTGACCTATGTTGACAATTGGTTTTACTATGTTTCCCACAGTTTTAAATTTGTTTTGACATTAAATATTTGAAACTATTAAAGACAAATGACTGGAAATATTTTTGTGAAAACACTTACTTAGGGAGAAAAAAAAACTTCCAGCAGCTTAGGTGTTCAGCTTTAAGAACAGTATAAAGTAAATGGGTCTGGAAGGGAAATTTTAACAATATTGCCAATCATTCTGCTGACCAGTGATGAAATTACAGATCTTAAGGCAGGGGCAAGTCTGTTATGACAGGAAAGAGGTTTGTCAGAAATTGAGGATTGGTATCGTATTTGTATGTAATGAATTAGGGTAAATGAACAGATAAAGTTTTTTCTATGATTGATTTTCTTTTATCATAAGATGTGCCTCCACTACTTTGCCCTAGATAGCCAGAGGAGCTCTGCATACAAGGGACCTGTAAAAAAATTGTTTGTTTGTTTTTTGTTTTGTTTTTTTGTTTTTTTAGGAGGAGAGGTTTTTTTTTAAGATGTGGGAATTTGAAGACATGTATATAATTGTAGAAAGTTATGAAATGTCTAATGTACTGTTCAAGGGCTAGTAATATGGAAGATCTTGATGGGAGATTTGATGTATCTGTTACTTTGTTTTGTAGAAGGATTAGATGACTGTTGAAAGAGATTGGATAGAATAAATTTGTAGGTGAAGGAAATGTTAGATATAGTTATGTCTAGTTTGATGGGAGATGATGTTGGAACTGGTGATATGGCCTTTCATATCTTAAATATATGATGTTTATGTGTATTAGTAGGGTGCATTTTGATTAAAGTGAATGAATCTGTTGAATCAGATGTGTTTGCTATTTACAATTAATAGTATTGTGCATAGTGTTGTTTTCATATGCTTTAGATATGTCAAGATACTTAATTTTATAGCTTTTGGATGTTTGAGTTCAACTTGAGATTTGGATCATTGGATTTCAGATTTTGATAATTTTGTGAATTTAATAAACATTGATAATATTATCCATATGTATATCACATTCCTATACTATCTACTCCTTAAGCATTTATCAGATATTTCCTGGCTGCATATTGTTATGCAGTTTACTTTCCAATCCCATCAAGATCCCACTCTCAAGCAAAACAAATATCTCAAAAAATTGTTGACTAAATCCCCTGCACTCAGTACCTCTGGTTATGAGAAATATATATTAGCATAACCATCTCCAAATACCTCAGAGACCATGAAAATACATGAAAAACCCCTTCCTCTTTTATACACTCACTCTGTACAGGATACAACCACAGTTTCCATTCTGTTAAACCCTCTTTCCATCACAGTATACTTACATGTCTGCCATCTTTTTCTGGAAAGCTTCCTAGATGATCTATCTTAAGACTTTTGATCCTGTCATTATTTAGCAGAACACCTGCCATTATTGTTAAAATCTCACTTCATGTCCATTGTGTTTTATATTGTTCTTCAAGTCTGTACCACTTTTATCATTTTCCCTGAACAGTATGTAGCATCCTGAAACTGTTGCGTTTTTTTTTTTTCTCCTTCCTATTAAGTTACTTCATTTTTCGATCCAGCCCTGTCTCAAGAAGTAATTAACCAGAATTTTTTTGTCCAGTGACTTTTACAATCAATTGTTTTCTGTAATAGTCTGCAGGGGCAAGTCTGGAAATATGTTTTAGAAAAATAAATAATTGCTTTGAATAACTATCAAATATGACACATATTCAAAAAATTAGATGTTTTTTCTTACCTTTTTACTTACAGGCCTCATATTTTTTGCATTTAATGATTTTATAAAATAACTAACAAGAAATTTAAACATGATTTTTAAATTTCTTAATTTTAAAGAGTTTAAAACATTGTACTTGCAGCTTTAAAGTATCATGTACCTATACTTTTAAAATATACACACACAATTATATTGTCTTTTTCTTTTTCTTTAAAGATGGCAGCAGTGGTGTTACCCAAGGAGACAAAGGACATTCAGCAGGTGGTGGCTCACATGAGGTACTTGCATTTTAAATTGAAGTTTAATATTTCATTTTATATGGATGTAAATCTTTTATATTTTAATTGAAAATTTATCTGCAGTATTTACTTGCATATTTTCTAGTTTTCTTCCTTAAAATTGAATGGGGAGGAGGGAGGGGAATGAAGAGTGGGAAATAATGCAGTGAATATCAAAATCAAGTATGGAAAAGTGAAGACGTTGTTAAAAATAAGTAATAGAAATATTTTTTTCTATATTGCATTCTTTCTGTCTATCTATAATTATATATATATCTAGAGGGAAAGAGAGAATACTGTAAATTATATATATATATATATATATATATATATATATATTGCAGAAAATATGTGCTTCTTTAATAATTTGGAACATTTTCTGTGACTGTCATTCTATGACTGTCAATACGAAATTTTTTTGTATTGAATATTTGTCACCCTTTGGACCATGAATTACTTTAAATTCCATCAATTGTTCTTTCTGGTTTCTCCTGTAACACATAGTCGACATATCCCTCCACTCTGTTTTGTTCTTTTTCCCAATTTTTAGTGAGGATTGATTACAAAATCCATTGATTTTAAAACTTCTTATAGAAGGATCAAAATGCATCAGAGAGCTGGTGGTTTTGAACAAATAAAACCTGAATTTTGGTCGTGTCCTTTAGGAGTGGAATGATCATGTTTTCATTGGTACCGTCTGTCCAATAAAGCAGGATTTTCAGTGATTATTCGTCAACAGTGTGACTGTTCTCTACTACTTTTTTTTTTTTAATTATCTAAAAACCACTGCTTTCCTCATCTTCACATATGTACAACATTATATTAAAATCCAATGGGTTATTATTTAACAAAATAATAGTCATTCTTCATTAGGTGATAAAAATCAATTTATTTTCCATCAAACACACAACTCTTAATTCCATGACTTCTTATTTGAAATGCTTCTTAAGTACAATTTTTTAAAAATCTTCTTGGGCTGTCTAATAGTATTTAATATTTATACAAGGTTTTTTTCCTGCCTATCAGGATAAAACAAAAGCCATATGATTATGGTAAGCATTGATTGATAATTAAGCTGAAATGATGATGAGGCTTAATAAATTCATGAAGTGGTCAAGACACCATCGAAAAAATTTATCCTATTCTTTTCAAATTTCCAATGTTACGCAAAATTAAATAAACAATAAAATGTAGTTAATAACTGAATCTTATCAAGATAAAAAGTAAATTTTGTCAAAATCACTTTTACTGAATGGTGATAATATAGCAAATGAAATCCCTCCTTGAATTATTTGAATTTTTAATTCATAGGCAAACGATATTTTTACTTTAGTAATAGAATTATGCTTATTTTAATAAAATAAAGTTTCTGTCGTGAATTACTATTTACAATCCAAAATGGGGTGAATGTGTTCTATGCAGAAGAATACAATTATGTTATTTTGTAAGAAATTTGACAGGAGAGGATATAAATGGAACATCAAAGAAATCAAATTAACTTAATTTAACACTTTATTGATGTCATAACCATTGTAACTGATCCTTACATTCTTGTCCCTTAGAAACAATAATTTGATGTAATAAATAACTTAAATAGTTTTGTTTCGAATAACTATTGACTGTCTTGGATTTTTTAATAAGGATACAAACCAAAGTATTCAAGGGATACATATTTTCTGGGATAGTCATGGAATTTTCATTCATTCATTTTCACAGCATTTTTTCCTCTGTCACAGTTTATTCTTTCCAGCACACAAAACATCAACAAAACATACTTAGAACAACCTTATCTTTGTCTGGCCTAAATATTGCTTACCATGTTGGTTAAATTTCTTTCATAGGTGTTTAAGTAACATCCCTTGAGCGATTCCTTTTAGCAAAGATATGAAATTGTTACTTATAGAATGGAAAAATAAAAGTTTTTGAAATTGAATGTTCTGTAAACTCAAATCAATACATCAAAATGAAGTGTTAACATCTGTTAAATCTTAACAAAGATCAAAAAGCTGATAGGTGTCTTTTTTTTAAACAAATAGGGAGAGGAAAGTGTCACATCTTATCAAAGGTTTGTTTGACAGTAGTCTGGTTATGGAATTGCTTACTTATCAGGCGTGCCAATGCTTAACAAAACCTTAGTGAGTGAAGAGCTTCTTGATCATTTGCTTGGTCTCCTTCAGAAACAGATATGTATTACTGCGAAGGAACAGGATGCCTAAATATTTGATGATCATGTTCTAATGCTCTTTCACAGATTCCTGCAATTCAGTGGCTTGTAGTGCCACTCTGGAGCTTTGCTGAACAGTAGTTTACAAGATTTTTGATGTGGTTTCCTCTCAGAAAGCTGTAGACCTTGTTTGCTTTGCTACCCATTTTCCAGCAAATTACACAGATATCAGAACTCTCCTCTTTGGTTGCGTAGATTAGGACCAGTTGAGATGGTTGGGCATGACTAACAGATAAAAAATTTCTGCTTCAATAAAGTTGCTTCAGATGCTGGTTGGCAATTAATTTCTAGTGGATTAAGGGAATGTTCCACTTTTCCATTTTATGTATAACAGCAATGTAAGATAAATGAAAATTATATTGGCAACTATATAGGATGATACTCCATTTTTTGTTTTTAGTTATTCTTAATACAACAAAATAGATACACTAAATTCTCTTGTTGCTTAATTTTTTTGTCTTATTTTTTTAGTCTTACTTTTACATTATAGTCAATTTTCATTCTGTCCAGTCTTCTCTGCTTTATCTAGCTTCCTATCTCTCATAAATGTTTATCTTGTAATTTTATTTGATAATTCTTTTTTAGAATATGTTTAAAATCTGAAACCCTGTTAGAATTTAATTGAATTATGTTTTGTGATCAGCTGAATTCAGTGTTGGTCGCTGCCGGAGTCGTTAATGACCGCCGGCCTCATCAGTGGCAGTCGGGACCAGTGTCGGGCTGGTCCTCGGCACAGGTGGGTCAGTGGTTGCTCGCCCTTGGAATGGAGCAGTACATTAGCCCCTTCATGGATCATCAGATAAACGGTCAGGAGCTAGTGCATCTGGACAGTACTAGGCTAAAGGTAAGATATACATTTTATTTTTATTTTTTTTTGCTGTTTTACAGAATTGAATTTTACTATTTCTATTGAAAGAAGTTAAAGTACCCCACTATAGGCTTTGGAGTTGTGGGAGGTAAGGCTCTCAGCATTCCATAACCAAATTAAGGTTAGGTGGCCAGCGCAATTCCCACCTGCTTTAACCCATAGGAATGAAACCTGGTTCCCATTTGATGTAAATGAGCCCTTGAATCCGTTTGGAGGAGAAAGAACCAAGGGAAAAATACTCATCCATTGCTCAGGATTGCACCTGCTCCTCCAGCCTACTGGACTGACCATATTAAACATTACCAGCTGTCCATTTATAGAAGCAAAAGACTGTTCTTGAGATTTATAACAGAAGTTTCTTGTGGAGACATTTATTAATAAATATATATACAGTCGGACCTCGATATAAGTCCCGGCTCATTGAATAGGAATTCTATGATATGAATTATCGGATATATGGTCAGGTCTTAAATACCATAATCACGTATAAGGTCACTTTTATCTGTGATTTCAGAAATTTTCACGTGTCTGTGTTAGATGCAATTTTTTGTATTCATAACAGTTGGAGCTTGGTGTCAAACACATGCATTTCAAATTGCTTTCGACATGCTGGTTTTCAATTTTCTACATGCAATTTTTTATATTCATAAAAGTTGGAGCTTGGTGTCAAACAAAGGCATTTCAAATTGCTTTCGACATGCTGGTTTTCAATTTTCTACCAATAGTGTGGCCGAAATAGCAGATGAAGATGATGAAGACGATATTCCTTTAGCTGTGTCAATACAAGATCTCAGAAATCTCGGCTGTGCTATAGAAGGGGAAAGTGAATACGTGAGAATTTGCTGATGAAATTGCTACCACTCCTCAAGCTTCGAGTTCCGAAATTGTTTCGCAAATTTTAGATTCCAATGCAGTAGAAAGTGAGAATAACGACAGTGATACTAAAAGTGAAGCGGTGACACAAGCAGAAGCGCTCAGAGCATTAAATGTCATTTAAGACATTTTTTTTTACGAGCCATGAGGGAGCTGAAGGACATTTTCAGAAACTTACAAAACTTAGAAAACATTGTACAAAAGATAAAACCAAAATCGTGACAGTCCTGTATTACGGATTATTTTAAGTAAGATCAGTTGTACATCAGTACTTTGCTTAGCATACTAGTACTATTTATACAACTTTATTCCAATTAAAATTTTTAAAAAATAATTTCTTTCTGATTCCATTAATTTTAATTGGTTCAACTAAATTAAAAAATTAAAACCCAATAAACTGATATTTTTGTACATATTAAATTTTACAAAGAATTACACTGTATTTATATAATGCTTATTTATTGACAAATGCATATGAATCGGTTATAAGGTCACTTTCGCGAGGTCCCAAGGGGTGACGTTATATCGAAGTCCGACTGTATATACATACACTGATGGGCCATGCATTTAAGTCCATTAATTGCCATCGTTTTTATTTGGAATTAATGTTTATTTATTTATGTGGGCCTGCATGGCCTGTTTATGGGACTGCTTAACTTAACTTTAAATTTATGTATTTAATTTGTGTGGGTATGTGTAACAGTAGTCCCTTGTGTTTCTGTCGTGTTTAGTTAATAACCTGTAATTTTGGAGTTATTGTAAATAAAAAGAGTAAAATTTGGTGAGACTGATTTGAAAAATTACTTGAAGTATTGTATTTCTTCAAATTATTCTAGTAAAAGATTGAATTGAAAATGGAAGTCTTTGGATCAGGACACAAATTTTTAATTACTATTTGTTACTAATCAGAAAGCTTCTGTTGTGTAACTCCTTTCATTATTAAATGAAATAGATTTGATATTAAAGTTGGGCTGTTCAAAAAGTAATAAGACTTTTCTTAAATAAATTAAAAATAATTTAAAATAATTTAAATAATTGGCAACTCGGAAGTGCAACCATTATTAAACATGGCTGGACGGATGCGTCACTCTTAACTTTGAGTGCTATAGAACTACAGGCATTCAAATTTGAGTGTTGGTTTTCGCCTACAAGTTGCAGAAATGAAGACAACTTTGGAGCCATTAAATTTTGTCTTAATTTACAAAATTCTGGAATAGTGTATCAACACCCAGTGGATTAATGGCCCATATCACACCATTGTTTTGGAAAAACTCCATGAGCACGAGAATCGAAAGCATCTTCATTTGAAAGGGGGATTTTTCCTTCATCATGATAGTTCCAAACCACACATTTCTCACTATGTTGCTGACTTCATTCAGAAACAAACATCCAGATACTTCCCCACCCACCATACAGTCCAAATTTCACTCCCTGTGATTTCTGGCCTTTTTCTGAACTAAAGAAACCCTTACGGAGTCGCAGATTTTCCAGCAATACCGGGTGCATCAAAGCTTCAGAGGCGAAACTGAAGTCTCCCTCGAAAGAAGGGTTGCTGAGGGTGTACAATAAATGGAGTGAACGTTGGGACAAATGCATACAATGCAACGGAGACTACATTGAAAAAGAATATGTAGAAATTGACAAACAAACGTTTCTGTTGGATTCTGAAAGACCTGTCTCATAACTTTTTGAACAGTCCTCATAGATTTGATATTAACTGTTTTAAAAATATCTGTGTTATTTTAGTGTTCAAAAATGAAGCCTATGCACCTGTCTACTGAATGACAATTTAATTAAAATATATATACAAAATCTTAAAATAGCACGACCATGGTTTCAGTTCAATAAGAAGAACTATTATCAATTTCTACTTGATAATATTTCTTCTTATTGAACTGAAACCATGATTGTGCCATTTTAGATTTTGTATATATATTTTAATTAAATTGTCATTCAGTAGACAGGTGCGTAGGCTTCATTCTTGAATACTAAATTAATTTCAGCGCACGTAAAATGATCTTGAATCTGTGTTATTATCTGATCCTTTGGCCATCATTACAATTCATTTGATCATCCTACATCATTAATTATTTTCTGAATTTATTTGAAGGCTCTCGGAGTGATTAGCAGCAGTGATCGATCAGCCATCAAGAAACGTTTGAAAGAATTAAAAATTCAGATGGAGAAGGAACGCAAGGCTCAAGAAAAAGAACAAAAGGCTCGTGAAAAGCAACAGAAAAAAGCTGAGAAGGCTGCTGAGAAAATGAGCAGGAAGAAATGAATAGGAAAAAATTCAGTGAAGATTTTTTTTTCTTTCTTTTTATTAAAACCTAGAATGGATTTATATTTCTGCAGGAAAAAAAAAAAAATAATAGTCCAAAGCAGTTATTACAAAGTGCCAAGCAAACTGACCATTCCTCTTAAAAAAGTAATAGGAATTATTTTGATGTGTGTTTCTTAGGTTTCATTCACATGTGTAAGTTTAGAAGGAAAGAAAAAAGATAATTCTTTAGTAACTGATGTGTGGTAAAAGTTTTATTATGTTTGATTATATGACAACAGGAGAGAAAGAGGCAGCAGAGGGTTAGATTCATATGTTCATTTGGTATGAATTTTGCTTCAATATTTTTAATGTTGTATTTGGTCATTTTTTGTTTTGTTAATAGCTCTTCAGAGATTAAATAACTTTTTATACTTCCAGTTTTTAAGCGAAGATGATGGTGGTAATCTTCCTATCATAAGTTAGTACTCCTTTATTGAAGATAGCTTGAATTAACTATTGGAAACTTAATTCCTATTCCCCAACTGAAGAGGAGATGCAACAACCAGATGAATATTGACAGAAATTTTGAAAACTATTATTCCACTTTTTTATTTATGAAAATGAGACAAATTTCTAAATAAAAAAATAAATAAATAAATAAAAAGATTGGTGAATAATAAAGCAATATATTTCCGATTTATCATTTGAAGAATTAGTTATAAAAAGCTATATCTTGTGAAGGTAAAAAGCTGGACTTTTTTTGCCTCCATTTAATGTTAAAATCAACTGCTTAAACAGTTGCATTTTATTATATAAATGATAAAATGTTTCATTATAAGTTACTTAAATGTATATTTTTCCTTTTAAATTATTGAATTTTGTATTTACATCTATTGTTTCTTACTTTTAGTGATGAAGAAGAAGAAGCTTTATAATGACAGTTTTGTTTATAATTGTACATTTGAAATATCACAATCATGAATAATCATTTTTGAAATGTAATCTAGCATTAATGAAATAGAAAACTTTTTTTCCTAATTTATGTTATGCAGGCAGCTTATTCTATTTTTTTTGTTATTATTATCATGATTTTCGTTTTATTTGTGTGTGTGTGTGTGCTCAATTTTTTATTTTCTTTTTTTTGTAAATATGTAAAAAAAATAATAATAGCCACATTTATTTAGTAGATTAATATTATTATTTAGTAAGATTGTTAAACCACTCACAGATTATCTATATTTGCCCTAAGAAAAATCCCTTAAAATTTTTGACAGGATAGAATCACTTCTAGTTTATAGTATAGTTATCTTAATAAGTTTCTTAAATAGAATTGCTTGCTTCAAAAGAGATATTGCTCTTAGATTTGATCATTATTTATTTATTCATCTGTCCAATGAATTTTAAAAGGTTAAATATGAAATAAACAGCTTTGATAAACAAAGCTGCTAATTAATAATGTGTATATTGATATGGTGAAGATTTAACCCAGGAAAAATTGATTGCATTAACATTATTGGGTCATCAGTAGATGCTGATGTATTCTATCTAAAGTGATATGGGAACAAAAGAAAAAGTTAATATTTTCAAGAATAAATGAAACTTATATATTTTATTGTGTTCGTACAGAGTTCTAGATAAAAATGTGAATGAGAGTAGCCAATTATGCAGCTCAAAACAGATATCATAAATACTGGAAAAGAAATATATTTATTTCTCTTTCTTTCATATTCCTGTTTTTTTTTTGTTTTGTTTTTTAAGTGATGGTTATTTTTTTTTTTTTTTTAAATAGCTTTATTTATTATTTTTGCAGTAATCATTATTTTGATTATTACTTTAAAAGCAAAAACTATGAAGCAGGCTATACAGTTTCAATAGAAATCTAATAGAATTTAAATAAAAAAAGTTGAAAGATTGATTAAATATTTAAAACAGTAGTCTGACCTCATTTCTTATGAAGACTTAGAAACTGAAGTTGATTTCAGTTGTGATCAAAATTATATGATAACGTAAGCTACACCTGCAGTAAAACAAACAGCAACAAAAAAGGAAGTTATTGTATCTTCATATAATAATAAATTTAATCAAAAAACATTGTTAGTCTTTATTAAATATTTTGCTATTTTTTGATGAAGTTTTACAGATTTTCTAAACAGAGACTTGAAAATTTTCAATGGTTTAGAAAAAGAGAATCTTTTATTACAGCCAGTGCTTGCTTACAGTCAATTAATGCAACTCTTACTTTATGTAAGGATATTTTAATCATTAAGTGATTTTTGTTTAAGCTTAATAGCATATTTTTACTATTCTGTGAATTTTTCATAGAACATCCAGTACAGATTTCATAGCAGTTGAAAGTATCAGCCCCTTAATAAACAAAACAAGTTTTAATTTCTCTGAACATAAAGTTTGTAGATGATTGTCCAACCTATTTAATCTATATAGTATTAGGTGTGTAATTGTTACAAAACAGAAGATTGAGATAAAATTAAAAACATGATGGTCACAAAGTATTTATTTGATAAAATATGCAAAGGGTTGCACAAAGTTGTTTCAGTAGCTGTGAATTTAAGAACAGTATTTGCTGCAGATAATCTTAATAATAATGGTGTAAAGAGCAAATTTATGTACTGCACCAAGCCAGGGCCAAATTTAGGAGAGGAGTGTTACAGCTTCACCCAACTTCCTTAATTCCCAAACTGTAAAACAATTGGGAAAAACTGATAAAAATAGCATTCTTCTTTTCTACCTCCCCAAATGAAATCATGAATGTGGTGCTGTACCATATTAGTTGATGCATCATGTCATGTAATGACCTGCTATAATGTATTTATATGCCTCTGTTCTAATTAGAGTAAATAGCCTTCAGAATTACTGAAAAGTCTTCTTCATCAGAGATTTATCAGAATCTTTGGAGCTGTTAGAAATTAGTAACTTTCTAATTATTATTTCTTAATTGGACTAAACGGTGTCATTGCAATGTCTTTGGGATTAATATTCAAGAATAACATGAAAAGCATACATATATATCAGACAATAAAGTGCATACAATATTCTCTAGTGGTTTCAAAACATTATTAATATTTGATTGTGGCTGTTATCTCGTATATTTTTAGAATCAAGTATTACAGTTTTCTAGGGTCCCTTATTTTTTCTGATTTAATGAAAATTTAGACTGTAGAGGAGATTGAGAACAATGTAAATCAAAAATCATAATTTCTTGTTAAACATTTAGTAGTTTCGTGTTCAGTAAATTATTAAATTTCATGATGGAATTCTTAAATAATTTTACATTTAAATTTATAGATACAACAATCAGATTTATTAATTGAAAACAACTTTTATTATTATTACTATAAAATTACATGTGTTTCAGTTGTCGTTGATTTAGTTGTGCTGTATTAATGCTCAAATAGATAATAACTGTCTTATTATTTTAATCGAATTTAACATTTACATAATTTACAAACAGCAGCAGAACTGATAAACTACAAAAACAAATAATAATAACAATAGACATAATTCTTTATGAATAACACTGTTAGTAGCCAGAATTCCAAATATATAATATTTCTAGCAAAACAACTTCAAAATACAACCAAAATCAATTGAAAAATAAAAAAAAACTACAAATGTGAAAGACTTCTGACTTTCAGTGTACTGAAGCCAAAGAGAATTTTCAAAAGTAGCACACATTAAAAAAAATAATAATAATTGTTTTGGATTTGAGCCAAATTTACATTGTTTTATAATATTGGTCTATTGCTAGAATAGGTCTCATGATCTTATTCCTTTTTCATTACGATACATTGTTGAGATCAAAGAAGCTAATTAATTTTACTCTTTTAGTAAACATTTAATAACACTGTGCTGTATTTGTGTGTGATTATTTCATTTGGCCATCTTTTCCCTTCCAAAAAACACAAGAAATGATGTTGCATCTTCAACATCTTAGCAGTATAAAATAGTAGATGTGAATGACTATCTGATGAGGAGCATTTGTTCCACTACACTTTACAAAAACAAACAAAAAATGCAGTTACAACAATAATAGCAGATACTTCTTCACAATGCCCAGAGTTTTGTTTTTCTTTTTTTTTTCCAGACAATCATATCCCAGATAATTGACAGTATTGTACATTTCCATAAGTGAGCTTTGCTAACAGCTGCTATATGCAGGTTGATTTTTCGGATAAAAGAAAAATCAGACAGTGAAGTGTTTTTATTTTCTCATTTGAAAATAAGAAAGAATGATGAAGGGGAGGTTTACAAACAGTCCCTCCTGCTCCACCAGTGTGGAATTGGAGTTGAAATTTTTAGACTGAGATTATACTCTGTTCCTTCTGAAGCTTTCTATGTGAATATTAAGCAAAGCTGCAATACTGAGATATCAGCCTATATCCATAGTTAATATGAATTTACTGCAGCATATTGATATTATAATATCCAACATTCCTAATTGTTTTAAGAGTGCTGATACCACTTATACCTTTTCATTGCTGAAAGATTAAGATAGGATCCATGTATACATCTACTTTCGGTAATCAGGTAAACCCTTTCTTTTACTCACCAGCTTTATTTGAGAATGAAGTATTGACTCTCTGAGATCTATAAGAGTAGACACCAAATCTAAGCTTTCCTCTTGTGGTTAATCCTCTACTTCTCTTCTCTCTTCTAAAGAATACATTTTGTTGCTTGATTTGTGCTCGTACTTATTTTGCCTCAATACCTTCAGATTAAAAGCTTCTACTATTCTTTCAGCATTTAGCATCAGACAGATCCTTTTCATTGAGATTCTTATGACAGGTACTCCATCATTGTTGTCATTTGTTGCCCAGTACCTCTGTTGGTTTGCCAGAAGAGTTTATCCGATATGATTTCTCTGGTAATATCCCACAGAAAGTAACAATGTAGAGGAAATTCACAGGCTAATACCCGTCGGTTAAGAAGGAATGTTAATTATAATATAATTAAGCCTGGTTGGTTGAGACATTTTCAGCCAATTTTATGAATCACTTGCACTCATTACTTAGTTATCTCATGAATTTACCTGTTTTAAAGGAGACTTGTTATAAGGAAGGGTAGTATATTTGTAGAATGCATTTGGTAGCATGTAAAAGAAATGTTTTTATTAATTAAATTTCGGAATTTTGAAAATTCTCTTATTTGGTATTTTAAGTTTGCATTTGAAAACTTAAACATCACCTACACTTCGCTAAACTAATGTGGATAGGAATTTTGTTAAATTGTGCTAAATCTCTTCCATTGTCTGATTTAAAATTAATTTCCTTACAACAGAGAAATCATAATAATTTCTTTTACCATTTTTGTTAAAGATACATAGCTAAAAGAAAATCTTCTCTGTGAATTGATTCATTCTTGCAATTTAATATTAACCCCAAATAGGTTTATAAAATTTATTTTAGAGTTTTAATTTACTCTGTGTGTGTGTAACATTTTTCCTCCACTGCCCATTATTTATTTATATTTAAAGAAAAAATGCTTGTTTTCTATTCTGACTGTGAATTACAATCAATGTTTTCCTTTCTTGTGACATCTTTTTTTCTTTGAATTCATTCAGTAAAATGAAGTCTGTTTTTGATGTTGTATTGAAAGCTTGTCAAAAGAGTTTAACTAAAAAAAATGGGCATTAATTTAAATTGATATTTGTTATTTTATACATGTTCTTTTCCTGGAATTATCAAAGAAGCCAACAAAAAGAAAAAAGATAGTTTTGAAATTGCTGGTCAGAGAAGGATACAACCCATTCCAGTGATAAATTTTTACATCTTAAATACTATTTGTCATTAGCCTCATTTAAAATTTGTCCATTTGCTAAAATATATTCCTTTAGGAATATTTATATAATTTATTTTTTCAGTATCTTCATTTGATCTTTAAATTATTGTTGCAGAAACGCTAGTTTAAAAGTCCAGTAATTTAAAAACTGAAAAAGAACAGTATCTAAAGTAATTTCTTCAAACCATTAAATTGTATAAACATTTATAAATTCGCTACTTCTCTGAACATGCTAAATCCAAAAATAATGATAGATAAATGGATATCTCTTTTATTGCTATTATTATTTCATTTTCATAGCCTTAATAAATAGATGTAAGAATAAAGCAATGAGCTAACAGTATGTTGGTAACAGTAATGACAGACGACAAAAGCATTTGGTGAATAATAAATGTTGTACCTATCTGTGGAAGTTGAAGCATAATTATTGCATACTAATGGATAGAATGAGAGCATCTCATAATTCCATTTTTGTTAAGAATGGAATCCTGTCTTTAGCATAATACAAAATGGTTTTACCCAGTTTAAAACTCAAGCCAGTGATGGTTTGTACTTAATACAAGACGTTTATTATTGAGGGTTTACTTGTGTACTTTTCCTATTGGAAATACTGCTCAAAAGAAGGGCTTTTTTAAAAGCTCTAGGAAAGAGAATGAATCTTAAAAAAAACAACAACATTGCATTGGCAGCAGAAATGCCAACTTACACAAACCTTGTATAGTTTGTAAGAATATTCAGTTGCTCTCGCAGATAACCCTCTAAAATATTAGTAATTCACTGAAATGTTATTTTTCATTTCCTTTTTTGTCCTTTAAATGCATTGATACCTTTCTTAACAGAATTTGAGAACCTGAATGCTGACTGTTGAATCTTGCCAATTATCAACAATTGAATGACTTTTAACAGATCAAAGTCTTAAGCCATTCTTTATTTTAAGATATTCCTACTCAGGTATTCACCTAAACCATCAGTAAGTGTAGCTGATAGGGTCATGACTGCTAAAACTTAACAATTTTTTTTTTTTTTTTTTTTTTTTTCATTTACTAAAATTAAACAACAGCCTGGGTTGGCAATTCTGTGGTTTTTTCACATCACAGCCATAATAATTTGTCTTTCTTTTGATACATATGATACTTACGTTTTATATCGCTTTACTTCAGTGTATGCATTTTTATTTTTTGCACAATGTTAACACAGCTCTTTTCTGATTGCTAATGGCTTAAATTATTTTGTTCGTTGTTTGTTTTTAATCATGAAAGAGTTGATGTTTACAGAAGGTGACACTTGTTTCATTGAATGAAAGCATAATTATTACTTTTAAGTCCTTTAAAATCTTCTTGTATTGTAATGCAATGTCTAAATCATCATGCTTAGCCAAGTTACATTCTTATCAGCACTTACTTTAAACAGGTAAATAATATTTGATTAGAAAGAAATCTGTTCAATGTATTATGATTAATTTCTATTATCAGATTTCTTGTAAATTAGCCGTTTAAATGAAGCCCTTTTGTTATATAATTTATCCATCATTGTAAACTTAACATTTCTTTTTTTATTTGCACTTGATTTTTAATGTAAATTGTAATATATTTCTTCTATTCTAGGAGTTTTTAATGATACAGATTATTTGGAATAAATTTTTATATAAGAATTTGTAAATAGATTTGAATTGTTTGTTTGAGTCAGAGTTGAGTAGAATTATTAGAAATTTCCTCTGGGGATGAAATTGTATGTTAGAAATTTAAAATTTTTAGCCTATGGATGTAATATCTTGTCAAAATGAATATATTGTCATCTGTTCTGTTCTCAACAAAATCTTTATTTACAATATTTGACTCTTGCAATTGAATGCAAATGAGAAAATGCTAACACTTTCTTTTACACAAATTAATCTGTGGTCTCATATACATTGATTTAAAGTAAAAATTAAATTGATTTCTTGTGTTACTATTTTTATATAAGCATTTTTTTAATATTTATATGATTATTCCAATAGTTGACCAGAAATGCATGGATTTTTATTACTTGTTGACTTAATTTCATGTAATATTGAATATTTAAAAAAAAAAGATACTTTAAACTTTATTTTACAGCAAAGCTTATATTTAAAAATTAAAATAAAAAGCAGGCAAGTTTAATTATACTTTTTGTGATTAACTAATCATAATCATATACATTTTATCTCCATCATATTCACAGGCTCACTTTATTGTCATTTTGAAGTTTTGCAAAATAAATTTTTAAAAATCAAACTGTCTAAATTATAATTAACTAAACTTTGGGTCATATCTTTATAATCATCTTTCTTGTCTTTTTGTTTAAAAAAAAAAAAAAAAAAATCACTACGAGGGTTAACAAAAGTTTCTAACCAAAATGTTGATATTTAGTTATTAAATATTTCAATTTTCAATAGTATATCAAAATGGCAGTTCCAGCAGCCTTTCGATGCAGGAGTATTTTTTTTTTTTCCAAGAAAAATTGATGGTTAATTTTAAGATCTAAAATGAAGATTGATTTTAATCAAATTGCATTTTTAACACTTTGAAATAAATATCAATTTTATGCAAACCAACTATATTTTGGGAAAACATGTTATCAATGTCAGTTTCTTTATTAACTATATTTCTTTGGCTGTAATTCATTTAAGTCTTTTAAATGAGCAATGAAAATATTAGTATATGATAATTGTAATAATTAAAATTATCATTAATGTGAATTCTGTATTAAGGAAAGGGAATTGGGCTATAAACGTTTATGGTCCCTTCTCTTTTTCAACCTGAAAGCTTTAAAAATGCTAAGGCTTTTTTTGGACATCCAGTGTTTGTTTGTTTTTCTTTCTTTACCATTTCCATGTCAATCAGATAATAACTAATTGGAACAAAACTTACTGATGATGATTTTCAGGTTTTATCAAAAGAGAACACTTTAATAAATAAATAAAAGCAAATTATTTTCTTTGTCTTCATTTGCACATTAGTGTTTTTAAATTGTTTATCTAATGGTATTCATGGTAATTCAGAATTATAAAGTTCCAGTAACAAGCTTCGTTTTCAAAATAATAATAATTAATAAAAAAGAGAAAAAATTGCATTTACAACGTGTTATTGTTCTATAGTTAATGTCATGTATACAAACATTTTGCTCTCCTTTCAAGAATTCAGTATCCTTTTATTCATGCTGCTGTTAAAGAGTTGTATTACGCAATGTACCACTCCTAAAATCTGCTCTTTTGACTAGGAAAACAAAAATCAAGTTATATAAAACCTTAATAAGACCAGTAGTAACTTACGGAGCAGAAACATGGGCCGTTACCAATAGTGACGCGGAGACTTTACATAGATTCGAGAGGAAAATTATAAGACAAATACATGGAGCAGTGAAGGAAGGAGAAAGATGGAGGATAAGAAACAATGAAGAAATAAACAATATACTCGAAGGAGAAGATATAGTTAGATTTATAAAATCTCATAGAATTTCTTGGTTGGGACATGTGAAGAGAATGGGAGTGGAAAGAATGCCTAAAAACATTTATAAAAGCAATATTCTGGGTGTAAGAAAATGTGGCAGGCCCAAGAAAAGTTGGATCCAAAATGTTTTGAATGACCTGAAGAAGATGAAAGTTACCGGATGGTGGGAGAAGGTTGAGAGAAGAGAGGAATGGAGGCAGATCGTGAAGGCAGCCCTGGCCCACATCGGGCTGTAGTGCTTTGGAAGTTAGAGTTGTGGAATTCTCAATCACGTGCATCACCTACTAACTCTCAAGAAACTCTGGTAGTATGATATTGTTTAAAAAAAAAAAGACCTAATAAATGTACCTTTAATTTTTAAGTGTATTAGTGATATGTTAATAGTTGGCAGCATTTATAAGAATTTAATAATTTTAGTTTAAAATGATTTTTTCACCTGTTATACTCGGGGGAATCTGAGACTTGAGGCAATCCTCAACACACAACACAGCAAATGCGAGTAATTCAAACCTTTCGCAAATTCGTTTGTCTATTTTATTCTTCAATTTACTTTCTGTGAAAATGATTCTCTTGTAAATGAGACGGAATAGCAGTAGAAAGAGAGAGTTCTTTCAGAAGGGCCGGGAAATGGTCGAGGGTTGTTAATAGCCTCCCATGACAAAAAGGGAAAGAGTGAGCGAAACGAGTGCTAAATCAGATGCAGAGAATGAAATTGACAAGGAGGTGACGTGCATAGATGCTCCTGTAATGAATATGCAAAGATTGCATTCTACAAAAAGATCTTTGATAATATTGTTCTTCTGGTATTTGTTGATGGAAGAGCCCAGACTGAAGAATGAACATGGAAGTCTCCAACTTATGAAAAAGGAAAAAGCAATTGGTCGAAAAGATTGTCAATCTCTGTGGGGGAAAGATACAGGCTACAGTTGATCTGTCTGATGAAAGGCAAGCAGCCACAGCTTCCAAAAGAGTAGCAAGTATAATTGGAGAGGTTAGAGTTGACCGAGGAGACAAACTCCCCTCCTCCTCTTTATCAGTTCCCTGTTTGTTCAGCGTGGAATAACCATGAAATGTAAAGGTGTCTTTCCACATAAGAAAAGTTTCCTGAAGACATGTACAGACAGGATGGGACCTTAACATCATTGATGTTGGAGCAAAGTCCTCAACAGTTCCATAGTTGAAATAAAAAATTAAAAAAAAAATGGATGTTAGTATTGAGGTGGTAGTTCCGGCACAAATGTAGAAGGAATAGTAGAGATGTCCCATATCTACTTCATAAAACTGTCTCGAAGAGAAATGTCTTGATGGCCACATAAAGGTGAGCGAATAAAAGGCTTGAGTTGAGGCATGGATGATCTTTTGTGAAAAGTTAAATCTAGTGGATCCGGAAACACTGACAAGACAAAATTGTAGATTGTGTAGAAGTTGTGAGGGTTTTAATGAGAGTAGAGAAAGACTCATGAGGAGAACGTGTTGCCAATCTGGAAGAAACTAACAGGGTGCGAACGCCTCCTTAAAATCCTTAAAAACTCCTTAAAAATGAAAAACATTTCCAAGGTGCTTAAAACTACTTGGAAAATCCAAAAACTCCTTAAATCATCCTTTAAAAAAACGCTTGAATGTATATTACAAGTATGGGCATACATGAGGTCATCGAGAGCCACATTCTGGATTTTCATATGTATAGAGAGTCACCATAGTCATGTTCCATAGTATTAAATACACAAATTCAAATTTAATTACATTTCTACACACATCGTAACTGCTATACAGGGTGTTTCAAAAATACACGGCATAATTTCAGGTATGTATTTCCCACATGTAGACAATCAAAATAGTTCATTACAACATATGTCCGGAAATGCTTCATTTCCGAGTTATGGCCTTCACAACATTGAAAATCACCGGAACGTTTTTCGTTCCGCCGGTCGTTGCCATTACAGAAGATGTTCAAAATGACCACCTCCTGCTTAAATACAGACCTCACATCGATGTCTCATTGAACGTTTTTCTTTCCGCAGGTCGTTGCCGTCAAAGGACACATTAAGAGGGCACTCTGACAGATCATTCCGAGGCGAAGGTTAAATTCAGTGGTGTGTTTGGCGTTCGACTGTGTGTCATGTACACAAATCAGGAGCTGGCAGAGATGCACTTCATGTACGGTAAGGCAGACGGCAATGCTGCGCTGGCTCGTCGTTTGTACCAGGAG
Organism: Thereuonema tuberculata; assembly: GCA_023159025.1. NCBI lineage: Eukaryota > Metazoa > Arthropoda > Chilopoda > Scutigeromorpha > Scutigeridae > Thereuonema > Thereuonema tuberculata. The sequence goes on from JAFIDM010000001.1 coordinate 99,820,709, forward strand.
AGGTACCCACAGCGACAATGTCCAGATCGGAAGACATTTGTAAGTCTCCATCACCGTCTGTGCGAGTATGGAAAATTTCACTCTCCTGGATTGGGAAGGGGACGACCAAGGTCTACAACTCCAGAAGAACAGGAGGAGATTCTGGAGACTGTGAACAGAACTCCTTCTGTCAGCACACGAAGGTTAGCGTTGCAAGTGAATGTTCCCCATACGACTGTCTGGAGACTGCTGAAAGAGCATCAATTGTATCCTTATCATTTGCAACGTGTACAGGCGCTGTCACCAGCAGATTACCCTGCACGAGTTAGGTTCTGTCAGTGGTTCTTGCAGCAGTGTGCTGCAAATCCGAACTTTCCTGCCTTAGTATTATTTACAGATGAAGCACAGTTCACACGAGATGGCATAACAAATTTCCACAATCAGCATGTATGGGCGTATGAAAACCCAAATGCAACTGTTGTATCTCATCACCAGGTGCGGTTCTCCCTCAACATGTGGGCCGGTATCATTGGTGATCGATTAGTTGGACCCCATGTACTTGTAAACAGACTTACGGGGCAGGCGTACACAAACTTCCTGGAAAACACCATACCTCATGTTTATGACGACACTCCACTGATCGATCGTCAGCACGCTCACTTCTTGCATGACGGCGCTCCTGCACACTTCAGTCGTACGGCTCGCCGGTACTTGGATCGAACGTTTCCTGATCGATGGATAGGTAGAGGTGGCCCAATTGCTTGGCCTCCACGCTCACCTGATCTGAACCCTCTCGATTTCTACTTGTGGGGCCATTTAAAATCATTGGTTTATTCGTCTCCGGTGCCTGATTTGGAATCCCTTCGGAATCGAATTGTGGCACGTTCTGAGGACATACGCAACATTCCTGGAGTGTGGGATCGTGTTCGCAGGTCATTGAGACATCGATGTGAGGTCTGTATTCAAGCAGGACGTGGTCATTTTGAACATCTTCTGTAATGGCAACGACCGGCGGAACGAAAAACGTTCCGGTGATTTTCAATGTTGTGAAGGCCATAACTCAGAAATGAAGCATTTCCGGACATATGTTGTAATGAACTATTTTGATTGTCTACATGTGGGAAATACATACCTGAAATTATGCCGTGTATTTTTGAAACACCCTGTATAAAGTATAAAAAATACATATAGAAGAAAAAGAAAACAAAATAATTAGTCCATAATTTAATATTTGATTTTTTTTTTTTTTTTTTTTTTTGAATTTTGTATTTTTATCGAGATATATTGGAGGCCGCACTTAACCCAACGAAGCCGCATTCGCCCACGTGTTACAGTAGCGCCACAGAGCGTCGACAATCGGAACCAAATTGTTCTCTACAGTAGCGCCATACCGTGTCGACAATTGGAACTAAGTTGTTGTTCTGTACAGTAGCGCCACAGAGCGTCGACAATTGGAACTAAATTGCTATTCTGCACAGTAACGCCACACCGTGTCGACAATTGGAACTAAATTGTTGTTCTGCCCAGTAACGCCACACCGTGTCGACAATTAGAACTAAATTGCCGCCACACTGTGTCGACAATCGGAACTAAATTGTTGTTCTGTACAGTAGCGCCACACCGTGTCGACAATTGGAACTAAATTTTTGTTCTATACAGTAGCGCCACAGAGCGTCGACAATTGGAACTAAATTGTTGTTCTGTACAGTAGCGCCACGCCACAGAGCGTC
>JAFIDM010000001.1:99822427-99882215 GCA_023159025.1 Thereuonema tuberculata
TACAGTAGCGCCACGCCACAGAGCGTCGACAATCGGAACTAAATTGTTGTTCTGTACAGTAGCGCCACGCCACAGAGCATCGACAATCGGAACTAAATTGCTATTCTGCACTGTAGCGCCACACCGTGTCGACAATCGGAACTAAATTGTTCTGTACAGTAGCGCCACAGAGCGTCGACAATTAGAACTAAATTGCTATTCTGCACAGTAACGCCACACCGTGTCGACAATCGGAACTAAGTTGTTGTTCTGCCCAGTAGCGCCACAGAGCGTCGACAATCGGAACTAAATTGTTGTTCTGCACAGTAGCGCCACACCGTGTCGACAATTGGAACTAAATTGCTATTCTGCACAGTCACGCCACACCGTGTCGACAGTTAGAACTAAATTGTTGTTCTGCCCAGTAGCGCCACACCGTGTCGAAAATTGGAACTAAATTGTTGTTCTGCCCAGTAGCGCCACAGTGCGTCGACAATCGGAACTAATTGTTGTTCTGTACACTAGTGCCACTGAGCGTCAACAATTGGAACTAAATTCCTATTCTGCACAGTAACGCCACACTGTGTCGACAATTGCAACTAAATTTTTGTTCTATACAGTAGCGCCACACCGTGTCGACAATTGGAACTAAATTGTTGTTCTGCCAAGTAGCGCCACAGAGCGTCGACAATCGGAACTAAATTGTTGTTCTGTACAGTAGCGCCACACCGTGTCGACAATTGGAACTAAATTGTTGTTCTGCCCAGTAGCGCCACAGAGCGTCCACAATCGGAACTAAATTGCTATTCTGCACTGTAGCGCCACACCGTGTCGACAATCGGAACTAAATTGTTCTGTACAGTAGCGAAACAGAGCGTCAACAATTGCAACTAAATTGCTATTCTACACAGTAGCGCCACACCGTGTCGACAATTGGAACTAAATTTTTGTTCTATACAGTAGCGCCACGCCACAGAGCGTCGACAATCGGAACTAAATTGTTGTTCTTTACAGTAGCGCCACGCCACAGAGCGTCGACAATCGGAACTAAATTGTTGTTCTGTACAGTAGCGCCACGCCACAGAGCGTCGACAATCGGAACTAAATTGCTATTCTGCACTGTAACGCCACACCGTGTCGACAATCGGAACTAAATTGTTCTGTATGCTGTTCCAAGTATGGGCATACATGAGGTCATCGAGAGCCACATTCTGGATTTTCATATGTATAATGAGCCACACCATAGTCACGTTCCATAGTATTAAATACACAAATTCAAATTTAATTACATTTCTACACGCATCGTAACTGCTATATAAAGTATAAAAAATACATATAGAAGAAAATAAAAAAGAAAACAAATATTAAATTTTGGACTAATTATTTTGAATTCTGTATTTTTATCAAGAGATATTGGGAGCCGCATTTGTCCACGTGTGGTATATTATATTCTTTGAGCATAAAAACAGACTAAACAGATTGCTCCCTCCAGATTTCTTAATACTACTAAAATCTAGAGGGTTGGCACTTGCAGCTATGGGAACATTGTCTTTATAATAATTTTAAGTGAGACGACAATAAGGAAGAAAAAATGTTTTTGTTTGTTTAGGAAAAGTAATTCTACTTATTATGGTCATTAAAATGCATATTATATATATCTGTAGAAAAAACAAACTAAAAGATTACTATTCTTTATTACATTGTCTTTAAATTCATCAAAGAATGATCTCTATTGAATTAAACATGTTACATTTTTTGGATATTGCATATACACAATATCTAGCAATTTTGACCGAACTCCTTAGAAATTTCTTGGACTCCTTGGATTTTTTTCTTCTAAAATTTGTACGAACCCTGAACTAAAGTTGTCCATTTTGATTTTACAACAAAAGAAAGATTTTTTTTTGGTTGCCTCAGCTGTAATTATCTTTTGAACTTCAAGATAGAAAAAAGAATTATCTAGATATCCTTTTCTTCTTCCCACCGAGGACAATATTAGGAATAGGCAGGATGATAACCTAAACAGTTTATACACTTAACAGTATCTTGTAAGCTTGGGACTCATGCAGAAGCTCACTACAATGGGGCAGGTTGTCTTATTACAAGCAGTTGCAGAACAAGGCCATAATGTTAGCAATTAAAGCAACATAATGGGTTTATATACAAAGTCGCACTTTACAATGGAATATCCTGCTTTAATGCTTGTTGATAGTGTCAATGAGTCAAAGATCAAGATAATTGTATGGATAAGAATCTGATTATTGCGACAAATATTGATCCGCCAGATGGCAGTCATACTATCAGGGAAAAAAAAAGCTCAAAAAAAGTTCAGCATCACTCACACCATCACGGTGTTTCTACTCTAGTTCAAAGTTTTTTACTTAGTTACTGGGAAATCTGCCAGGATCTTCAAATTCAGCACCTGATCAACAGCTCTAGAAAAAGGCATCTCTTATCAATAAATATGGAGATATTTATAGATTTTATAGTGAAGTTATACCGGGAAGTGCCTGGGAAATGAGAAATGGAGATGGTTTTGATAATGGATTTCTGAGATTAGGAAATGTAAGATAACAAAGGCTGGGTTACTAGTAGAAAGCTGATGAATCAAAATCATCAAATCTTCAAAAACATGTGGGAATTAATACCCAGTGTTTTAAAAGTTTAAAGAATCTATAAGAGAAAAAAAAATTCAGAGTTCTTTGCTCTCCACCCACTACAAAGCCTGAAGAGACATCCAGACATCCAAGAAAAATTTCGAGGTGACGCCAGGGATACATGAGAAACTATAACTGAAAATAAAGGGAAGATATGAAATCCCCCAGACTATACAGTTGAACCCTAGCCATAACCTACTATCAAAGTAGCAGGAGGGGACCTACCCTGAGACCTCAACTTTTCTATAAAAATTACTGGGTATCTAATCCTGGTTTATATCATATACTCATAATTTCAATTTATTATTATTATTATACTATAAAAATTTTAAAAAAATCCACCTTAATTTAATCTCATTATTAAATTAAAACATTTCATGTAGCTTCAAGAGATTTAAGTTTTCGGAACAAACGTGGAACAAATTTTATTGGTTACGTGCTTATAATCAGCAAAAGTTGTACTAAGATTTTTTTTTATTAATTTATTTTATATTAAGTAAAAAGCTAAAATTATTAAGGTGTAATGTAATGTTAAGCAGGAACCAAAGCAGCATACCAGGACACGGGTCTGCATTTAGAACCCACAGAGGCTATCCTATGAAAAAAAAACAAACCTGAACTGAGGGGCCTCTACAGTTAACTTTATTTTTAAAATTTAACATATACGGCTCATACTCTTTGAAAAGTTGCAGTTTTTTACTTAAAAAATATAACATGTAAAAACAGCATCTGACTCGTCTCCCGACTTCTGCTGAGCTTGAAATTTTACAGTGCAACTTCAGTCAAGAGAAATAAAAACAAAAAAACATTTTTGGAGATTGGCATGATATTTATTTATCAGTCTCATATTTCAAAATACAAAACCACTTCTGCTTCGTGTTTTTTGAATGAGACATGCACATTATATTGCCATATAGTTTAAACAACAAGCAAGTCAAAGTTCATTCATTCATGTATTGCTGTACAAGGAATTGCTGAGCATGTATGGAAACTTTTAATGTGTATTTTAAAGAAGACTTTTAGTAAGTATTGAAAACAGCAGAACTGTAAGTTTTTGCATATTTATTTTTGGATACGGGAATTGGGATATCATCCAAGCTTAGATTCAGAATTCTTTTAAAAAACTAATGGGTGATATGACATTTAAAGCCTGTTAGGAACTACACTATCAATTGCTGTACAGACCTTGCATTTGAAAAATAAGTCTTCTGTCGAAATCCACAGTCATATAAAACTGATCAACCTAACTATTTAAAAAGCTTCCTTTACCTCTGCATAACAAGTGCTATTATGGTAGAGGCTTACTTAATGTTGGTGTATTCGTTTAGAATGAATACTTTGATGTTTACTTTGGAAGTTTTTCGATTCTAAGTCAGAATGTAAAATAGTTTAAGCAGTTTGTCTACAAGTTACAGAATTATTGCTTCTACCCTCGGCAAAGATTAGTATTTATAAAGAGTTAACATAATAATCATTAGTATTATATTACAAAGGTTTTCTAAAAGTTATAAATTTGAATCTTAATTGCCTTGACGGCAGAGAGTAGTGGGCATTTTATTATATCTATAAACTTTTATGTTTTAGAAAATTGTACTATTGTAATAGATTAGGAAGTTATAATTGAAACTAAACCAGAAAGGCATCTCTATAAGGCTTCAGGGCAGTTTGTTTCGATTTAGCGGTATTTTGTATGTTAATTAAGGAAAAAAAAATTTTTTTGCTATATTCTTAGAAAACTGCTCGTAAAAAAGAATGTAATCTTTATTCCAATGATGAAATTTAGATTTTTATGTTTCCAATTACTGTAATAAAGATTGCACTACAGACTGTTGATACTTTTATTAGGAGCTGGAGGGTATTAATTTTTGTATAAAGCTATTTAATAAAGTGTTAGACAGTTTTCAGAGACGCTCTTTTTCTTTTCAGAATCCATGACTTCTAAGGTAATTTATATGAAATATTTTCTTTTCCAAATTAACATATAGGAAGACAAGGTGATTGTTATTAAGATAATAAAATACTGTATTCAATATTTTTTATACAAAACTAAAGAAAAGATATTATCTGACTAAAGGGAAACTTTTATACGATGCCAAGAATTATTCAAGACACCACGTAAATTCCAAATGGGAGCAACATTTTCTGGCTGGATATTGTAAGAAGAATCCACAGCTCGGCAACAGATGTCTAGTTCAGTTGTTCGTTGACCTTCTGAAATAGGAATGTTTATCTGTAATTAAATAGAAAAACTTTTATTAGTTTACAGACTGACTCAATACAGAAAAACAATGAAGATGAAAATTTAAATCTTTACTTATATAACAAATAAAGTATTAAAAACAAAATGCTTCCATGGTAATACCTTAAATTGACACCCTTTTAATTCAGCCTTTAAAATTTGTTCTTGAATTCCATTTACTTAAATCTCACTCACACTTGTTGAATATTTCTTTTAAGCAGGCTGTTCATTCTATCCTGATGAAATAATTTTCTTGAAAAATTCAAACCATTCTATTTAAATAAAAGTATTTTCCTAAACAGTAAATTAAAATGTAGAGAAACAGACAATACTTGAGTGCTGTAATCAACCTAGACTTAAGAGCTGATTTAATTAAAAATCACAATTTTATTTCAAGATTATTCTTAATTCCTTGACACATTTGAGAGGCTTGCAGCTCAAGAGGAGAAAAAAAAAAAAAGAGAGATGCTTGCTCCCAGGATATGAAATGAAAGAGAAATTCACCAAGTCTTTATTCACAATTCCACCTTGCAGGATGCAGTAGAGATCCAGGCAATAATTACTTGTGACAATACATGGTGCAACGTATCACTGTCAATGGTTGCAACTATATTGGTGATAAGATGTGCAGTTCAGTGAGGTCAGCAGGAAGTGAGAAACAAACTCTTTGTCCTTCAAGTACCTGCCGAAAACAGCCTTCACTTTGTAGTCTCACATATCAGCTCTTTATGCTGTTGCACACCAGTGCCTCCTTTTTGAACTCGCTTCTAAATCATCACGACCTGAACTTGTTTTCACTTATTTAATATGCAAAATGCCTTCACACATTGTGAAACTGCCAGTTTGGTTGCATCTAAGCCCTAGTGGCAGCTGACGGAACTAGGATGCAACACTGCTGGAATAAATAAAAGTTTGTCTTTTGTATAATATCTCGGGGGGGGGGGGGGGGGGGAATCCCTTTTTTTTTTTTTTTGTCACCGAGCTGCAAGCCTCTGAAATGTTTCAATTATGAATAATTCTGCATCTTTGCTTTCTAAGACTCTAGGAATTGATTGGCAGAGACTTAATTATATAAAATTATATCTGATAATATTAATAGAAGCCACATAAGCATATATTGTAGTTTGCTGCTCATTTTCCTCATTCTTAACAGAAATTTGGCTAAAAATTATATGGATTGGATTACTGTTAGAATAGCAATGAAATCAAAATCATCATCCTGTATTTGAATAACAGTGTTCATTACTAAAATCACACACACATAAATAAATTAAGGGGGGAAGGGAGCTATAATAGCATTATATATAGAAAAGTCACCAATGCATAGGATTAAATCTTTCAGAAGGTTGCATTACTTAAGAAACACACACACTGCTGAATTTGGTGCCCTCATTTATTAAAGAATTTAATATTTATTAAATTAAAGAATTTAATTATTGAATTTTAAAGAAAACAAAATGATAAACTAGTGTTGATTTAGAATTGGAGACAAATACGAAAGGAAGAAAAGAATCATTGAATCCTCAAAGATTTCATTTCCATTATCTTCGAAAAGACTCAGTTGTATATTAGACGTTGGAAAAAGGAGAGGATTATTAGAACAAGTGAATATAATTTTGTGCTAAAGCATAAGTTTAAAGGCGACCCATAATAACAAAGAAAAATTAGAAAAAGGAAGTACATTAACATAAGGAAAAATAAGAAAAAAATAAAAAAAAAAAGTTAGGAAAATTAGAAATAGAAAAACAAACAAGTAGATATACGGATTAGAACTGACAACCCTCAGTGAATGAGTACGAGACCTTAAGCATCAAGGTATAGCCAACAACTGAAATCAAATATAGTAGTTGCATTTCTAGCATGTAAGCTAATAGAGGAAATCCAATGAAAACAATGCCAAACATGTCAAACATTGGGGGGGGGGTGCATTGGCATTTGATTACATTTGCGAAATGCTGCAGTAAAGATCTATGTAGACCTATATTCAACAAATATATATATATATATATATAGATAGATAGATACACACACACACACACATATACCAATAGGGAAGATCTCTGCTGAAAACTGGAATGCACAGAGTGGTTTACAGTTACAGTATTGGATTTACTAAATAGTAACTTTTACCTCCCATAATGTCCAATCCCAAGCTTTATACAGTTTAAATTCATCCTGCTTTAGGTTTGCATTAAACCAGTTTTGGCCACCGTCCACAGATACGTCAACACGAACAATTCCTCTTCCTCCTCCACTCCAAGCATAACCTAAATAATAAATAATAATTTAAGGAATTATGTTTTGAACAGTTTCTCAGAATGCACATGTAAGCAGAAGACGGATGAAGAGTTAGTCTGATAGTCTTGGTATTTTGGATGATGAAAATTTACAACAGCAGAGATCATGTTGTGACAAAAAAAGAAACACTAAGCGTTTTTTTTTTTTATTATTTTACATATGTATTGTTTGATTGAATCAATGTAATCCTATGAGATTGAAGTGTACTAAGTTTTGAAAGATTGCTGAAAATGCATTTTTTTTTCTAAAAATATTAAAATGTTTAACTTTGAAAATGCCCAATATAAGAAGAACAGCACTGCACAAAATTATTAATTTACTGAATATATGAGAGCAAGCCAAATGAAAACTTTAAATATTTTTTTTTCGTAATTTATTCGTTCATAGATTTATCATTTTTTGACATAGTTTCCATTGTGTTCAATATAAATTTTCCAGCTTTTACAGAATGCCTGGATTCCTTTTTTTAAAAAAAAATTTTTTTGGTCGCTTGCAGAACCACTCATGCACTGTCCATCACACCTCTTCATCACATTTGAAATGCTTTCCTTCCCAATGACTCTTTCAGTAGGTCCAAACGTGGTAATCAATAGGGGCGAGGTCTGGCTAGTATGGGGATGTGGAAGACATTCAAAGTGTAGATCTTTGATGATTGCAACTGTTGCACGCCTCTTTCATGTCCCGTAACTTTCCCTGCAGATGGCGGAGTGCGGAACGGTAGAATGACTTCCTACTCCACTCGTACACTTGCTGCAGTGGCAGACATGCATCAGCATATTGCAACATCATTTGTCGATGAATTGCAATAGGTGTCCCTCATTCACTAATGACTCTATTCACTCCTTCCTTATAATGGAATGCTACTCCTCTTTGGTGCATGTCTCCAGTGGGGCAGTCATCACTACAGCTAAGTGGTGCCAGCTGTAGGACATTCTTTATGTAACTGGTCACAATACTGCCAACCTATAGGATGCTGGCATAGTTTTTTGACAGCCATTTTAAGATTTTTGCTTGACTCGCCCTCATATATTTAAAGTTATGGAAGTAATATTTTAATAAAATAAGGAAAAAAAATAATTTTTAATTTCAGAAAACCTATAAATGTCAGTTTGGAAATTGAAAATGTTGAATAACCAACCATCAGTAGAACTTAAAATGATAATCAAAAGTGTATTGATACGATTTTTACTTAATTTTTGATTGAAAGAATAACATTTGTAAGTTAAGGAATTTGTTTCAGCAAAAACAAAACAAAAGGTAGTTAACAAAATTTCCCAAATGATAAAAAATAACACAAAGTTCCTGAAAAAAACTTAGGTCTTTGCTTTTTTTTTTCTATTGCTGAAAGTCATTGAAATATCTGCCAAATACACACACTTCAACATTTTTAAGAAAATGAATGAAATCTGTTTATTATTATTGTCCATTTCAGATTTATGTTAGCTAAACATAACGATGATTGACTGAATTATCTCTTATTCACTGTTGGGGAATATAATACAAAGAAAATTGTATTATATTCATTGTTAGCCATCTAACAATGGTACACACTTATCCTGTGAGAATTTAATTTTAATCTCATCAAAGCATAGGCAAATTAGTGGATACACAAAGGATTACTTATTAGCATCATTCAATGTTGATAGAAATACACTGTATTGTTTATAATGCTTGGGAAATGTTGCCATCTTCATGGACATATTTTCTTGATAAGGACCCCAATTTTCAGTTCAAAAGTTAGAATGTCTAAATCTGTAAATATGTAGGCCAGTCAATGAAGTCCATCCAGCACTTGAATTGGAGGTGGGGTGGATGGAGAACGACTTCATTGCCAGTGATAAAACTCAATTCCTCCATTAGAGCAGATATAGTTTATGAATAAAATACTGAGGGTAAAGAAACTTTAACACATATATTATCGGAATGGAATTGCCTGGAGATCTGAAAAGTAGATCAAGAAAAACAAAATCATAGACTACTTACCAAAAGATTACTGCTAATCTGTTAGTTCATACAAATGTTTTTATATTAGAAATTGCACACTCATCTTTCTCAAATATATAAATTACAAAGCAATAAAATCAAATAGCTGATCTGCAATTCTATGTCATATGAATGCATGTGAAATATGTACATCAACCAATTTGGCTAGTCCAAAAGTGAAGAATAAAGTGAATTCACCAATCTTATAAATCTTTTTAACTTAATATAAATTTAGAAAAAAAAAATAGGAACATTTTCTTTATCTAAAACAACAAAGAAAAGGCAAAATGCTCATGTCGTTATTTTTTAAATACTAATTTTGCTGTTATTTCAACCACCTATTTGATGATTCAGAAAAATCTGGAAAACTAAAAGTTCTTGTTAATGTGACAGCTACAGAAATAAACCTAAAGCAGGGTGCACACGATGCAGCGTTTGCTGTGCAACTCGTTGCAATTAAGTTGCACAAAAAAGGTTGCAAACGACAGTCAGGGCACACACGATGCAACATTCTTTGCGCCGCCATTCGCCGTCAATTCTTCAAGAAAACAGTGAGCGGGCAATCCCATAATTCATTGCGAAAACGGCTTCCGAGGTGAAAAATTAAAAAAAAATTAGGTTTTTCAAACGCTCTGATACATTCTGCCGCATTAAATTACTGCATTTACATATAAACTGTATTTATGAGTGAAAGAAACTCGCAATACTCTGATATTTATTGTGTATTCGCTATTAGCCCATCTCAAGTGAAGGAAATCTGTTTCGACGCCATGTTTCCCCCTTGGGCCAACGTCATGACTGACGTATTCCAATGCTGCACTGTGATTGGGTAATTTCCATGCAGCTTCCTTGCAGCTTTCGGAGTTGCACTCGACAGATATCCTCGCCTTTGCAGCTTTTTCTCCATGCAACTCCGGTTGCAACTTTGCCCATGCAGCTCCAAAAATGCTCTAGGCCAAAAGTTGCACATGCAACTCGGCCCAAAGCTGCATCGTGTGCGCCCTGCTTAAAGCAACCAACTTTTGTATAATACTAACTACATCTAAGAATATGCAAGATACTGACATTAATGACCTGAAGAAACTGGATCTCAACGAAAAACTAATAAATAAATAATAATGAGTCTTTAGAAGTGAAAACAAAAATCAGAGAGACTTAATTTTTTTGTGAGATAAATAAAGGCAGTTAACAGACAGAAAGTTTGTAATTTTCTTAAGGACACTTACTAAATGAATAACTTTACTTAAGAATTTCAAGTTCTTCACAATTCACATTAACGTTTTCTTTACTGTGAGTTTTAAATTTAGAATTCCTTTTTAGTGTACTTTTTCATTCGTTTAAACATTTTACTCTTCAAAAATTAAAATAAGAATTTCAATTTTATGTATAACATTCAAATGAAATTATGAAGGTTAAAAGCAATTAAATGAATTTAAATCTTTGGATTTTTTTTTTTCCATTTAACAATAAAAATTTCAGCTAATCAACAATGAATAACTAAAGGTAACTTCATTTTAATTAGAAATATTTTTATTTAAAAAAAAAAAAAAAAAAAATACTAATTGTTTATTTTAATATAAAAATATATTCTGTTTATAACTTCAGATAGAATATTAAAAAAAAAAAAAAACTTTGGTTTGACTGATATGGAAACATTCTAATTTTCAAGTTCATTTATCTCTGTGATGGTTTGAGTACATCTTTAATAGTTTTTGTTTTTGTTTTCAATGGCAAAATATCTGACATTCAATTGTCTTTAATGATTATCTGGCTGTTACAAGAGCAAGATGAAGTACCTATGATAAACAAAAAGCAACAGCCAGGAACATTATTAAAGTGAAATGTTTCTGAGAATCAAATGTTTCCTCATAGAATATCAACACATAAAATACAGCTGAATGAATTTCTAATACAGTGGAACCTCGCTATTCGTACACAATCCGTTCCAGGAGGCAGTTCGAATGGCGATTTGTACGAATGGCGAATCATTTTTTCACATAAGATATAATGTAAATTGGATTAATCCGTTCCAGACCTACAGATGATTGCTTATTTAAACCTTTGTAATAATATGTTAAGCATAAAATACATGAAAACTATGAAAACAATAAATATATAGGCCTCTCTTATCATGTCTTTTTTTTTTTCAGTATAGACGATATGGTTGATTTCGCCATGCCATACTGAGTTGCCAGGTCAGAGACATGAGTTCCACTTTCAAACTTCGCAACGAGTTCTTTTTTCAATTCAATTGTCGTTCTCACTGCTTTCCTTTTAGACTTAGTTGAATCAGTAATCTTTTTTAGACCCATGGCTGCACTATTTTCAATAAAAATAACAAAAAATAACAAAAAGATATCACAAAGTTTCACGAAGCTTGCGTGGATGATGCGTAGCGTACGGAAGCTAGCACGAGACTGAACTGAAGCCACCGCGTGTGGCGGCCAGTAACAAGGTCACGCTGTCCGAATCGTGAGCAAGAGTACGATTGGCGAGTTCAATTTTACTTGAAAAAGTGGGACGAATAACGAGTTGTATGAATAGCGAGGCGGACGAATGGCGGGGTTCCACTGTACTTGCCTGCAATTACTTGAAAGTAGCTTTTGTTTGTTGATGTATGAAGTGCAACAGCATCCATCAACAAACCAACACATGAACTACAAAATGAACTGTATTACATAAAACAATCACAGTAGCATTCAGAAGATGACAAGTCAAATAAAATGTGATGTAAAATGAAAGAACTAATCTATTATTGAACTCAATTGTTAATAATATAAAAGACTGTCAAGCTAATGAATTCCTGTGCTGTCTAAATTGTTTAAAATAATTTGATTCTTCTCTCAGATATGAACCAAGCAACTCTTTCTTTGAAATTTGAACCTGTTTTTTAGTTGGAAAGTTCATCCCTTAGTTTTTAACTCTTGCCACCCATTCAGAAAAAAGGACACAACTTTTTTGTTGTTGTTGTTGAATGACCATTAAAGCCTTTCCCTTCTAAAATCCTAGGCAATGCCGATGCCCTAATAGCCACAGATGTTCTAATCAAATGGTTTGCCATTACAGAAGATAAGAGATTTCAAACAAATATAGGAGACAACGTGATACACATGAACCAAAAGCATATGATTAGATGAACAAATTTCATTGTTTACTTCAGACAGAATATTTAAAAAAGAAAATCTTGATAACAGGTACTTCACATGTTTTAGGAGCTATTTGAAAGAGACAAGAATATCCAATTGATGATCAGCCCCAGTACTGATTGAGAATTATCAAGGATAAAAATTAAAAACAAAACACTCTTGGAGTTACAGAACACTCAACAGAAGTCCTCTTCAGTAATACCTTGATGTGACAAGATACTATGAGCAAATGACATAAAGGAATAATTTGTCTCTATGAGAAGCAGACAAGAATAGGTGAGGCTACAACTCATTAAAAAGTAAAAAAAAAAGAAAAGGAAATTCAAAATAAAAATAATTAAACTAACATTTTACAATAATTCTGTGAGAAAAAATTCTCAATACAGATAATGTTATATCTTCAGCTTTAAAATGTTTTATTAAAAATAAAAAAAAAAAAAAGTAAGAAACTTTTTTTTTTTTTTTTTTTACATGAGAAATAAAAGAAAAACCACCAGTCAGAGTTCACTGATCTGTTTTTTTGAATTTATTTATTTATTTATTTTTTGCCAAAAACTGAAACATAATAACTTATTCCTTGTTGTCAGAATCCCAATAACAAATTTTAAATTCTAAAATTGCCTAGGGCAATTGTTGTCAATTTAAAACATAAAAGACAGGCTGTTTCAATCTGCCTACAGATTATTTTCAACTGTGTAGTGAGTTGGACGAGTTGTGTTTAAACAGTCTCTGATAATATACTTTGATAGTAATGACTTACTAAGACTCATTCTGTCTGATAGTATCCATTGAGAGGTATGCTATTGGAACAATATGTAGCACACTTAATGAAGAATTATTCCAATTTTTTTCCAGACCTCTGAGTAATGGTTTGGAATAACATTATTATACAGGACATTTCATTTAAAACTTGTCCCTTCTTATAACATAAAAGAAGTCCATCACCTAATGTTATTGTAGATGACTGATGTCTACTTGGAAAGCGCCAAGTGCTTGTGGTTTCCGCCATACTCTGGATTGTCTTATTCTCTTCAAGAAAGGATTGATGTAGAATAGATGTTGAAGCATATTCACTTATGGGATCATTAAGAAAGCATGTCTTTTCTTAATGGATCCCATAGATACATTAAGAAAGCATGTCTTTTCTTAATGGATCCCATAGATACATATGCTTCAACTTGACAAAAAGTAGTCAAATTGGTAAAAATAACAAAGGACTTAATTTCAAAAAGGAAAACAACAGAATCTATCATTGAAGCTGAATAACAGACGACCACAGATGCTAGGACTGCAGAGGCTATGGTCAATATTGACAGAAGAATTTCAACAAATCCCATAAAATCTATTCGAAAATTAACAAAGCAATCCAGTTCGAAGCAAATATTATGCTTCTGTTTACTGCATACTTTAAAACTAAAGCCATTACTTGCAATGTGTGTCCAACAAATGAGTGCCAGACAATGTGATCCCACCCAAAACACTTCGTGTAAAATAAGTTGCCAAGACTCACATGCTCATAATGTTTTTACTGTTAAAAAGATATGAGATCTCATGTAGAGCCAAGCCCCTAACTCTACGAGGCCTAACTCTACAAGCCCTAACTTTAAAAACCCTATATCTTGGTCAAAAAGTATGCCTTGGCCGTTTCGTGGCTGTCACACAGACAATCCCATGGAGTTATGTAAAGGATATGGAGTATGCCAAGGCACACTTTTTGACCAAGATAGTAGGGTTTTTAGAGTTAGGCATGTATAGTGAGGGGCTTGGCTCTACATGAGATCTGATAACTTTTTAACAGTGAAAGCGTTATGAGCATCTTGGAAACGTATTTTACATGAAATGTTTTGGGCGAGATGAAATAGTTCCATGAAGCGGCCAAGCCATACTTTTTGACCAAGATGTAGGGTGTTTAGAGTTAGGGCTTGTAGAGTTAGGCCTCGTAGAGTTAGGGGCTTGGCTCTACATGAGATCTCATATCTTTTTAACAGTGAAAGCATTATGAGCATGTGAGTCTTGGCAACTTATTTTACACGAAGTGTTTTGGGTGGGATTTCATTTCTTTTTGTAGGATGAGATCTGATAACTTTTTAACAGTGAAAGCGTTATGAGCATGTGAGTCTTGGCAACTTATTTTACATGAAATGTTTTGGGTGGGATTATCTATTACAACTAAATTTCGTTTTAAGATTATTTAGAAAAAAGATTTTTTTTCAATACCCTACTTTTCTGTTTTTCTATTGGTCAACTTGTATATACAAGCTGTTTGCACCTTTGTAAGAAATCACATTATTACACATTATTATTTAGGCCGAAGCATTGAGGGTACGACGTATTTCAGATCTTAATAAAATCCAAAGTATAAAAGCTAGATATATGAAACATAGCGTATTTCATTAGTATGGTAACTGCATCTTATCCTGAAAATTTGAGCTCTCTAGTATTATCCAGGCCGAAGCTATGAGGGTTCGATAATACATAACCAGACCCCCCCTTTATGAGGAGTTGGAATGTGAAAGTTACGGATTTCTTAATTTTGTTGTTGTTTGTGTGCTAATCCTAACCTGCATACCAAATTTCAGCTTTCTAGGACTTCAGGAAGTACCCTAGAGGTTTTGATGATCATGAGTCAGTCAGTCAGTGAGTGAGTGACGGAATCGACGTATTTTAGGTATTAATAAAATCCAAAGTATAAAAGCTAAATAAATGAAACTTAGCGTATTTCATTAGTCTGGTAACTGCATCATATCCTGAAAATTTGAGCTCTCTGGTATTATCTAGGCCGAAGCTATGAGGGTTCAAAAATACGACGAAATACTTCTAGAAAAGGTACGTAGTGCCCTTCCTGCCTTCGGCTCGTCTTGGCGGGGGCACTGCCGTGCCCCCAGATATATGTAAATTGTGACTTGCTTCTCAACAAAATCAGAATTAGATCCAATGCCATGCTTATGAGTGATAAAGCATATGATGTTATCTTTATGGTCTTGGAAATCCTCAGAAAACCAGGTAATGATTCATAGACAACAATAATCAGCTACACAAAGAATCACTTCATGATGAAAAACTTGGGGTGTCATGTGCTGTTCTTTGGGAATCGCATTGTGAACCCCATCCTTTTTAACTAAGTTAATTTAGATTTGTATCTTGGCATTTCCAGCGAATTATATGCACAATTAACTGATCGTAAGGTTGAGTACTGTTTTTTTTTTCCAGCCAAATGGTATGACATCTCAATAGCCCAAATTCATACAAGAAACAAACTATTAGAGTTTGGATACCTACAATTTTAATCTGTGGGGATGCTTCAAGAGCAAAGCTGACAAGACCAAACACTTTAGGTGAACATTAGCAACATTATCAAGAATGCTGATGAATACTGATAACAGAAGGTATCCCTAAACATGTTGACACATGCACAAAAATATACTGATGCAGAGGGATAACACTTCTAGCATATGTAATAATAAACTGTTAAGTGTGTATATTTCATGTTCCAATATAAAAAATGTATGCAAGGGTTTAATTTTTTTCTTTCCATACTCTGTATTCTGCATGGCCAGTTTTTAAGTGAAACACAATAGTTGCAATAGCTAACATGTAAGATTTACCATCAATAAGATTAAAAAAAAAAAAAAAATGAAAACCATATTAATATGATTTCCTTTTTACTTTCCATTTTCTTGAAATTTATTTTCCTGAATGATTTAACTTCAGCTATAACTATCCCTATAATATCTAAATACATTGCCTTTGAAAACAGAGTCAAATATTAAAAGAGGAATTAATTTAATTTGAGAATAGAGTAGAGGGTAAAAAGGTAATAAGTGTCAACTTCAGTAACAGTAATCAAATTTATAAAGATTCTGCAAAAGCATACCATCAAATATATATATTTTGTAATGCTTAAATAAGAAAAAGTGAAGTCTTGCTTTTCATTTAATTTTCTAATAAAATATTTATTCCCCTTAATAGTTGTAGAGAAATTACTTTCAAAGTAACTTTTTAAACATCAATAAAATAATAATTAGCAAAAAAAAAAAAAAAAAGCCTTTGTAATTCTCAAAATTTTTTTTATTAAATTAAGCAAATTTCAAAACTCTCTTCATCATTCAATTTTTAAATAAACACTGAAACAAATGAACTAGATGACGAGTGACAATTTCCTATTGTTATTCTACCATAAATTTTCACTATTGGTAATACAATTACTCTAACTACTGAATTCTCTAGTTCATGGAATAATTTTATAAACTAATAAGAAATAAACTTTTTTATGAAAGAAGAACAGAGAAATTTAATGTCAATATCTAAATTTATGGTACAAGAAATGCAGATAAAGAACATAAGCATTAAGAATAAATCTTTCAGTTATTTGGAAAATTATGATTATTAAATAATATTGTTTTGGGATGATTCAAACAATGCTCTAGAATTATTCTGTTCAGAAGTATTTGAAATTTAAAATCAACACTAGGAAAAGTTATGAGTTACTATCAAACGAACATGCTTTACTAACATTTAACATCATTAAACTTTGCTAAATAGTTGTTTTTCAACTATTGTAAATCTGATGGTTTCAATTGGATAACTATTTAATAATAAAATAATTTTATAATTAATAAATAACAAATAACTTTTACTAAACACTTTACTAGGATACAGAAGCTGATAATTGAAAATGAAATGAACAAACCTTTTATGTTTAGTTTATTGTCTTTTAGAACTGCTTTAGAATTGTTGGCAGGAATACAAATGGCTGATTGAACAGGCATGTCTTGAATGGCAGGTGCAGTTTTGAAGTCCACATTATCCCAATCAATTTGAGGTGAAAAACCTAAAATAATAATAATAATGGAAAATTTAATGTGTGAATTTGTATTATAAACGACGCATTTCTCACACATATTTTCATTAAAAAAATATTGTATTACAATTAAAAATACACCTACTAGTTTCAACTGGATCTTTTGACCTTCTTCAAATTGGCCATTCAAAAGAAATGTTAAAAGATGCAGTTGTAACTAGTAGGTGTATTTTTAATTGCAATACAGTATTTTTTAATGAAAATATGTGTGAGAAGTGCTTAATGAAGCATAATTAATAAACTAATTCTTTGAATGCAACAGATTTGATTATAGTAATAAATTTAAAAATATCAAATGTTCCAAAATTAATAACAGTGATTTAGGCAATGAGATGAGATTGATTTACAGAATTGACTGTGCTAATTGTGGCACGTTCTATTTAAGGGGAACAAAAAGAACAATAAGAGAACGGGTGAAAGAACATGCTTCTTATGTAAAATACAAGCTCACGGAGAGATCGGAAGTAGCAGAACATTGTATAGGTAAAGGTCATTTAATGGATATTAATGTAAAAATATTGCCTTATGAAAAAGATAATAAAAAAAAAGAAAAACCATTGAAAGCTTGTTAATAAGGAGTACAAAAGCACAGAACTTAAATAGATATGATGGTGTTGATAACCACAGTATAAGTAACCAGAGTATTTTTCTAGCTAATGGTTTGACAAAGATTACTTGCTATTCAAAGAATTAGTTTACTAATTATGCTTAATGACTTTATGATAAATTTTTGGTTTGTTAAATGGTTTCTACCGATATAGTTTAGTATTATTAAAATACAAAGATATTATTCCATTGTTGAAATGTGAGTTTATTTGTTTTAGTCGAGAATATGTCATATCATGTTTCTATTTTGTTATCTTAGTTTTTATTTATTAATAGCTTGAAAAAGGAATAAGGAAATTTTCTGAAAATTTGCGATATATGTATTATTTATTATTTTATAAATAATTTGAAGAATGAAAACGGAAAAAAAATAGAGAATGCACAAATTCGTTGGCTTTCATGCATTGAGCCGTCATCACCGGCAATCTGGGACAGCTGTTTCGTCCTTATTAGGACTCATCAGCCAGATTTAGCCTCGATGATCAAGCTCAGACCTTTGAGGAAGGTCATAAGATCCAGTTGAAACTAGTAGGTGTATTTTTAAATCTTCTCCCATATTAATTTGAAGAAGTTTGAAAAAATTAGGCAAAAAAACAGAGAAAGAAAATGTAGATAATATATTACCACCAGTAAAAGTAGATGTTTTTTAATGCATTATGTTTAATTGGACTATTAAACATTAGACTATGTTTAAAGTTAAAAGGAAATATAGAAATTATTTCTCTCCGTTTGTTTGTTCTGATGTAAAATATAATGTCTTAACATGAAACAGATAAAAGTTATAATGTTGACTTACATCATCTTTCAAATTTTATAATTTTTTGTGAACCCTTACTTTATTTTCTTTTACCTTTGTAGTCATTTTGCTGCCAATGACTCTGACTTTCCTCTTTGCTTGCTATAATTCGTGTCACCCATTTCACATTACGAGCACCCACGATGCCTGGAGCTACAATTCTTAAGGGGTAGCCATGGTCCCTTGGTAAAGGTTTGCCATTCATTTCGTAAGCCAATAGCACATCTCGGTTTGGATCAAATGCTTTTTCTACAGGAATTGAAGCGCCATATGGTTTTCCTGAACTATCCACATCTAATCCTACAAAAGATTTGATGAATAAATTAATCTGTAGGCTAGGCACATAGCCAACAATGTACATGATCAAATAATTTCTGAATAACAACATTTACCTTCTATATTGTTCTCTTCAAACTAATCTCTTATTCAATAAATAATTAACAGTAGCTTCCTATAACCAATGTGTCAGCATTTTCTCATTGTGAAGCATTCCTGAATCCATTGTTGGATACTTTTCAAGTGATCCAGTGGTTATTAATCTGAATTACAAACAATCTTTAGTCTTCTCTTTTAATGCCACCTTGAATTCTGTGGAAAAAGAAATTATGGCACTAAATCTATTGAGTAGAGAGAATATACCGGGTGGGCATAAAATAACGTGAGGTGTTCAGAGCCCTCTAGCGAAGGTGTTCAGAGCACTGTACTGGACGAATCGTTACAACATTCGATGGACATACAGAGTGGAACATGCAGTTTCGATTTCTAAAGAAAAAAAATTAGTACCAACAGTCGCCAACAGTGGAAAATGTGGCGCTGTTAAAGCACTAATTTGCATAACTGCATTATGTGTAGAGCGATCATGATAAAAAGAAAGCCTTGGAAAATTCACATCACCCTGCGTCGAACTGCCTTTTGATGGCTCTTATCTTACATGACCGTGCTTTGTTAGTGAAGCTGTATTATCAGCGGGACGAAAATGCTAGTACTGCCTTTCAGGAATTTCAGTGGTTGAAGACGCTTCGAAGAGGACCGATGAGCATAAGAAATCTATGAAAAATGATTCAATGCTTTGAAACTACTGGAACTCTAGCAGTGCAACCATGCTGGGAGCGCAAAACTGTCAGACACCAACATGTTGAAGAAGTTGCAACTGCTGTTGAGGAACAGGAAAAGACGAATGTGCAGGGTTCAAGCAGTGCACGGGCAATATCCTGGCAAACGGATATCCCATACTCAACGATGTGGAATATCCTGCATCAGATGTTGAAGTTTTACCCCTATAAAATCTGTTCAAGAATTGCACCCTGCCTGACCACCTGCATTGAGTTTGCATTAAGATTCTTAGCGTGCATGGAAGTTGATGAAGCATGGCTGTGGCGGATTTTATGGAGTGACGAAGAGCACTTTTATTTGAACTGTGATATTAACACATACAACTGCTGCTTTTGGGCTTCGACTAATCCACACGTGGTCTGCAGATGCCTATCCATTCGCCGAAAGTCACAGTGTGGTGCGGCTTTACGCCATCGTTTATCATCGGTCCTTATTTTTACGAGGAAACTCACCAAAGTGGACCAGTGACCTGTTTTGTCAATGCTAAAGAACTTTGTGGTTCCACAACTGTAGCAAAGAGGATGTCTCAATTCGACCATCTTCATGCAGGATGGTGCACCACCCCACATCAGATGTCAGGTATAGCATGTGTTGCAGCAACATTTCTCTGACACCAGAATCATTTGCCGTGCAATTCCCACAGCATGGCCATTGAGGTCGCCTGATCTCAATCCTTGTGACTTTTGGCTTAGGGGATTTCTTAAAAGCATTGTGTATCAAGGACATGTCCCCGATATCCCGACGTTCGGGATAGATCGAATTACATTACAAGTGCGACAAATCCATTCCAATATGTATCGAGCCACCGTGGAACATGTCGTGCACCGCATGGAGCTCATGGAACATCACAATGGTGGTCATGTGGAACCTTATTTGTAATTACCAATAAACATTGTCTATAGTATTACAAAACGTGATGTATGCCGTCTCATTTGGCAATTACTCATTCATTACTCATACATACTACAACCTTTGAAGTGCCACATTTTCCCCTGTTGGCGACTTTTGGAACTATTGTTTTTTTTTTTTAGAAATGGAAACCGCATGTTGTTATGATGTCTAATACATTCCTCGCTAGAGGGCTCTGATCACCTCACAGTTATTTTATGCCCACTCGGTACAATGACAGCCATGTTCATTTTGTACTTTAATATTGAAAGTATCCATGTAGTACTACTGATTTACAGCTTACTCTTGTGAAACACCTACATAAAGTACAACATCTCCCTAATGCCATACAAAAAAAAAAAAAAAAAAAAAAAGAAGAAGTGAATTCTCTTTAAATTCCAGCTAACTTTTTATAAATTTGCAAATGACCCATTGATTCTGTATTAACTACAAATGGTGTTATAATTTTTTGCTACCTTATTATATATTACAATAGCATTATTTTGTGTCCAGAAATTATTTGATCATAGTTCTTACTAAATGTCTAAATGCAGCATAGACTAAATTTTATTTGCACTTAAAAATTTACTCAGTTAATGAAACACTATATAAGGGACAGTCAAACAAAACCCAGCACTGCATGTCGGACAAGTATAGTTACATCGTATATGCTGTGTGGGCAACTATTAGCCCAAATTCAAGTCATTTTGAAAAATACTTTCTATAGTAGCTACGTTGCAGTTTATTTCAATAATATTTCTGTGGAAGCTTCCAAACTAGAACAAAGCAGTATAATTTGCTTTCTAACTTAAGGAGTCAAGATCTATAGCCAATGTTGGTTGTCTATAGCCTTGGAAAATCAGTGCCCAGATCCTCAGATGGATGGAGTTATCCTTTCCACACTGTACAAGTTTTGAGGTAAATAGTAAAGAAATTTTGGTGGGAGATGTTTTGGAATCAATCTTGGATTTGCACTTTTTCATGTCTTTGGTACTAAATATATCATTAAAAGGCAAGCATTTCATCATGGATAGAAATATGTGAAAGATGATCCCACAATGTTTTCAGGGCACAGCCAGAATCTTTTTATAAAATCAAAATCCAATGTATAGATCCAGTGGATTCAGTGTCTTAATTTCTGTGATAAATATCGTTTGTATGCAAATATCATCATTGGCTGGATTTCATTTCACTGCCCCTCATATTATCATGTTTTCTTTTTTAACAAACAAAAATATAATACTACAAATGTATGAACTTACTTTAGAATATGTTGTGACAAAAATGGCCTAGAAAATATGAATTGTCATGAAATTCAAGAGACTTTTAAAAACAAAAACAAAAAACAAACAAACAAAATTGTAATTATATATTGTTTGTTTAGAACAAACAATAACAATATATTCATTTCAGTAGTTTTCAGTTTGAAGAAGAATGAATTTTCGAAGTAAAATGAATTTCTTTTATAGAAGTTGTTTTTTTTATACTGTAGATTGATTCAGTCACTGTAGGCAATAATTAATATTTTCTGTTTAAATAACATGTTATATGATTTGTTTTCCTTTGACTATCTGGACTTTTACTAATATAATCTCATCCAGAAGTGGCAACTTCTAGAATAAAAATTCTAAGACTTTAAAGAGTGAAGGAAGAGCACCTAAAAATGTATTTAGAACTTACATAAAGAAATTTCTATTACTTCTATAATTAACAAACTTTTAGATCAATAGTTCTTAGATAAATGATTCCACTTTAGGAAACTTAGAAAAACGAGCTTTTAACAAGAACATAGAAGTAAAAAATGGTAAAAGAGTAAGAAAGATATGGTACTTTAGTGTATTTTTCAGCAGAAAAGAAGACTACTGGTTAGTTAAAATAAGCAACAATATACTGAGACTTGGGTGTTCAAAATGTCACTGCCAAAAGTACATAAGATAATTTTGAACTGATACCTAAACGGCAGATGCAAATCATTAAACTGATAGTTATTCACTCACGTAAATCTATAGAAGAGATACTGACTTCGTAGACAGATAACTGAGACATAAACACAGTATTTAACCAAATTACCTTAGCCAATATTTTAGCAAACACAATTAATCTTAACTAACAATAGTTGGATAATGCAAAAAAAAGAGAGACGAGTAAATTAAATACGAGTATGATTGTCAAAGACCTAAAGATCAGATTTTCTCTGTGAGAAAAATAAAATTACTGCCCTTTAAGTATTTATTCTTTAAAAAGTAAAATATCAAAGGAATTTGATAAATGAAGAATTGAAGAACTTTCAAAGACATTACTTAAATATAAAAAAAAAAATAAGATCTGGAGATATATGATCTCAGTAAAATCGTACTGAGATGTCCATTTTCTGGTAACTGTGGTTACTGTCACTGAAGACAGATAATGTGATAGAAAGATTTAAAGAAGATAAACTGACATGAAAAGATTACAATTCAAATTCTGAAGAAACAATCTCTAAAATATGAAACTATCAACATTTACTGGTTATTTATCAATCAGAAAGTAATCATTAAAAGATATATATATTAATGTTTCAGGAGAGATATAAGCATCGATATAAAAGAAAGTTAAGCACAGAGTATATATATGCTTAGACCTCCACTGTATATCCTCTTGACAATGCACAATGAAAGCTTACAAGTATACAATGAGAACAGTTCCTCTAGAGATATGATTACAACTCCAGTGACTTCTGCAAGGATTAAGGAATGAAATTCCAAATTTTTAAACAAATCTATCTGCATTAGAACTTTCAAAAATGGAAAGACACAAATATGCATCAGAAGGAGCATTTTTCTGATTAAAATTATTTTACTTCATATACACAGTCAAGGTATTCCTTAATACAAACTACAACAATAATGTTTGATAAAGGCTCTAAACAGCATTACTACTGAACTACAGGGTTATTGCACAGTGCTCCTGATTAATCCCAGCAGCAGAATTAAGCATCAATGGAACATTAAAAACCCAGCTCTTCTTGCAAAGAAAATATACTATACTGGTCACCAAGTACAAGAAGCTAAAATTATTCTGCTGAAAAACAGCTCTTCTGTCAAGCCAATAGGGAATCAAAAAACACAGAGTCACATTAATTAGCAAGTGATACAAGAGAGTTTCAAACCAGTGAGATCTCCAATAGAAAGTTGATGGGAAAATATGGAAACTAAGAAGTACTCAACTACAATATAAAGATCAGTAAGTATCCAAATATTGTCATATATCAAATTCTTAAGGTGATTAGAAGAATATAACTGGCATCACAGCAATCTGTGCTATTACCATCTTGGGTCACAATTCATTTCAGTTTTGTGGACATGTGTTTGAAAGTGCCTTAAAAAAACGGTTTGAAGTAAATAGAAACTTAGTCAGACATTTGAATGGATGAAACAAAGAACACAAAACACAGCAATGGGGGAAAATAGAGAATCCAAAATAAGTTTCTCAAACAACAAAAATAGTGATAACTACTGCTAAACAACTGTATCAACAAGGCTATCATTCTATCATTCTGTGTGGAATCCTATACTCATCTGCCAGCAATTCCAAAAAACCTAAACCATTCTAGAAGGACAAGTTAAACAGAAAAATCCTTAAGTAAGTCCACCCTCTCATTTTCAACTTCTTAAATTATTAGATAATTCATCTTGCCTTTGCCCACATGTTTTTTGGCATTCCAAGACATTCTTAAGCACTTAACTTCATTGACTAGGGCCTTACACTATTAATTTCCTTGGGCAGAAGCTATCATTCCATACATCAGATGTTCGAAAAGTTGGCTAAAGTTTGTTTTGACAGATTAGAGTTACAAGTAATTATTGACTAACTGGAGAACTATTTACTTTTACTTTTAACTGTGTCATTCGTTAGTTAGATAAGAAAGATTTAAATCAAGTATGAAATAGCAAGTTAAAAAAATATAGAATAAACAAACTGAAAATTTTTTGTTTAGTAACTAGGCATAAAGGTTTACTCAAATTAATTACAGATTTTATTTTCTATTAATATATAATTATTTTGTTTTCTAAATTTTACAGATTTCAGTTTCAATTTCTTATTGAAAAGAATGAATTTATGAACATGCCCACAAAAATTAGTATAATTAAATATATTATAAATTACAATACAATGGTTTAAAAATGGAATGAGTGGTAAACAGGACCGCCCAGAGACTTTTGGTGGCCCCGGGGCAACATTTGGATTTGTGGCCTCCCCCATCCCGAAATCTACAACCAAAAAAAAAAAAGGACAATCCTAATTTAACAACCAAAAAAAAACAAAAAAACAAACAAACTCGGGCCTGATGTGGCCCCTCTTTTTGTGGGGCCCCAGGGCAATCTGCCCCTTTTGCCCCCTCCACCCCTCTGGGTGGCCCTGGTGGTAAACTACGAAAAGTTACTGAAATGTAACAAAGTTAATGCAATAAAAAAAATGAAATAATTCACCAAGTTTCATTTAGACACAATTAACATTTTCACTGGACAAGAAGCATGAGAAACTAATAATACTCAGGAGATCAGTTCACAGTTGGTGACAGTAATGGGATCGATTTATGAGGTCAGATGCAAAGAAGCAGCAAGGAGATGGATCAGTAATATGGATCAATTTAAAATAGAATAGGTAAAGTAAGTAAATATCACTATTTTGAATTAAGATAATCTTTTATTCAACGATAAAAGAAATAGCAGCATTTAAAAATTAGAGAGCTAATCTTATGGTACAATAGCACAAAACTTTTATAACGGAATTCGTCATTGATTCAGTGAACAGAGCAATATGCAAGTGAACAAAGATTTTTTTGGTTTTAATAATAAAATGAATAACTTGCCTTCAAATTGAATATGTTTAACAGTTTTGTTCATGTCCTCTTCTTTTAAGCCAGCTGCAAGTAAAATGTCTCTGAGTTTTGCTCCACTCCAATTTGCATTGCCAATAACAGCTGCTTCCCAATTTAAACCTTTCACTTGTTTTATCTGAAAATCAAAGTGTTATTTCTTCATATAACTTGCAATCAATAACAATGGTATAAATTGAAAGCAACTTTTTTTGTCTTCACATTACCTAACATACACTGCATACAAACAGCAATAACTATCAATTGGCTCAAGATTCAAAGAAATATATCAATTAACATTTGCTAACAAATATGGTTCAGAGTAAAATTCAGGAAATTTTAATAGTCACAAACAGCTCAATATTATGTTATATTTCTTTCAAATAAGAAGGGTTAATGTGCAGATAATATAACATGAACAAGGCACAGTCATTTGCTTTCATGCCATGACCTATCATTGATAAGAATCTAGGACAGTGGTTTCGTCCTTATTAGTACTCATCAGCCAGATTTACTATGATGATTTTTTTTTAAAGATTTTTTTATAGATCCCCCTTTTATTTAAATTTCTTTCAAATACTACTTTATAAAATTCTGGCAAATTTGCAAATAACGGAACTTTTAGTTGTTAACTATAATTAATAAAATTAATGTTAGATAAATATTCTTCCTGTAATTTACAACTGAAATTTTCTGAATTGTCAACATTTTAAATCGGCAACAGTTTTTCAGTTGTTTAGCATAAATAGGGCAACCAAGCTTTAAGCAAGACAATAACTGACAATAAAACTAAGAGAAAGTCAAAAGTGTGATTAGAATTGGAGTAAGATTTTGTGATTGGGTGTTGATATTCATATTCTAAATAGAACCTGAAACAGAAATACACAAATTTGATACAGAATTGATCTGTAAGCAAAGTATAGCAGAGACGGAAACAGTGTTGCTATCATAACCTGAAGATAGCAAGAATAGGCTTCTTGTAGGCAGGGCCAGCCTTAGGAGATGTGGGGCCCAATTGGGAACAATTTTGGTGAGCCCTAGTTCTCAGCCAAGGTCTGTAAAATCATAGAAATATAGACTTTACATCTCTACAGTAGAATGGAAAGTAATCAAAATGTACACTTAAAAAGCACATGCGAGTTAATGGACCAAATAGAACTAAGCTACATTTTAATATTAAATTGCATACATCTAAGCCTACAAGTAATAAACAAAATGAGCAGATCACCTCTGAAAAGTACATAATTACAATATCATTTTGTTTAGTGACTGTGAAATAACTTATTAAAAATATATATTTTTTTTTCAGAAAAAAAAAAAAAAAGAATTTCTGTGCTTTGTTGGAAACAAACTAGCCTATCTTTTTTAGATTTCTATCAATATTCATAAATTAGAAATGAGTCCTATTATCATTGCCTTTCATTATGAGAAAGTTACCTTTCTTGTTTTTTTCTCTGCAAAGTCTTTTAGAATTACGTCAACTCCTGCTAATTTCCCATTCAAAGGGACATAATTGCTAAACTGTTCAAACATTGTTACTGAACTGATGATCTCAAGTAAGTTATGATCAGTTTCAGGTTGGAAAAACTAGTTTCTCCAGATACCACAGTTACTGGGATTGTCAAGAAAATCCAAAGAGCAATAAATAAATTTAGAAATGCAGTAAACCTGTTGTTGCAAGCAAGCGATTCAAGCATTTTCATGAGGTTTTGAATCTCTGGTGGCAGAATTGGCTTTCATGCTCCATTTTCTCACAAAGCATGTTTCCATCTCTAACAGTCAGTTTTGTGGTTTTAACTTGATCTTTTTCCTGTCCCAACACGAGGCCTAATTGGGAGCAATTGGTCCAAAAGCTTAAGGTTGGCCCTGTTTGTAGGAATAGGAAAAGTCAACCAATTATGAGGTCAAACATTAGTTCAGTTAAGTTTTGTAAATGCTGCAGGAGTTTGAAGTTGTTTATGGAAGACAGATCAAGAGACAGCTGTCTTTTCTGGTATACTAAAAAAGAAATGATAAAACTCTGGGAGTAGATGAATGGTATGTCTGTGCAAAAGCTATTGAATGGTGATATGAGACCCAATAAAAGAAGTATGGATGGCAAAGGATATAAAGGAGATGAATGAATAAATGTGCAACCTTGATTATTAATAGATCCAAAACCAAGATGTTCACTCATTTTTCTCCAGTGTATTTGAAGTCAAAAGTTTCCTGGAACTTCAGTTTTGCTTGGATACTGATTGCTGGGTTTTCAGACCCAAAAAGAGCAGCTACAATTGTCTCCTATTTTTTTGCAATTAGCTGAGAACCCTAAAAACGGATTTAAGTGTATAGACTTGATAAATATTGATGTTGTATCTCAGGTCCATATGGATATTAATGGCTGCTTTTGATCCCTTAATAACTGAATGAGCTGTAATAACATTAAAATTTATCAGATTTAAACAATTAAAGCAAATAATGTATATTTAATTATTTTTTTTCAGAAATGGAAAATCTCTACTGTTTGTATTCAGCAAATGTTGCAACTTAAAAAATATATGAAAAATATTATTTTTCTGATTTAAACAAAAAAAAAAAGCAAGTTTTAAGGAAAGTTGGTTTTAAGTTATTTTAGGAACTACTTATTTTTCTATTATAATAAGCAACAGACTGATATTTACTCCAAACAGAATCACACATCGTTAGGTTCAGAAATGCAATCTCCTCATTATTCTTATTGATTTTTGGGAATTCCATATTTTCCTAATTGAATCTCATCTTAAAAGAGTTAAAAGGAAAAAAAAAACAAAAAAAAAAAACAATATGTATTTCAAATTTCTGAATACATTTTTCTTCATTAATTTACATAAAAATCCAACATAATCAATTTGAAAAATTATTTTAAAGGGTAAAGTTTGATGGATCTTTTTTCTTTCTTTTCATTCACTTCTTACCATATTCATTTCTGATCTTCTATTACCAGCACACTGAACAACTGCTGTAATTGTATGTTTTGGAAATTTGTTTTTAAGTTCAAATAAATTTAAGACAATGGGGGTCTTTCCTTCCACTTTGATCTCCAGTTTGTAGTCATTAGCATCAACTTGTGGAACTGGCAAGTGATTTCGAACATAAAAATATTCCCTAAAGGAAAAACAAAAACAACATTTATTAACCCAGTAAGTTTTTAGAAAAGTATCATTCAAAAATTTAAATTTTTAACCAATAACTGAAAAAAATAAGTATCAATCTAAACATTATTGATTTCATACTTCAATAAAATTATAATAAAAAGATATTAAAAAATTTCATTCCAATCAAACCTCATGAAAATACCAGAAGATTTTTTAATAAAAAAATTGTATTTTTTTTTAATAAAAGTCTTTTAGTGTTGCTTTCTTAACTATAAATAACCAGCTTGCACAGAGTTATACAATTCTAAGATACTGAATCAAGCCGTTTTCTTTTTAGATTTTTTATTCTCGTACAACAGTGAAATATAACGAGAATAATAAACAAAAAAAAAACCAACCCAGATACTCTTAATAAATCTGTTTCACAAATTAATGGTACTATTCTATTAAAAAACAAGTGATCTAGCAATAATGTAATCTCTCTTACTTTAACTTCAGTAAACTTTCTATTACAGGTTTAAAACATTTAAAGAAGTTGTTGAAGTTCTGAAATCAGAGGCTTGGATAAATTATGTTAAAATGAGGAATTATTCATAATGTCATTATCACATCACACACTTACACTGCTCACAAAATTTAGGGGATATTGCGAAATGGATATAATAAGCAATTCATTAAACTGAAGTGCAGGGAAATCCAAATGGAAATCAAAATAGTAAGGTTACTAGGTCTGCAAACTTCTATTTGTGGATAGAAAAGACAAAGAAACAACATCAAGAATCATCAATGTATAATGACTATACACTCTTAGTTAAAGGCACTAGTGCCTTCATAATTCAAAAGTTGTGACTGTGATAAAGAATGAAATTATCTACCAAATTATCTACCATTTCATTTGTTGTAATTGTATGAAGAGACATTGAATGAATGCAGAAGACAAAAGTATCCAAGAATGAAGGAATCTTCTTTATTATATAATGTTCCTGAACTGAAAATGCCACCATGTAGAAGTGAAAAGCACTGAAAATATTATGCCTCCTGCAATGTACAATAGATGTAGCATACAATATACAGGGTGATTCACTTGTGACTGATGTGGAATATAAGATGAGCATGAAATGTGAACGGAAATGGTTCTTTATTTCATGGCTAAACAGCCAACATGCATTATTTGAAAAAATATTTGGTGTGTAACAGCTGGGCACGCCGCATTTGACCAATACTTGGAAATCTTTAATGAGCTTGTGAACCAGCTGGATGATCAGGAACTTGCAGATGGTTACTTCCAACAGGACGGTGCAACTTGCCACACCTCCAATAAGAGCTTGGCAGAAATTTGCAGCTTTTTCCAGGACAGGATTATCTCCAAAGGCCTGTGGTGGCCTAGGTCTCCCTAGACCTGACACCGCCCGATTTCTTTCTCTGGGGACTTTTAAAAGGCAAGGTTTATGCCAACAAGTCAAGATCAATTGAGAAACTGAAAGGCAACATCAAGTCGTGAAATTGCTGTAATTGACTTCGCTACGCTACATTGCACATTCGCCAATATGGAGCATTGGGTAAATATGGGTCTGGACGCTGGCAGTGAGAACTTCCAGCATCTTCTAAGAGAAATTCCTATTTGTCATGGACCAAGGCATGTTTTACATAAAAATGTTCTTCATATGTGGCTTTGCAATCATTTGAATTGCTTTATGAGTTAATTACAAAAATAAGTGTTCAGTTCCGAGTGAATCATCCTGTACAATATCATGATGTCATCTTGAATAATTGACCTCATTTATCATGGTTTATTCATACAGGCTATTTCAGAACTTTTATAACTTTTTTAAATATTTTAAAACATCAACAGAAAATTCAGTGCTTCAATAAGTTCCCCTTTTTGGAATTTTATATTAACAGAAAGAATTTTAACACTCTTCCTTCATGTTTTTGACTGCCATTTCAATTTCCTGGAGAACAAAAAACAGTATATATCTATATCTTTTCTATACAAATTGCATCTCATAGAATTGAAAAACATCAAGGATTATCTTTTTTTTTGTACTTTTTTTTTATCAGTTTTTCTTTGCAGTTTTCTTGACAACTTCAACACCAATATATTCTCAAAGTAAAGGAAGCTAATTTTGAAACCAAATATTCCATCTTTTATTCTGAATCAGAAACTCATTTTGTATTCCATTTTATCAAATGACTCATTATTCTAACAGTCCAGTATGATAAACCAATTCATAATTCCTTATCTTTTATTGTTGACATTCATTATCATATTTTGTTCTGTAATAACATCATTAAACTGAAGCTATTTCATGGCAAAGCCACAGGAAAAGTTACAAAAATTAGAACATAACAACAGTAATGCTATTTTAATGTATATGTCAAAGCTCAAATTTTGATTGAATTCTTTGTTTCAAACAAATATTTTAATGTTGTGTTTATGTCTGCATATGCACGAGATATATATACTGAAAATCTTAAAGTTAAATGATTATTAAAACACTTTTCACTTTTGCACTAGATGAGCATTTCATCTGGTGAGTGGGTTTGGCTGACGAGTTCCTAAAAAGGGACGAAACATTCTGTCCCAAACTCTCACAGATGAAAGCTCAGATATTTTTATTTCTGTGTCATTTCCCTTCTATTAAATGAAAATTACTCGAAAGTTCCATTTTAAAATATCACAAATAATAATAATAAAAAACAGCCTGCCCATTAACTTTGTATGAATTATGTTTACTTTCCACTTGCTAAAATCTTATTTTCCAGAATCACAAAATTTGGCCAAAATTCTACGTTCCTTATTCATTAGTTGGTATATTCTTTACAATGTTCTTTTCTTGAACAAATGGTCATACAACCATCTTGCTTCAGGATATAAAAATAAGCTGATCCAAATCTCTCTTCTACTTTGCACCATGGTTACCTCTGAACCATTCCCATTATGAGTATAAAATTGCCAACTAATAATGGATCAATCACCATTTTCTTCACTGCTGTCAAACTATTTCCATTGCTGCCAAATATTCTCTTCTGTCAAAGTTTCAGAAATCAGTATTATCGCTACTGTTGTTTGAAGTTACACATGTAATTTTTCATAACTCAAGACTAGCAGAGATTATGTTGTGACAGAAGCAAGTCATTATAACTGGAACACAGTGGGGATATTATAAAAGGGAAATGGGGATAGAATAAAAGGGAAGATTAGGAATACCAATTGGGAAGGAAACATCCATCCCTTATCCATATTTGAATAGAGAATCACGTGATGTACTGTTGAATTGCCAAGTCAGTGACTAGATCATCTGACCATCACTAGGCAAGTGTGTTCTCTATTTCTATAACTTTCTTCAGATTTTTTTCTACACCTGGTCAAGAAGTAAATCTCAACAATTTTCATAGGCTCTGAATTTCTTTAATAAAGATAAATTACCAAACATTTCTTGCTCTAATTCACTTTATATTCAGTTATATCCTATTTATATTTTTTGTAACAATTTATATCTATCAATTGTGATTTTGGATTTTGATCATATGATTTATAAGATACCTCATCACTATTGTCTGGCCTTTTATAAGAGATTTTGTCATCGCCTTTTATCTCTTCATTCTCTACATTAGGAATCTTGTAAATTCCAATTATTTGAAATTACAGTATCAGACATCAACAGATATTATACAGTTGGTCTTCAGTTTTTCATCTCTTGCATGACAAACACTTGTTTCTTTTTCTTCTAATTTTGATATCATACATCACTCAGTTAATCCTAAACTGTCAACATATGTAGCTATTTCATTATTACAGGTTTTTGGATTCTCATTAGTAATCCTATTAACATGAACTGCTCTTATTCACTTCTTTCTGTCTTTGCAAAATTCTTCCTGAAACAATAAAATTACAAATTTTACCTGAAAACATACACTTTTTTAGAACAAATTATAAGACAATGGTGACCAACAGAGGACTCACAGTTTTCAACAATGTTGTTTGTATGTCTGCAAGTAAAATTTCCTGTACTAATCAATTGAGGAAACCAAGATCTCATAAGAATAATTAAAAAGAAAGAAAGAAAGAAAAAAATAAGTAAATGAAATTGAATTACACTGGTGTTATATAATTTTCAATCAATACATCAAGTGGAGGTTCAGCATTGAAAGGTGTTTTTGAACTGACTATTAGGGCAGGATGACGCTTTGGTTCTGAAGCATATGGATCCACTGTTTGGCCAGGAGATGGTAAAGAATCTTCTTTTAAATAACCAATTTGATATTCTTTTAGCATTTCAAACACCTACTTAAAGAAATAAGACTTGTTAATATATGGACATGATATGATAAACAACTCAAGGAAAAACAAGTCACAACTTGAAAAATTATAAAAGAGAATTTTGATTTATATCAATATCCAGAATCACTTAATGACTACCATCAAAATAATTTCTGCTAATGAAATACTGGAAACTAAACTTGGAAATACCCAAAGAAAGTATCTAAAAACTTGAAACAACTTGAAAAGATCTTTTATATTGTAAGTACAATCTCATTAGTGGTTTCTAGAGCTAAAGCCACACAAATCAAAAGTATCCAGCAAATCAAAATGCCAGCAAACAATAATCTTAAAAATATGGTACAAAATATGAGTGCATTCAATAAATAAGGTAACAAGATTTGCATAAATTTATTTAGCTTTTACAGACGTGTAGAATCCAGAGTATGGCCCTATGCCATACTAAACAAATAATATTGTTATTTTATTATTATTTTTCCACATAGTCACATACTTGTCTAAGTATTTATTCTAAAGGTACACCAAAGCATCCATCCCTGCTTGCTGATCTTCATCATCGGTTTTGAATTGCCTTCCACCCAGGTGCTTCTTCAATGGTCCAAAAAGATGGTAATTACTGGGTGCCAGGACAGGGCTATAGGTAGGATGGTCCAGTACTTCCCAATGGTAGTTCATAGCAACGCGTATGGTTGGCTGAATGTGGGCTGGCATTATCATGCAGCAAGACGACACCTGTTCGCAGCAACCCAGATCGTTTTCGACAAATTGCCTCCTGCAACTGCTTCAATGTGTTATAATAGCGGTCAGCATTCACCAACTGTCCCTTCATGAGGAAATCAACAAGAAAGATGCCTTATGGTCCAAAAACATGGTCGCCATGATCTTCTTTGCTGATGAAGTTCTTCTGAATTTCTTTAAAGGTAGGGAAGATGAATGTTGCCATGTCGTGGATTTTTTGTTTCATCTCTGGTGTCACGTGATGCACTCATGTTTCATCACCTGTATCAATACACTGCAGGAATGATTTTCCCTCCTCATGGTATCACGTGAAATGCACGAGAGACAATCCCATTGAGTGGCTTTGTGAACTACTGTGAGTTGCCGTGATACCCATCGTGAATACTTTTTCCTGTACCACAGTTGCTCATGAAAGATGGTTTGCGTAGTACCCACGGAGATGTAAAGTTCGTTAGCAATATCATTCAGTCGAATGCATCTATCCTCCTGAATCAGATCTTCATTGCATCTGTGGCGGACATGCTTGGCAGATCAGATCTGACAGTAATTTATAATGAAATAGAAATATTACACACGTGAGCTGTCTTGTTACCTTATTTAATGACTTGTCCTAGTACATCAAGTGGAGCTTTAGTTTATTCCAGTTCTATTGTGGAAACTATGCTTCAGTTACAGACTAAGTTAATTGGAACTTAGTTAATATAATTATATATATTAAATTATATATATAAATATATATACAGTAGAACCTCATTATAACGGACCCTATTATAACGGGACGTCGCTTATAACGGACAGATTTAAAAAAAATTATAATAATAATAAAGGATGCTTATTTTTATCTGAGGAGTTTTACATTTCCAACCATGTGTGTTTGAAAATGTGTTTGCATATTATGAACACTTACGGCACCTCCGTGAGTTATTAACTGAAGAAATGAGCAGCAAACAAAACCAGCAGAAAATAAATTATTTTTTCAAACCAATGAATGTAAGCCATCAACATGAACCAGGATTTTCTTGTTCTAAAGATTAGTGTCGTGTATACGTACACATCTTTTTCAATTCAGCCTACTATGTTGAAGGCTGTTTTTTATTTGATATATGATAAACACTTTTTATAGCTAACTATTGTATTTTCATTGATGTACACCTTGCTGCAATAAACCCCCATAAGAATTATTTGTTATAAACCGGACTTTCATTAAAACGGACAACCTTCAGCCCCTATTAGTCTGTTATAATGAGGTTCTACTGTATGTATGTATGTATGTATGTATGTGTGTGTGTGTGTATATATATATATATATATATATATATATATATATGTGTGTGTATGTGTGTATATATATACTCATGGACAAAAAAATTAGCGCACCAAGAAATAATTGCGGGATCGTAACGAAACTTGCAATGAAGGTACATGTCGGGGAGATATGCAAATGATTAGAAATGCAACGTGATTGCGCATTACGTATAGCCGGTAGAGGGCGTTGAACATCGTACTCTGTGGAGTATAAAACAGATAACCAAAGCTTGTTTGAGTGTGCTGAATCATTTACAAAGGAAGAGCTGAGGTAGACATGCCATTACGCCGTGTTCGAAGACAGTATACGCAGTTGTCGCAGTTTGAGAGAGCGAGAATCGTTGGGATGATGGAAGCTGGGTGGTCAGCTAGGCAAGTAGCTCGTCAATTAGGCCGCTCTGATTGTGTTGTGAGGAGGTGTTGGACCAGTGGACCCGAGAGATGTCATGTACACGAAGACCAGGCTCAGAACGCCCTCGACAGACCAGTCGTCGAGAAGACCGCCACATAGTCAGAAATGCACGCGTACAGCCAACTGCTTCATCGGCCGCCATCCAGGCACAGGTAGCACCTTCACTAGGGGCCTCTGTGTCTTCTCGAACCATACGAAGGCGCCTGGCTGAAGGACAGTTGGTATCGCGGCGCCCATTACATGTGCTGCCCTTGACGCCCACCCATCGACGCCTCTGTTTGGTGTTTTGCCGCACACGAGGAAACTGGACTGCAGCGGAATGGAACCAGGTTGACTTTAGCGACGAATCCAGATTCAATCTCGGCAGTGATGACAATCGTGTTCGTGTGTGGAGAGCCCGTGGTGAACGCTTCAATCCTGCCTTTGTTGTACAGCGACACACCGCTCCCACAGCTGGTGTGATGGTATGGGGTGCCATTGCCTACAATACACGGTCACCCCTAGTATTGTTCCGTGACACCATGACAGCCCAGCGGTATGTTCATGAAATCCTGCAACCACATGTGTTGCCACTCATGCAACGGCTCCCAGGAGCCATTTTTCAACAAGACAATGCTCGGCCTCATGCGGCAAGGGTGTCACAAGACTGTCTCCGCACTGTTACTACCCTTCCTTGGCCTGCCCGATCCCCAGATTTGTCTCCAATCGAGCATATCTGGGATCATTTGGGACGGCGAGTTGGGCATCCCCACGAGTTTGAACGAACTAGAGGCAAGGTTACAGCAAATATGGAACGAAATGTCTCAAGACATCATACAGAACTTGTATGACTCAATGCCCGATCGTATCGCATCGTGCATTCGCGCTAGAGGGGGTCCAACGGAGTATTAACTCCTCCGTTCTTTTGCCTTTTTCTCTGAAATAAATTATTCTTTTTCTTTGATTTTCTAATCATTTACTTATATCAAAGTAGTCGTTACGTATGTAAATTTTCGTTTCATTTTGACGACTCCTTCTTGGTGCGCTAATTTTTTTGTCCATGAGTGTATATATATATATATTTATTTTTTATATTTCTTGCAAATTTAAACATTACAGTCCTACTAGGTAAACTCACGTTCCTGTGGTGTAGGTGCTGAGAGTAATGATGATAGATAATAAAGAATACATTAATTAAAAATATTACAATTATAAGAACTTTCCTTATTCTTCCTTACATCTGAAAGCATAAGTTTGAAAATGAGAGGTAAAACACATCAATATGAACTTTTGTTTTTCACAATATCAATTTGTGCATCGTATATATAAAAGAATACGGCATGTGAGCATTTCATTGGATGAAAGACCATCTTCTATTGAAGCAGAGGAACTATGCATTAATTAAGAAATTTAATTACTAAGGGGCACATCTGCCATAGAAATAAAAGATATGTGGATCTAAGATAACGCCATAAAAGATGCACTACAAAAAATAATAAAAACACACATGGGATTTGAATACGTGTTCCAAAAGTCACAATTCAAAATGTTAAACAACTATAGTAACAAACCACCTGTCCTATCTGAAAGTTTGCCATTTTTTTTTTTTCCGCATAGTCCTTGAAACATCATTTGGTGGATTAGAAGAGAAACGACCACAAGCACAATTTTTGGAAATTAAAACTTTGAGGTGCAATAACAAGAATTTTTTATTTTTCCTAACATCTTGATAACATAAGCTTTCAAATAAATAGTAAAACATCACAATAAAAGATGTTTCATTGGCTTACAATTTGTCTACCCAAAATCAGGCTTACAGACTTTGATATATAAGTGATGGATATAAATAAAATGCTAATTTCATTAGTAAAACATGTATTTTCAGGCTCTTTTAGTTAAAGAAGAAAACTTTTCTTTCACTTGTAAACTTGCAATTGGACACAAATTGAACTGACCTTGCACTTAAATATTCATCTGACAATAAATCCATGAAATTTATCTTTATCTTGTATTTTATACAGATTGCGTGACAAACAACAATCCATTGCAGAAGATGGAAAAATATATATGGCCAAATTCTAATGAAAGAATGTATACTAATACTTAAAAATTTAACATTTTCTATTACAAATAATAATGTTACAAACATTAATTATTAATTTGTTTATTATAATTAATTTATTATAACATATTCCACCTTAGATACATGATGTATGGCAAATGGGCAACAAGCAACAAGAAACAGAAAATGAAGGAAAATTCATGAGGAACTTGGACAGAGAATTACTGCAGAAATACAATTATGATATTTCTATATACTATGATACTACAATTGAAAAGGTGATTCCAAACATCACCTTTTTTCCAAATTCATCCCAAATTCAGAATTCAAAACTTTTCAGAAGAAGCAAAAAACTGATTATTGAAAAAGATATTTTTGTAACAAGAAAAAAAAAATGATTGTTAAATTGTCATAAATCTTTTCTAGGATTAAACATAACTGTAAAAGAAATTGTTGAAAAAGAAATCCAAGAATAAAGTAACTTACGATTATACAGAAAAGTGAATAATCGTGTAATATTATAATCTGTATTTTAACAGTAAGTGTAAATTAGAGATAGTATTTATATCTCCTTGTTCTATATCAACTTTTCAAAGTGTGTACCATTTTTCTAATTAATAAATAAATAAATAAATAAAATTGAAAATGAAAATCTAATGTACTAGCAAATGGAAAAAAACTTACTATGGGAAAAAAAACATCACTAACTCAACAGTATTGTTGAGTATTTTAAACTACCAATATTTCTGTTCTGTATTCTTATTGAGTATCTATAATAAAATTAAATTTAATCCCTCCAAATTAAAAAAAAAAAAAAAAACTTACTTCAGGAGTTTTATGAACAGCATATAAATCCCAGAATGGTTCTAAACGTTTTCCAGATGCCTGAAGAATAATTTCTCCACCAGGATGTTGATCTACGAAGTTAGTAATATCAAATACTTCATCTTTATATGTAACCCAGATACCAACATTCTTAGAATTATGTTTTTCAACCTCTTCTCTAGAATAAGATGGAAGTTTGTTTGACTGTTTGTCTACTGAAAAATAAAATTGGTAAATTTGATTAATATCAAGATTTGAATAAATAAATAAATAAATAAATAAATAAATAAATAAATCTATCCAGATTCCTATCCAGTGTCAAACCATTACTGATCTGTTATGGTATTTCATTGCAGAATCTTCCATCTTTTCAGTGGTCTGCCTACATTTCTCATTGGATGATATTTCAAAATATGTTCACTCTGTTATATGATTTTTCCAATTTTGTCAGTATTGTGCTATGGAGCTTAATCTTGGATAGTTTGTAGATTATTTTGTTATTATAATCTTCATTTCATTTATGATCAAAGAGTGTATAACTTAAGGTTCACCTTACGAATCTGATTTCAGTATTAATTATTTATTTTTTTTTGATCCACATAGTGAATAGTCCATGTTTCACTGACATAAGTTAGAGTTGGTCTCACAACAATCTTATAAATTTGCATGTAAATATATTTAGGAACTAAATGTGATTTGAAAATGATTTATGATACCCGATAGTTTCAAGTAATTTGTAATTTTTATAATCTTATCTTTTTCTTCAACATAAGAACGATGGTATCCCAAGCAGTTAAAATGATTAACTTGTTCAATTATGATATTAATACAAATTTTCCTCCTCATTGCATCCCTCCTTTAAAAGCCATTACTTTAGTTCTCTCTGTATTTATTTCCATAGAGTATTTTCTAGATATCTGACAATAAAACTTAAGATTCTATAATATTCCATCTAAATGCACAAAACTGCTTAATTTTAAAAAATTAAAATTTGCTCTTGGAAATCTAGAATAACCAATGATTTCAATATTGTCTACATGCAAACACATATAAGCTTAGTTCAATTAAAAATCTACATTCTTCTCAGTATCGTTTTGTCTTGAAATTAATTTAAAATCTTCTGAAGTGTACAGTACTTCTACTAAAAATCATCCCAATTACGATTAAAATTTTATTGTTTAAAATTAATATTTCGTTTTTGTTAATATTCTGCTTAGATTATTTTAATTTCAATCTAAGCTGAATATTACCAATGAGAAATGAAAAACAATAATGAAAGCAACAAGAAGTATCAGTGGAAGTTAACAGTATGCTAATTAATTAGCTTCGTCAGCTGAAGATTGTATTGCAACAACACAACACACCAAACTAACCAAGTAGTGAGCTGAAAAAGCCACATAATAAAAACATTTGCAGAAAATGTGTTGGATGATGATGATCAAAATAATTTTGTTAAGACTATAAAGGAATATGCAATACCAAATCCAACTTTAAATAGCTACAACTGGAAGGATGGTGAGGAGAGAGCAATAAGTACAGCAGCAAAAATCTTCTACTCACCACAAAATGATGTGATAGTCAGCAGAAAAGAGATAGAGGAGACCAACAACCATTGTAAGGCAATCGAAAAATTAAAATTGCTAGGATATGTTAATGAGGACTGCTTATTGGAACAGCTAAGGAACAAGGAGCATCATCAAATTCATGGGAAAGCAAGGATAATGTAAATGGTGAACCAGGAAACAGTTAATTCATCTGTTGGAAATTATATTGGAAAAGTGTGGAATGATGTCTTTTACTGATTTACTGTATAAACACAGGGAATGTTTCGCAGCATAAAGTGCTAAGATAGATGCTAACTAGAAAGTTGTCTAAACTTAACTAAGGAAGATGGCTTCAAAAATGATTACTTTTATAAAGAAAAAAAAACCTTGCAGCATTCCTAGAAGGATGCAGAAAAATTCAAAGGAAATGAATGTAACTTGGATCTGAATGAGAGGTGGGCCATAATAATTGGATATACTTGTCTACGAGAGATTTTCGCACTCTGGTTGAGGTTGACTCAATATTCTAGCTCGGTTCATTGAGCCTTTGTCAGGAGATGCTGACTGTTACATGGAGTTTAGCGTTGTTGCTTCATCAAAGTTTGGAGAAGTTTATTCTGTTGCCTCCTTCCCTGAGACACTGCGAATACTTACTGTATATCCAATTATTAGGAAACGGAAAATGTATGAGATTCTTAAGTTATATTTATTGTACAAAGAGCCACATCAATCTCTTTCTCTATCACACATAAGCACAAAGCTATGTTTAACGATTTGTGTCCTAATGTGATGGATTATATTTTTTTTTTTATTCTGAAGTTTTGATAACTGACGGATTCTATGTGATTTGAAAAGTCTATTATTACAATTTCTTTAACAGAATTTTTATTTAGAAAAGCTTTTAATAACTTTAGATAGGCGACATGAATCTCAAAACAATTTTTTTCATATTTAAAAATTCTGCAAGTTGGTAATTGCTGTGAAATTCTGTTTCCTTTTCATTTTGAGTCATGTTAAGTGCTGAATGTTTATGATAGGTTAATAATAATCAAATATAAAAAAACCAAATTACCATTTTCTAAAGAAGCAGCTTTCATTTCTTCCATGTGACAATAAAGTAAAGCACCTGAGATTAAAGATGCAGCAGAAACACTCCATACAATCCAAGGTTTTCTTCTGAAAATACCTTCGTGTAACTGGCATCTTTGATGGCATCCTTGAAACTTGGATGTAGAAATATTATCTCTCTTCCATAGAAAAGGAGCTTTTTGTTTGTATCTAATTAGAATAAGAATTAAGTAGCCGATTAATTGTGGATCAGTAAATTAATTGAAATGTTTGAAGAAAAAAAGACCTATAGTTTGTTTCATAAGTAGCAATTTTAACATTTTATATTACGGTAGCAATATTAACTAACTAGTTTGCTTATTTTGA
Source organism: Thereuonema tuberculata (assembly GCA_023159025.1). Classification (NCBI taxonomy): domain Eukaryota; kingdom Metazoa; phylum Arthropoda; class Chilopoda; order Scutigeromorpha; family Scutigeridae; genus Thereuonema; species Thereuonema tuberculata. Next base: position 99,863,549 of record JAFIDM010000001.1, read on the forward strand.
AATTAACATTATAATAACATTTAATTTAAATTAGTAGTAAATATCATATTATTTAAGTTAAACAAGTAAAGATCGACTAAAGTTTGAAAATAAAGCTTTTTTTTTTAATTTTTCCTACTGAAAACAATTACTTTAGAAAGCTTTTGAGGCTGTTTTACTCTAAACTGGATTTTTATATATTGATATCTATAAATATTTCTATAGATTTATAACACAGGCCAGTACGATAAAATATACTACTTTTTATTTTATAATATATAAAGACTATTTTTTATTTTATAATAGATATAGTGTTCCATAGATACTACTTTCTTTTTAGCTAAATATATAAATTTAGTATTGTTGTTTCAGTTATTTACCAGTTACTTATTTCTAAATGTGAAATTTATGTCTAACCATTGTTTGTTAATTTTTGAAGAAAAAGTTCGTTTCCAATTGCAACTGAATCATCTGCATATTGTTTGCAATCATTCAACATAATCTACCAAAATTCAAAAATTGATTTATTTCCTCAAATGTTAGCCTCGTTGTCAAAGGAAAACAGAATAGTTATACAAAACCTACATACAGATAATCACAAAAATGGGTTAAAGGGCAAGGCAGACTGAGACAGTGGTTGTGAATTGCAAACATTCAACTCTGCTCTTGATCAAACTAAAAACTGCCAAGGACTACTTTTCAATTTGGTTCAACTGATAAGTAACTAGACAAAAATTTTTTTTCTGCAAGATGATAATTCACTGTTCAGTTTATCCAAAAGAATTTCAGTCACAGAATCGTAATGAAAATAGGTTGCAATAAATCATTTGAACAGAAAATCAAAATTAGGATTTTACAGCTCAAAAGTTTTTCAAAAAACCAAGCGGTTAATACACTGTGCAAGCTCCATGGTTATTTATGCAACATTTTCATTTGCATTCAGGGCCGTAGCTACCACGGGGGCAGTGCCCCGGGGCCCCCGAGCAAAGGGTGCCCCTGAACGAAGGGGGATTTTTTTTTTTACGAAACCATAATCACTTGTTGCCCCGGGGCCCCCAATCCTCTAGCTACGGTACTGTTTATATTTGAAAGAGATTGAGTACTGTCATACATTAAATCACTTCTAAAATTTGGTTAAAATCTAGCTTCCATTAAACTAAAAAAAATACATATTATATATATATATAGAAAAGTTGATGAAAATCTACAGCATGTTGTACATTAGCTAAAGATTCTAAAACATTTTATATGAAACTCATGATTTCCTCCAACAATGAGCACATACAGAACCAGGTTAAAAATAAGCCAATTTAAATAGCCAAAACACCTCAATACAGAGTGTGGTCAACTCTTATCATCAATGCAGAATACCACAGCAATTTTGCATGTTATTGATGATGGTGTCTAAGAGCTCAGTAGGTAGCAATGACCATTATTCCTTTAAAGCTCTTCTAAATCTATCCAGGTCTTAGGTAGCAGGGTTGAACGCAACACATCTTCGCAGAGTATTCCCGACATGCTGGATATGATTAAGATTAGATGGTCAATCCATAGGAACAATGGTTTCCTTTTGAAGATACTTATTTAGTAACCTCCACCATAGGTACAGCCATCATAAGTATCTCTTTTACAGATATTAGGGGCATGATAGAGTGTCCTCATTCTCTCCAGACTGAAGAACACTGGTTATCACTCTTCAAAGCAATACTGGTTTCATCTATAAATACTACCTACCTCTATTGGCTTTCAGTCCAAATTACAGTCTCACCCATTTCTAATGTCCCCTCCTCTGATGATGGGTAAAGGGCATAGAGAATACTGGTCGTCTAGCAAAAAGAACTCCTTTTGAAGCCTTCTGTGCATAGTGGATACAGATACCAGCATTCCTGAAGCCATAGTAAGTGCTATGTCAGGGCAGCAATACTGTTTTTCCATGCATATAATTGAAGATAGTGGTCATCCACGGAAGTTGTAATCCTAGGCCTTTTTTCACTTTACTTTTGGGAAGATTATTTTATACAGTAGAACCTCATTATAACGGACCCCATTATAACGGACATCGCTTATAACGGACAGTTTTTCAAAAAAAATGTAATACTAAAACAGGATTCAAATGAAAATGTGTTGCATATTATGAACACTTACGGCACCTCTGTCAGTTATTAACTGAAGAAATAAGCAGCAAACAAACCCAGCAGAAAATAAATTATTTTTTCAAACCAATGAATGTAAGCAATCAACATGAACCAGGATCTTCTTGTTCTAAAAATTAATGCAGTGTATACGTACACATCTTTTTTAATTCAACCTACTATGTTGAAGGCTGTTTTTTTATTTGATATATAATAAACACTTTTTATAGCTAACTATTGTACTTTCATTGATGTACACCCTGCTGCATTACACCTCTATATGAATTATTTGTTATAAACCGGACTTTCATTAAAACGGACAACCTTCAGCCCCTATTAGTCCGTTGTAATGAGGTTCTACTGTATTTTGAAATTTGTTCCACAACCTGTGGACAACAGAAGGACTCATATTCAGCCATCTTGCTACTTCCACCTGACTTTGGCCTGCTTCTAGTCTTCCAACTAAGATCACCTGTTAAATGATGTTGTGAAGCCATTACAACACATCAGTTATCTGAAACTGCTTTCTTCACAATTCAAACGTGAATTCACAAACACCTCCCCAAATAGCCCCTTTTAGGCAACAGCTCATTTGCAATTAAATGATGACCCTAATTCTGCATTACTTTTCACTTCAAATATCCAAGTTTCTTACATTTTAAACTCATTTTATAATTAATCATTATAATTTTTCTTCTTTTTTTTACTTAATTAACGAAAGCCAGTGTACTTTGTAGATTGCAAAATAAAATACTTCTTTATACATTTTATGTCACAGGAGAAATATGCTTTTTTTTTTATTTTATCCAAGTATTTTTATTATTTAGTCTTAAAAGACTTTCACACACATTGGTAACTAATGTCTTTTCTTTCTCACTGCAAAGCTCCTGATTCTGTATCAGGTTTTTTTCCTCCATATTTATTCTCCTGGTTTGCTTTACGGTTTCAGTGGAAACTATGGAAATTTGGATCTCACAAGTGGTTTGAAAGATATTTGTCAATTTCCTTGTAGTCTTACTTCTTCATCTGCTTCTATATCTTCTTTTCACATCCATACTAGAGCTTAGACTGCAGATTTTTTTTAGGAAGCTGAGAGATTATCCATCTAAACCAAGTACATCTTGAAAATTTATTTGAAAATGAAAGTACAGTTTTTCCCCTTTCTTTCTTTGATATAATAAAGATATTTACTTTTATTACACATATCTTTGTGTAAGTTCTTCTTTATAAAATAGAAAGGTAAATGGCCATATTCTGTCAAGAATGAATGGAAAACAAACAGAATTAAGCAAAAGTATATCATTGATAAATATGTTTGAAGATCCCTCCCCATGTACAAAGTAAAACTATGATAACAGTCTTAAATGCTGCATATGTATCAAGAGTGCAGCATTTAAAAAATTTGTACAACCAAAATTAAACTAATAAAAAAAAAGACAGTTTTGGTACAAACAATTAAACTGAATTAATATACTTTTTCTAATATCAATTTTGTTACAAGAGGGTCTACATTTCATAATCAAACACTAACACAAACTGACATTGATATTATGGAAATGAGCAATTAAGAAAAAAAAAATCAAGATTTTATTCCTCATTATAATTTTACCACTGTTTTTATTATAAATCTGACATTACCTGAAAAGATACAGTTGTTTTGTAAAGTTTATAGATTTGTCAATCCACTTCATTTTTATACATACATGTATTACTATAATAAAGAAAAAAATATTTTTAGAAATGTATAAGGTTTAACATGCAAAGTTAAAATAAAAAAAAAGAGAATTCTATATAACATATGTACTATATAACATATTTAATACTGTAAAAGCAAATGGGGAACAATCGTAAACATCAAACAAAACAATCAGGAGGAGGAGGGGAATTGATGGAAATTCATCAACTGATAGGGAGAAAAAGAAAAAAAATATTCTCACTCAATAATTATCTTTTCCTTTCAATTTGCTGCACCAATCATACTATAGCTTTTATTTGGTCACCACTCCTATATATTCTAAGTCACCAAATTGTTTTTCTTGCTTTTAATTTTGTTTAAAGTTTGTGAATATTATTACTGTTCATCCATTTTATGTTGAAAATTGTCAAAACTTTCTCAATTACAAATCTTATAAAATATTAAGAATGCTATATTTTTTTAATTTGCATTATTGTTTCTGTGTTTTATTGGAATTCACTTAACTTATTCCGTAAACATTATAGCCTTTGATCATTAGCGAGTTTCAGCTGACAAAAGGCTAATAACCATAAAACAATTAACTTTTGAACCATAAGTTTTACTTTCTAAACGCTATTTTCTAACTTTTTTTTTTGATTCACTTAAATAAAGTAAAAAAATAAGAAAGATTATTATTTTAAAACTATGACTTTTAACTATGAGAAAATGAAAGATAAAAAAAATTATCATGTAGGAAACTGTAATAACTGTAAAAACTAATAATAACTACCTGACAAGACAAGATTTAATAAACTTAATCATATTTTAAGTTTCTAAAATCTTATTCCGTCAGACAGGAAATTGTAACTTTATTACAAAATTAATCCATTTGCTTATGAAATCAGAAAAAAATGTTCAGTTAATGCAAGTTTTCCATTCTCTCACAATTTTTGCCCAAACCCATGATTCTAAACTGTGTGCAGTAATTGAACACCTACAACACTCCCTACAGATAAGTTGGCATGATTTGCTACTTGGATTAAATGTCAAGATTCTCTGATTTTTTTTTTTTTTTCAAAATTTTCCAACCCTTTCAACATAACATGATGTATTTGTAAACTGACAACCAAAGATAGAGTGAAATAGCAATCAGAATCAATATTTGTGTCTGAAAATAATCTTATTAACTTTGTGATAACTATTTTTATCAGACATCGATTGAAATTCTCCACTTGGAAAAAAATATCCTGACAGATCTCATACTACTACAAAAAAGAAGAAAGATTTATATTCATAATAACAATTTGTATTTCAAACTCTCTGCTGAAAACTTCATCTTTTGTAAACAAATGGTATCTAAAATCAAACTTCACAGGATATTAAAGTTAGATATTAAAGGTGAAAAAAATTGCATATCATTGCGGTAATATAATCTCCAAATAGGGAAAATAATTGATAATTTTAAACCAAATTCATAAAGGTATTCAAATCAATATCATTTATGTTTTAGAAAATAAAACTGGTTTGGCAAAAAGTTTGCAATGCTATAAAATGGATGCACTTTATCTCTTTCTGGATAGATATGAAAGATTTTGAAATTTATCGAATTGATCTATATAGCAGATATGTTTTCATAGAAAGCAAAGTAAATGACACCAAATACATTCTAATTAATAGGAATTCATTACTAAAATAAGCCATACATCTCATTATACTGAAGAAACTATTGTTAATGTGGCCTAATCTGTCAAAGTTTAACTGATCATATTAAATGAATGCCATTAACTGAACTAAATACAATTCTATGAAAATATTGCTAACTTTCCCTGTAAGTATGCAGTAACTTTGTTAATGGCCGAGTGCACCAAGCTTCAATTAACTTTGATGGCTGCATTGTGGACGTAGCTAAAATTAGTGGGGGGTGATGTCCAAGAAATAGTTTAACCTTTGTTTTAAAATTGTGTGAAAGGAAACAAACATGTATAAAAAGAAAATTTATTCAGAAACTTGATAAATTTCTTTTTATACATGTTTGTTTCCTTTCACACAATTTTAAAACAAAGGCTAAAATTTTTCTGGAGCAGCACCCTCACTAAGTTTAGCTACGTCCACAATGCAGCCATCAAAGTTAATCGAAGTTTGGTGCACTCGGCCATAAGACTCTTGTATTTTTAGATAAAATAGTGAAATTTGAAAAATTCAATGCTTTTAATCTAAACGCTGTCATTAGGGTTTATAACTTCTCCAGACCTATAATCTGTAACTGGCAAATTAACACTCCCAACCTATTAATATGAATACCATACGAGATACGCCTGTTAATGTTCTTTGAATTATTTACTGATCTTTCTATTTCCTTATACATTACAATAACTAAAATCTACATGGAAAATGTTTCTGTTTTTGTTTTGCTTTTAGTAAAAATATTGACAATATTTGAATAATTTAACTTTTTGTTGACAAAAGTGAACGACATAGTTCCAAAGGAATTCCGAACATAAAAAAATAAAAAAATAAAAAAAAAATAAAATTAACATGATAGTATCACGTTACACTAGATTTCTCACATATAAATTTTGATACATGTATCCGAATCCTCATTTTAAATAATAAATAATGAAAAACTTTTATTCTGTGGAAATTCAAGGGCTTATGGAAAGAAACCTTAAAATTGGTCAAATATTATGTAACACATCACACATACACACAAATATTTAGTGCTTCAATTTAAAAACTAGTCATGTTTACATAAAATAAATAAATAAATAAATAAATAAATAAAAGTTGATATGTTTCGATAAATGTCATTGCCTTCTCAATTACTTTCTGATGTGCTTAAATTTATTCAATTCCAATGGCAGAGGTATTTAGAGCAAACATTTTTGAAAAAAACATGCTTTAGGATAAGATATCAATCGCAAGAGATACTTCCTCTCCCCAACTAATGTCACTTTAATTTTTTACATAACAGCATAATGTACATTACATACTAGTAGTTTGACTATTTAGTTTTAAATCTTACATTCATTACATTATTTCTGAAAAAAAGAAAAAAGAAAGAAATTGCTAAACTGATTCCTCTAAAATGGAAGTTTTGAAAAAAAATAAAAAAATAAAAAAATAAAAAAAATAAAATGGCATTGAATCTCCTATGAGAAAAAAAAAATAAGGAAAAAAAAATCCAGTGAAAATTATAATTATTATTATTTTAAACAAGTTACAGGTGCCACTGCATTCTGCTGTTACAATAAAGCATCTTCATATTTATTCTGTTAATAGAACCCCAACATTTACAAATTACGAAACTGGGTAAAGCATGTACTTAATCGCCAGTGCTTGTAGTGGATGAAGTTTAAAATTGTTCCATTTTGTTCTTAGTTTCAGTATCTTTCAAACTGTAACCATTAAATGAGATCTTTAATTTTCTTTGAATTCCTTGTAGCCTAGATAAATCACATAAAACGAAATAAAAATAAAGGGAAAAAACTTTTGAGCTCCTGTGCAAATCATCGCAAATTTCAAGTTCTAATTGTATGAAATCTTTTTGATTTTCTGTAAAAAGAAAATAACCAATTAATACGGGGGGGGGGGGGGGAAGCAACCGTTCGCTGCGCTAATATTCAATAATTAGCGTATACTTAATATATTAAAACAAAATTAGTAATTTTCTACTTTTTTTCTCTTAAAATTCTTAATATTTTGTTTTGGCTACTATTTTTTCTAAGTTGACGATATGACTAATAAAGTATTAGATTTTTAGAATAAGAGAGAACTCCCCCTTTTGAATAATTTAATATGTAATTTTATATATTTATATATGGTAATAAATTATAAAGAATGGAAGAAAGTAAATATAATCAATTCAAAGATTACAGAAAGACTTGCTATCCACATTTTATCTTTCTATAATCTTTGAATTGATTATATTTACTGTCTTCTATTCTTTATAATTTATAACTATATTTATTTAGTTGCATTTTGAATTACACTCTTATGCGCTAATATAGTTATGTTTTAATTCTACGATTTAAATTTATATTGCTCTATATTACTAAATTCAGTAAGCTAGTGAAATAGGTTACCTCAGTCGAGGTTATGAATTGCTTTAATTGTAAATATTGTCTGTTTATCATTTAAAATTAAAATTTTACATTTTAAAATTATGAAAGCTAGGATCACGAAATTTTATGATGGACAACATTTAAATAATACATATTTGGGTTCTGGTTGTTGTCTGATTTTAGTTAAAAAAAAAAATAATGTCGCAATTACCATGAGTAGTACTCGGAAAGATGCTTTGCTTTGTAGAAATCAACCAGAATAAAATGTTAAACAAAATTTTTTTTTTATTTTTTTTTTTGAATGATGATTAACACAGATTCATGTTTTTCGTAATTAAACAAGAAGTAACTGAATTCACCCTTTCTACCCTTCTGTTAGACAGTATTCTAAAATTTTCTCTCATTTTTTATAATTAAAAAAAAATGCTTGGTTTTTATTTAAATTTCTTTTTTTTTTAATTTGATAAATGAAAATACGCGCAAATTCAAATTCAATAAAAATGACTACAACAACATTAAAATAAAAAGGTGACATGTTTTATGAATATTTCTTTTTTTATTTTTATTTTTAAAATTTCATTACGATTTGTTCATTGTATTCAGATGTTGGAAATCAAAGTCAAAATTATAATATAAATGCAAAAAATAAACCGTAAATAAATAAAATATGTAAAAAAAAACAGTGAAGGTTGGCCTTACTAGCTGTACATCACAGATTTTCAGTCTTTTCATTTTTTATATTTTCTGTAGTTTTTCCGTTTTTCATATCCTATAATTATTTTTTTTTTCCAGAAAGTGCATTTGTAGATCTTATATTTGTGTATTTTTTTCATGAATTTTTATTGTTTCAATTGAAAAACTCTTTTTCTTGAATATTTTCCATAAAATATCACAATTAAATTATCACAAAATAAATAAATAAATAAATAAATAAATAAATAAATAAATAAATAAATAAATAAATAAATAAATAGATCTAGTCTAGAGAAAGACTAATCTCTATGATTCTAGGAGATTTAGACAACAGTAATTAACACTGCTTGTTATATAAGCAAAATGAGGAAAGAACCATGTGTACTATTTATAACCTTAATAATAAATAAAACCTTCATAAAATTCTATAGAGTGAATGAGATCCAGATTTCTTTAATTGCCCCCGGAATTTCAAATTGAACAAATATAAATAATTTACAATTCTGGAATAATGAAGTACTTTTTATTTCACAAATAATTAATTCGTTATTTCGAATAGCTCAGACATTTCACAATTAATTTCATTAAAAAAGGAAGTTGGATTGACCCTTTGACTATTTAACATATAAATGACAGTTCATACTGTTTTTAATGGAAAAAAATAAACCGAAATTTGGCTTTAAAACAAATTTTATAATTCATACAAAACTATATTATTAAATAAATAAAATGGGATTTAATTAATATTATTTTTATCTCGCAATTCAATCAAATATTTGTGTGATTTAAGCTTGTTTTAATGTAAATGAGCGGTTCATCAAAATCTCAAGTACCTTCACTTAATATTATTAATTTGCTTTTATTCGATAAACTATTTAATTTGTCTCTTTAAGTTTATTTACTTTTTTCTCTTCTACCCCTACCTGGTTCCGAACTTGTCCTTGGCCAATGGTAGATTGAAGGAAATCCTCCATTAGTGCACTTCCTATAAACGTGCTGACCCAGTAGCAGCCACCATGTGATCAAATTGAAAATCTGATTGGTTCAAACTCCAGAAGAATACATACGCAGAGAGACATAATGTCGACGTCCATAATCTACTATGATATTGGAAAATGGCCGAATATCATGGCAGAGATGAGCGAGTTGTTTACATTCAAAAGAAGTCGAAAACTTAGATTAAAGAAATGAAATGAAATGAAATATAATATAATATAATATAATATAATATAATATAATATAATATAATATAATATAATATAATATAATATAATATAATATAATATAATACGCAGATAGAAATTACTACAGTTTTGTTTTAAAAACTAATGTAAATCAGTTTATCCTCAATAATTAAATAGGTACATGAAAAATAAAAAAAAAAAGTAATAAAAACAAAACAAAATAGAGAATTGTATTCCATATTGATTATAAATAGATAAATCATTCGAAAAAACTCCTCTTCTTTAACTATTTTCCTTTATTGTCAATTTCGTTCAGATTTACACAGAACTGTTTATTTATATCAATAAATAAGATCTTGTATTTTTTGTGTCATCCTTATACAGCTGTTTCGCATTTGTTAGCGATCATCCACCATGCTAACAAATAACCATTTATGAACACTCAGGTCTCATACGAATATCCTTTTCCTTTTTAGCGACCCCTACACAAAGTGTAAAGGGAGGGAAGCTCTTAAGAAGGTTCTGTCTTGCGGTCACTTTCTATCTTACAGGTGGAAGTGGCTGATAAAAGAACCACTCGCCACCTCTAAAGTCCAAACTAAAAAATCGGAAAGACATGAGTGATATCTTATTGGAACTCTTATAAGTTGGGGGAAAATATGAGCTCCGGTCCGTGGTCACTTCCTGTTTCCTGCCTTACAGGAAGTGACCAAAAATAAAACATGTCATCATTTTGACAGCTCAAATATAAGACAGACATGAGAGATACTTTATTGGAATTTAGTGACTTGTAGAGGGTAGGAAAAAATTCGAGTTCCGGTCTGCAGTGGTCTCTTGTCTCACAGGAATTGGCCAAAAATCGAATATATACGAGGTCGCTATGGATTCCATGTTCTAATGAACCAGTTTTTTATTTCTTCTTTATTCAACTATTAGAATATTAAAGGCATCACATTATTTTTCCTGTTTAAATATTGGTTTAATTAGCAATTGTTTATCTGTAAGGTGACCATTTTTTCTAAAATGAAAAGGAGGACAAAAAAAAAACCCTCTAAACCTATCTGTTCAACCAAAAAAAAAAAAGGTTTTAAACTTCACATATCAAAAAGGAGGACAGAATTTACAAAAGGAGGACATTTAGGAGGACACTTCTCAAGGGAGGACAGAGCTTCAAAAAGGAGGACTGTCCTTCCTAAAGGAGGACGGTTGGTCACCTTATTATCTGGACTCATGAATGAATTCTAAATCATTTTTTTGTAATCTGATATCACCTGACTATACATTGTAATCTTGAAGAAGGAAGATAGAAAATTCTTCCGAAAATTCGATAATAAAATGAAGTGTAGATGAAGTTTTCTCATGAATGAATGCCGACAGGACTTTTTCCGAGGGGAGGGGGACAAAATATATTGGCAGTCTAAAAAAGGTTTTTAAAAATTGTTCTTTACATTGTGAATTTATATAAAATAAATATAAATAAACTAAAGTAATTAGTGATAATAAAACTTACCAGTTCTCTATCTTGAGGGAAATGAAATTCTATGATGACCCTCACTTGCCCGTATGCGTGGGCGCCCTTGTCTGTACTGAATATTCATCCTTTTTCTAATCCTAGCTGATGATCGGTATTCAGCGAGATACAGCTCTATTATGATGACACTTGATGTCACTTATGAACATAAGGGTTCATTTAATGATTGATTCCAAAGAATAAAAATGTATTATTTTAAAATCTTCAATTTAGCTACAGTTCTATTTTAAAGTAATTCACAATAAGATTTTCCGTTGGGATGGAAGAGTCGGCAAATACTGTTTCGGCTATTCTTTGAAAATGCCATTGATTCAAATTATGAAAAACCAGATGGATTCAGATCAAACTTCTAGAGATGAAGTATTTAAGAAAAACTACTGGATACCAGCACTGGCGCACCGAAGGAGACAGATTAACTCCCTGCATCCGAAAATGAAAAAAAAAAATAATCCAGCAATTTGTTTGCAACTTTCCCACAGGGAAAAGTACGTCACTTTTTTGTTTGTTTTTCGTTGTTTTTATTATGAAAAATACTCGTCCCACTTCCAAATGCAAATTCCCGAGAACACCTATGGATACCAGTTATCCGGTAAATAAATTAAGTACAGAAAATTGAATATACAATTCACACTCGTGATGAAGGAGTTGATAAAGTTAAAGCAGCTACAAGTATTGATTTTCTTAATTATATATATTCTCTTACTTCCTTGTTAGCTAGTTTTAGATTGAAGTATGCGTTATTACAGCTAGATTAATGAGGAAAGATGAAGTGAAGTGGGCATAAACCTCTAATAGTCCATAGTCAATCCAAAAGAGACGGTTTAAATGACATGAACTTGTCAGAATATTCTCACTTTTCCCAAAGTTATTTTTTAGATTTTAGAAAAAAAAATTATTTTTTTAGAAAAATTTTATTTTCTAGAAAAAAAAAAAATCAAGAATTAATTATTATTTTTTAGTTAAAAAATTTTCAGTATTAGATCTTACGATTCAGACTCAGATCGTGTATTTGAAGTATGCGATAGGTAATAGATCTCATAATGTCACTATTTTTTTTTTTTTTTTAATTATTAAGGATTGAGTATCCTGCAGCAAATTTACAACCTTTCGTGCTATTACCCATAAGAGCCAAATGGTCATCTGCAATTGGTTCTGATGTCCGAATGTCAATATCCAATTACAGCAGCGAGAGGGATCCAGATAATTACCGAATACTAAAAATATGACCAGATACTTAATTGATTACTAGCGTAGTTATATTAACAGTATCTGTTATAAATGTATTCTTTGTATATTGTGAGTCTTCTGAGCATCAAAAAATATAACAAAAAGAAATTATTATTTCGGATTTTCTTTAATCATTCTACATGCAAGGGTAGACAGAGAAATGGAAACATTCACTACAAAAGCGAGAAAAAGACATGTTAATCCTCGGTGTGACTCAGCTTACTTTGTATATGTATAAGGATAAGGTAGAAAGTCAGCTATTCTTTATTCAATTCAGATGAGACGCCAGTTGTGAGTAGATGTCAGACCTCATAAAAACCCAAAATGGCATGGTTATTGATGCTCGTCTAGCTAGGACTTCTCTGACTTGAACGAAGTCGTTGATACTGCAAGAGAAACAGTATCTAAGGGATTATGGCTACCATCGAACAAGAAAAATTCGTTGCCTCTAATTCGTTCGTGGAGTTTATGTATTGTAATGTCCGACAGAAACATACGTGACTGCTTAGTATAAAATCATGGAGGCGGGTCTGTGTTGATGTGGGCCCGCAGTCGTTAGGCCCTTAGTCTTTCTGAATGATCGTCTGACAGTCATTAGTGCAGTCCCTCTGGACCCTAGTAATTTACAAAAGTGCTACTTTAACAAGCTGCAACGTAACTGAACGTTCTCTAGAACCACATATATGGAATGGTACAAACTTTCCTTGATGACCGTTTCTGGTTTCAGACAGATAATGTTCCTTTACATCCACGTTGCAAAGTGCATCACAAGTTGGTTTGAAGAACACGAGGCTAAAATAAAATAACTATTCTGGTTCCTCAGTCACTGGACCTTAATATTAACGATTCTGTACCGGAATTTCTTGAGAGGCAGAGAATGATTTCCTCCTTTCAGTATTGTAGACTAGGCAGAGATTTTATAGGTTGAATGTTACAAAATATTGTTATCATAGGTGCGAGACTTACATGCATTTATTTCAGGTCGATTTGCTGCTGTTCTGAATCCTCTCATTAGAACCAACTCCATATTAATAAGAATATTTGTACAAATGACAAGTGTTTCCATTATTTTGTCTATCTCCTGCATCTTAAAGTCGAGATCGCAAATTGCGAGATATGGTTGAGATAGTTAGTCATTAGATTTCGTCAGCGCTAAGGTTTTCAGAATAAGATGTTTTCCATTGCGTTTTACAGAAGTGTTAGCAAGGCATGGGGAACGAGAGAACCCTTTCCTTGTGGAATTTCCTGACATCGGACGGTTAAGAGAAAGGAAAGAAGATATCTATAGGCCTAGCTTGCACTGGGAACCACAGATGGTCCCGACCTTCTTTTCAATAGCATCCAGAATAAGACTGATCTTGCTGACTGGTAGTGACATTTTCATTCATCACAACTTTGATCATTTATGTTTGAATGCTGAATGTCTAGTTTAATCTGTGCCAACAGTGAATAACTGGACCTTCTTCAAATATCTTGTTAGACCAGATGCGAATAGCTAATATTTACATTTCCATGAATATATTGGGTGAGTGCAAAAGTTCTACCCGTTTTTATTACCCATAAAAAAGAGCAAATAAACGCAAAATGAACAGTATCTATTATTGTGCATAATCCCCATTGCTAGATATCTAGGACCTCTTGCCATCTTTCTGGTAGGAGATGAATCCCATGGCGGTAAAATTCCGGCGGTTTCGAGTCAAAACAGTCTTGGAGTTGGCAGTTTTCACAGCATCAACATCATCAAAGATTTTCTGACTGAAGGAATTGTTCAACGCACGAATTATGTTTAGTCACTTGGTGCCAAGTCAGGAAAATAGGGAAGGGGGGGGGGGGGAAAACTTCCCAACCAAACCCCAGTAACTTTTGGCGAGTGATGACAGCAGCATGTGGCCTGGCGTTATCGTGATGAAGGATAACACCGCGACGATTGATGAGACCTGGCCGCTTTGCTACCAAATTTGAATGTAGCCTGTCTAACTGTAGACAGTAGAAGGCAGCATTGATGGTTTGGTTGAGTGGCAGAACCTCCCAGTGAATTATTCCTTGCACATCCCACCACACACTCAATAACACCTTCTTGGGATGAAGTTCAGCTTTCGAAGTCGATGCAGGCGGATTCATGTTACATGTTACACCCTCTGATATTTTTTTTGAGATGATTAACTTTGTGAGACATGATTGCATTTATATGTGAGGCATCCACACGTTTTGATTGTCAGACGATTTGCGTCATTACAATGTCATGTGTGAGGGCAATTCCATTGCAAATTTTCATATCCAAAAACGGGTAGAACTTTTGTACTCACCCAATAAATAACTTTTAATTTCATTATAATAATAGCTAATAGTCATATCAAATGTAAAAAAAATAATAATAATAAAACAATGAATGTTAAGATTACGATAGGAACATCACTGCCTTTTATTGAAAGCTCACTTTTATTTTTTATTATTATTATTATTTTGGTTTTTAATAAAATCACACATTTCAAAAGAAAGTAGAGATTGGAAGTGGCAACTAAACGAAACCACCAGAAAATAAGTTTTGATCTGAATAATTGAACTTCTGAATTATGATTGCTTTATTGTATTATATCAACAGAAGTACAAACTTAAACTACTGCAAGAGGACTAATTCTTAAGATGACTAAATCTTTTACATCGTTCACTTCTTGTTATTTTTTTATACGATAATTTAAATTCTTTTTATCTTTTATTTTTTTTATGCTGTAATAGGCATCAAAAAAATATTAATAAGCACACTTTTAATAGGTTAATGTTCCTAAAAATTAAAAGAAAACAAAGCAACTGCTTTCAGCGAATTCGTCATCAATAATGTAAATCCACGTTCTTGTATCATCATCAGATTAAATAATGAATAGAGTTGAGTTCAGTTGCCATTATTCAATCGATTCTTCTATTCATTCCCTTTTTATTGCTGAAATTTAAAAAAAAAAGAAAAAAAAATTAAAAAAACAAAACAAAAACACAGCAATGGCCGATTACGAAATCAATCCTTTCCCTGAAAATATAATTCAAACTGCTGCTCAAACAGGTTAGTTCCATTAATGATTTGATTCGAAATTCGAGGTTTAAAACTAAAATGACTTAAAATCCAAGATTTTTTTTATCAAAACTGATTTGGATATTTCCAAAAAAATTTGTAGGCCTATCTTCGGAAAATATTATTTTTATTTTTATTATTATTATTTTATTAAGGAAGGACAATTATCATTCTTCACTGAAAGTAGATTTGAGATTAATTCACTATTTTTAAATTTAAAATAATAAAGATAGAAAATTTGGAATTTAGGGCGACTTTGATAAAAGTAATTTTAGCAACATTTGAAAGCTTAACCCTCACGAAGGAGGGGACTTCGATAAAAGGATGCCGCAAATATAAATAGGTAATACGTTATTATTTTTTAGGATCTAAACAGTAAATCGAATGGCATCCCCACCAATTTTGTTTCTTTTCGTTTTCAGTTAAAGCGGTTTGTTTTTTCTTGGTTGAATGTCATGTAGCCAGACATTTTTTGGATTTATCAGAATGTTAAATTTTGAAAACGAAGAGCCTATTCGATTCATCTGAAGGAATTTCGGAACAGAGGATAGATTAAACGACTTATGCATTTCTAAATAACCTAAGTCGAAAAAAATATATTTTATGATAATCGAGGGAATTTTAACTTTTTGTACTAAATGCCTTAGTGTTATTATTTTTTTTTTCAGACAGGAGTGGTCGGTGTGAGGGCAATGTATTAAGCCTATTTCTCATTGGAATCAATAGGTGTTTTTTTCTAAAATCTAGGCTTAGTAGCTCCTCAACCCTTAGGATTAACAAGTCGATTTATTTTTTTTCTTCAAAAATACATAAAAATGACTTTCTATTCTCATTTGAGTCAGATTTTTAGCTATCCGATAAACAGATTTTTCAAAAGCCCTAAAACTGCAACTTTTTCAGAATTTTTCAATTTTTTACGATTTTTTTCATAGTGAATAATTATTAGTAACATTTTATTTTATTTTTTTTTTTTTTTTAAAAAAGAGGGATTTATTAATTAAAGTGGTTCATTATGTATTTCAAGCCCAAAGTTGCAAAAAAAAGATCAATTCGTAAGACTGACAAGTGAGTTCGAACCAAAAAATAAACATTTTATTGACATATTTCCTATTGCAATATGAGGCACATATTATATATTTTATATAATATAAAATATCCTTTAACCTTTCCAATGAGCCCTTTTTGACAATTCATATTTTAATTTTATTTTAATTAAAATAAAAATGATAGAGCTTACAGAACAATGGCCTTTTGGACGGTTTTTGACTGTCCGCTCAGTACAATTGCCTACAAATCAGTAAAAAAAAAAAAAAACTATGGTTTTATACTCTCAAAGGTGGATACTGATCAAATGCTAAATTTTATCAAAAATCAAAAATGTTGAGACTGATGATAACATGAAATTTGTTGAATCTATATTACTAAAATCTTTTATTTCTCTGTCTGTCTGTTTGATTGTCCGGCGCAATTGTTGTGATTTTGAAAATAGAAATAATTTCTACAAGTTCGCTAAGGGAATCGAACCTGCAACCTTCTGATCCGAAGTTATACGTCTTATCCATTAGGCCACAAGGACTACATTCTAATCTCTATAAAAAATAAAAATATGTCATAGACGCAATCGTTGCGCTGGTTCTAAAAGCAGTCGTGGGTTGGGAGAATCCACTTTTTTCGGGTAGTTGTGAGAATCTACTTTTCCCGGGTTGCAAGTTAACATTGAAAAACCCATTATTTTTCCTATTGCAATATGAGGCACATTTTCTTTCTTTCCTATTAATAATATTGTAAACTATAATTCTCTCTCAAAACAAAAATGTTGATTTTTCACTTCCAGGAAAAATAAGAAAACAAAATTTACTCCAAAGTTCATGTTAACAGAATAAGAAAACACAACTTACTCCAAAGTTCTATTAAATGATATAGAGAATAACACATTCATTATTGTAATAACAGTTTTGTCGTAAAGTATTTTGAGGAAAAAACAATAAAATATATTTAAATGAATTGCATTTAATTGCAAGAGCAATTTTTTTTTTTTTTTGTTAATTCCGCAAATGATTGTTACGAATAAAGAACTTCCATACAACGTGCAAAGCAATTTTAATTTTAAAGAGAACTACTATTTCGTGATCATACAGGTAGCTAGATATATTAGAAACCCCTGATAAAGAAAAATGTATAGAAAAAAAAACACATCTACCAAGTTCTTATTTCATTTGGATTTCTTTGACACAATTTCTTGTTATTTTTTAGCTGTGCGAGTTCCGATTGATTATCTTCATAATGCTTCATCCAGGTGGGCATGCGAACAGCTCAAGGAGCCTGAAGTACCGACTGTGAATAATAAGCCACATCCCAAGAGCTGTTCTCTCTGTCAACGACTGTCCAAGTTTCAAGCTACTTTCATGGATTTCTTGAGTGCCGCCTTCTATGCACTGGGAATGTATCCAGAAGGGTTCTATGAAAATAAGCCTGGGCCGAATCCTCATTCCAAGAAATGCAAAAAAGAAGAGAGCAGCAAATTAATGTCAGCCTCAGATACAGTTATCCATCCTACTTTCAATGATCAATTCTTGGATCCCTATTTATTTCCAGAGGAATTGTTGATTAATGAGGAATGCCAGCTATTGCCAGTGGCTGATGCAGAGTTGTTGCCGTAATATAGCTTTATGGGCTGTCTGAGTAATGTGCCATTGTTGACAAACAAATATTTGTTAATGTAATTAAAATTATATAAATATAAGCTTTGTATTCAATTTCCTAAAATGAATTTTTCCCAAAAAATATATTAATAAAGAGGATTTTGAACCAAAATGAAATGCTTTGTTCACTAATTAATCAACTCTCTTTACAATGAATACTTCAAACATACGAGTTTCAAAGTTAATAACCAAGTTAACTACTAAATTAGGTTAATAGTTTTAAAATTTTTTCCTGAAAGCATAAATTTTAAACAACAGAACTTGCTATTGGAATTCAATAGGTTACTACCTATTATTTTCTACCAAAGTTCAGAAACTAAGAACTATATTTTCAAAAATTAAAGTTTTATGGCGGTGTGCACCAAACTTCAGTTAACTTGAAGGACTGCTATTTGGACGGAGCTAAAATTAGTGGGGGG
>JAFIDM010000001.1:99882615-99913196 GCA_023159025.1 Thereuonema tuberculata
TGTGCAGTTAGACTAAGACAAATATCTAAGAATGTAAGCGATTGTGGCAAGAGAATGCACCATCAAAATCAGCCGATATTGAGAAACTTAAAAATATTTAAATAAAACTGAAAGTACAGAATTATTCATTGTGAAGGGTAGTAAATTTTCTGTTGCACAATTATTAGTACGTCTTCATAATACTAAAATTTCATCATGTTTATTAACCTCTCTAATTGTACATACAACTAACCACAGTAACGACCACTGCCCCCCAAAATTCAAAAGTTTTCACCGAATTCTTACTGTAATATCTTTGTGGTGGATTTTCTATATTAGTCCATAATAAGATGACTAGACAGGGTTAAAAAAAAATCGTATGCCCTAAGAATTCTACAAAATTACTGTGCAAAATTTGGTTTTGGCCAAAGATTGGAATGCATAGTTTCAACTAATCACTTATATACACTTATGTTTGTGAAACATGCAAATGATTAAAATTTGGGAATGATTGTGCATGCCTAGACTCAACAGCATCCTCTGAACTGTCATTTAAGAGCGTATAAGAGGAGGGCTGTTGTGGATCTGAACAAGTAGTTTTTCATTGTCAGTGAGCTGTACACGTGCTTACTGGAGTCAAGTATGCCTCTTTGACATCAAAAGGCACCTTATAAGCAAGCTCTGGAGTTTGAAAGGAGCCGAATGATTGGCTTACGTGAAGGCAGATTTTCATACCATGGAATTGCTGCTCATACAGGGCATAATACCACAATAGCAATGAGTCTGGAAGCAGTTGACTCAAGAAAACAGGACTAGTCAAAAACCCGGAAGGGGACCCCAAAAAGTGACTACACCACGGGATGATAGATACCTCATCCGCATGGCAGTGACAGATCTTACAGCTTCTTAAGTGTTAGCACAATGTTGAAACACTGCAACAGGTCTGACATTGTCTGGTTCCATGGTTTGATGACGTCTGCTGCACCGAGGACTGCGTGCATGCATTCCGTTGGAGAAAATTCCCTTGAGCCTGAACCATTGATGCCTCAGGCTACAATGGGCTCACGAACACACACTGGCATGCAGATTGGCCCATGTCGTGTTTGCGGACATGTCCTGCTTCAACTTGGATGACAATGATGGCTAATAATCGTCTAAGATGAGTGCCATCTTCCAGACTGCATTGTTCAGCTTCATCGATAGCAGTGATGGTTTGGGAAGCAATTTGGTATCATAGGCAATCTCGGCTGCTATGAATTGTGGGCACTCAACAGCAACTGCTACATCAGGAAAGTTGTGGAGACCGAAGTGAAATAATTTTTTGTTTGTAAATAAAACAAAAAAAAGTAAACATTTTTTCATGCAGTTAACTGTAGGTTAGGTTAAGTGAGATATGATAGTTCCAGGATGTTTCGTTTGGAAAAACTCCCACAAAAAACAAACAACAACAACATACATTCCATTACGGAATGACTGTTTTCCAAATGATTCTACGACCACCATTTTCTTTGTTTTATGTGTGTGCTTCTGCAAAGAGTCCCACTTTAAAATCAAATGTTTTTACTACTACCAAAAAAAAAAACCCCACTAGGTTTTCCATCACTTTTATTCCTAGAATGTATTAAAGAATCTTTTTCTTCAGAAATTTTTTTTAAATTAGCTATAATTCCACAGGGGAGATTTCATAGAATATTAACAAAATATTGTATCATAAGATGCTTCACAATATGGGCACGAGTTCAAACTGAAGCAGCAGTCAAATAAAGAAGATATCTGAGATTGTCTGAGAGTGTGGCCGGGAAGTTCCCGGTACCCCCAATTATATGTAGTATGTATTATTTGTTTGGACCATATTTTTTGGATGGTCATGTTAATGTCGAAACTTATTTACACGTTACAAACATGGTTAATTCTACAGCTTGACTATCATGGAATGTTTATGGCTACAGCAGGATGGGACACCTGCTCACTTTGCTCTTACTGTGCACGGATTTCTTTATGAACACTAATGTGTAGTAAATATTTTCTTAAAATATGACTACCAATTAAGGGGTACGGGAACTTCTCAGACATACTGTATAAGCTATTGTCATAGAATCTTATTTCAGTTGTCCAAGTACTTCACTGGGCCTCTGAGAACCAGATTGCTTGTTTGGCAAATCACAAATATCATCTATTATTGAAAGTAACTGTATAACTGATTGGAACATTAATCTCTATTTTAATAAAGATTAATCAAAGCACTCATCTTCCAGATGAAATTTATGATTTCAGCTGATTTGAAAGAGATTTTCAGAAAAAACAAAACAATATTGATATAAAAAGAAACAATAACAACTGTTAAGTAGTACTTTCTAAGTCTTTATTGATAATTATCTTTTAAATGACAATAAAGAATTTAAAAAAAAAAAAATCTTTACATACATTATCACTACAACACTTCACATGTTTAAGTATATTTAATATATATTTAATAATATATATAGAATAGGAGAATGGCAGAAATTAAAAAGCATCTCAAATTTCCTGCATATACAATAAGTGAACACATTGGGATACAAGACAAATAGAAATTCACTGGATATTATATATTGTATAAAAAAAATGCTGAAGACATGGGGATGGGGAGCTTTGAATTCTGCATTTTCTGCGCCATATTTCCTTCCCGCAAAGTTCAATTATGCAGAATACTAATCATGATAACCATGAAGTACATGTAAGAGTGGATGAACAGACAGCAGAAGAAACAATGCAAAGACAGCAACAATTTTATCAATTCATAGTTATTATTGATATTGGAATTCAAATTGAAAAACAAAAAATTAAATAAATAAATACATAAAACCGCTTTCCATAACATGCTACTCAATTCAATGTAATAATAAAATCCATTTAACTATTACAGAAATATAGTCACAATATAACTGATGAATTTAATGCACAACCGGAAAGATGGAAACATCTGATCTACTAAATAAAAATCAGGATTATAAAATATTTATATATACACACATTAATTAAAAAATGGGATTTAGTTACTAAATGCCTCACTATAACGCTAAATTCAAAATAATAAAACAGAGGGGAAGGAAAAGGAAGCCCTGTCCATGAATTCTAAAGGATAAAACTGAATTAATTACAAAAATAGCTCCACTACTGTTACTCACTGATATGTTCTTGTTCTAGCCTTATTTATTCACTTTATCAAACCAATTGCTTCAATTTTTTTTTAATAATTCTTTGAAATAGAAAGTGAGCATTTATTAATGCAAGGCACATGTAGAACTGTCGAGTATTGAATTAGAATCCTTTGTTCAATTTAGATATCTGATTGTCGTCACTTGGGTAGCAGTAGTAGATCTATAACATGGCATATCTGCACATGGTTTTTGATGTAGTATATTAATTTAAAAAAAGAAAAAGAAAAGAAAACTCCCTTAATGAAATTTTAAAAATAAAATAAAAACGGTATGGGTAAAAGTCCCACAAAATTAAAACACCTAAATGTAGTATGGGGGGATGAGGGGAGGGAAAGCTCGTTTTTTTTTTTTTTTTATAAGTCTGTGTCATACCAAGCTGCGTGCTGCTGATTTTCTGGGGGCAAAGGTGGGAGTGAATCCAAATTTTCAAAATTTAAATCTGGTGATGGCCCTATATCCATTGGATCTATTGGTCCATAGTTGCTCCCATGATGGCTTCCTATTTCAAGACCTTGAACAGCATCGATGGGAACTTGATCATAACCTGCAAAATATGAAAATAAAATTTATATAAAAACTTGGTTAAGGGGGGGAAAAAAAAAATCTAGCTTCGGTTTTTGAATACACATACAAACTTGTGCTTTCATTTATTAAAATAAAAACTGCTTCCAAAAAACAGAATTACTCTCGCCTTAATCAAAATTAAGGAGAGTATTCATTATAAAATGGAAATTAAGTCAGTGAAGTGACTGATTTTGTAAGTGCTACTCTTTAAGAAGGCCTAAACTTGATATCAATCTAGATGTAACAACAGACATACAGACAAAAAAAAAATAAATAAATAAATAAAAAAAAATACCCATGACCATTATTAGATTACAAAAGGAATTTTAGATTGAACAATTCAAAGAACTATTAAGAAGGATTCATCCTCTAGAAACAAGTGCTTGAATGTTTATGGGCCCTTTCAGCTTATATCATTTTGACATTACATGTCACATGTACATTTTCCCTCATTTAAAAATAATATAATCATAAGAAAACAACAAGAGTTCTATAAAGCTAATCTTAGTTTTTAGTACTGTAAAAGAACATTAACCAGAAAAATGGCATGATATACATTTGTTAGTAGCCAATACATTTTTTTTTTTTAATGAGAATTCTTAGAGAAGATATTTTAATATGCTATGTTTATATGATGAGAATGATGAACTGGAATTTAAATAAAGTTTGATTTTCCAACATTGATGAACAGTTCACAATGTCAGAATAAATAGTATAGAAGCTCATTCAGAAGACAAAAATAAAATTTTATATAAAGCAAATTTTCATTCGCTTTATATAACCTTTTTATTTAAAGATTACACCTACGAAAAGCCATGCACCATAGCAGAGACCTATTATGTTCTATTTGATTCCTAATAATCACTCTGCACTGAAGTTTCCATTATAGTAGAGCTTTCTGCAGAGAGAGTGGAATCCTTTCACTCCTCTTAAGTCTATTTTCCAGGTGCATGTTTTAGAAGTCCAAAGCCACAATAGTCAATGGGGCTAGCATACAGGAATTTGACTGGGATGTGGGTAAAAGGGATGGCCTGAATTCAGGTCTCTGCTTTCATGCTGGTGTAGAAATTGATTAAAAGACTTTGCAGTATGACTTATGGCCTCGTCCTGATGGATGAAGACTTAAATTGTATCGTTTTGTTTCAAGTTTGAAATTTCTGTGTGGTAAATTGGTTTCAAGATAATAAGGAGCAATGACTTTGGTACTGGAAGCAACATGATGGATCTGAAGTCTACCTTTATAACAAATACCAGCATCAATCATGAAGTGTTTCGGAAAACTCTTTGCATTGTTGTACAAAGAGAGCCTTTTTTTGTCACGAGGGTGGTATGAATTGGCTCATAGCTTGCCACAATCATTTAAATAAACCCAAGCTTTATCAAAAGTTACAACAATGTCCATTTATCACCAGAAAGGTGCCTCTTGTAAAGCTTACAACAGCTGGTCCTTTGTTCCTGGATATGTCGAGGTAGAAGTGCATGAACCTGCGCCTTATATATTTTCATATAGCTGTTTTTGTTAATGCACCTCATTGACAGTTGACAGTCAAATTTGTTTTTACAGCCATGTTTTCTGTGTTGGTGGGTTTTCCACAAATGCCATGAAACTTAACTGATGGAGCACCACTGGGTTCATCTTGCCATTTTCTCAGGCGATTTGTTGGCAAATTCTTGTCATGTATGTTGCCATTACTATACTGACAGATAATATTTGAAATTGCATACTTGCAGTCCATTTTTTTACCACTGTTTCAGGATCATAGAATATTTAAATTGAGCATGGAAAAGTGGTGTTATATAACTCCCAAAAGGCAGATATTTTTGGAGTCGTAATTAACGAATAAATATTATAGCACAATTCGCGCTTAATAGAAGGATTTATTTCTTCCCCAGGTACATGCATAAAGTTCAAGGCCATGTGCTTAGTGTTTGTTATCATATATAAAGCAAATTATAATTTGCAGAACAAGGAAATAATCAAAATAAGCAGCCCTAATTGTTAGTAAAGACTTGAATGAAAACTGACAGACAGATGTACTTAGCTAACCGAGATAAATTATCTCAAAGAACAGAAAAAAAAAACAAAACCAGCCACTGAAGAACCTAATTAAATAATGTCCTAACATCAAAATTTTTTTTTATATTATTGTCCGACAGTTTCAATAATTATGAACAACATAAGTTTGAATCCACTTTCTGTACTATTTTCACTATAAGAACTTATCCTTAGTAAGATAACATATCTCTAGATATAAAAAATAAATGAGTTTTGGAAATAGACACTCATCAAATACAATTCTGCTCCCGAGATAGTTCTAACTAACAAATGTTAGTTATCTGCACTTCAATAGAATGTACGAGTGAATTACAATGTGATAGAAACAGATGAAGAACATTTCAGGAATAAGAGAAGCCTTGTAGTGGTTCATACAGCAAAAACTACATATTTCAAATAGCTGGAAAGGGGGAAGGCAGCTTACAGGCAAGCGTAAGTGGTAGAGCTTCTAAATACAAACTCTCCTACAAAAAATCAAAAACTTATTTTATTTTGTTAAATTTCAGAAATCTGTATCATCAACCATCAACAGAATACAAGATGAAACAATTGAGCAAATTAAGACAAACAATACACTTAAATAAAAGTCACTTTAAATTGTGTACATTACAATCAGTTCATCGTTATGACAGCATTAAATAATTATTCTATCAATAAATATAGAATTCAGTGAAGGAGAAGTCTTTCCTATAATTAATATAAAAAATTTCACAGAGGTAACTTTAATAACTAAATTCTTACCTGTTAAAAACAAATTTGTACTTAAATCTTCCAATCATTTTCTTTTCATACTTACCCAAGTGTCCACTTTTTCCTTCTTTCTAGTTTGTTCTTAATTCTTTCTACTGTTTATCTCTTATCTATATGGTTTAATATTGTACTTTTCTTCTAATAAATACTTGACTATTTTAAATTACAGAGAGGTCTTACTTCGCATATCTTCCTCTGCACTCAACAAAACTGCTTGGTCAGAATTCAGTTAATTTATAAATTCTTTCCTCATTTTAATATTTTTGTTGTTAAGTGCTAGAAATTCAATCACAAGCAGCTTTCACATTTTCTCATCTCTCTTGATCACTTAGCTTTGATTGTGCTGATACTTTTGACATGAGCCGAGTGCTCCTTCTGTAAGTTAATTACATTTTTTAAAATTTTTATATCCCTATTCTTTTCACATTGTACTTACTACATCTTACTTTAGGACAATTAAAATTGTTTTAGCTACTTCACCTTAAGAAGTAGTGTTTCAGAAATAGCAATGTACCATTAATAACTAAATTTGTAGAACATTTTTCACTTGTACTTTTTGACATTGCTTCGTGGCAAACGTTGTGGCTAGTGTTTTTCAAGTTTGTTAATGAAATGTTTTATGTTTGTTGGGAACTAATTTTAATGAAAGTACATTATACATTACAGAGATTGGGTCTTTTGTCATTCCAATAAAGAAAGTAAGTTATCAGATTCAAATAGAATAGAAAAATGTAAGTTGAGTGAGTGAAGAAAGTTGAATGGAATCAATATCATTCTTACATTAAATAGTAATAAAGTATTCTGAAGTTTTGGTGATAAGAAGTGCTCCACTGTTTAGACTTGATTCAAATCAGAATGCTGTGAAACTTAAGTTAATAGAAGAAGAACTTTAGAAGCTCCAAGGGCAAAACGATTTCTTCGACACATGAAGAATTTTGTATCACTTAACTTTATTGTAGATGAAAAGATTTAGAAAGTTAAAAGACACTATGTATTTAAAGAATACTTTAAGATGACAAACTCACTAAAGGTACAAAAGGTTTGGAAGGACAAGCTCCTACTGTACAGAATGCAGAAATTAGTTAATTTTTCAATAACTAAACATGCAGTCAGAATAACAGATTTTCTGGAAGCAGAGTTTAAGTTATACTAGTATAAATAACACAAGATATTTAGTATGAGAAAAAGACATTCACTGCAGGCTAACTGGCTGCATGACTAAACTGTTTCGAGATAATTATGTGATTAAAAGTAATTAAGAAAATTTAGAATTAAAATTATTATTTATCATGTGATAATAAAACATTAGATAAAAGTGTTGATTTTGTAAGAGAACAGCAAAGATCTTGAAGATATCACATCAAACTTTAAAGTCTATTAGCCCTGTTTCATCAAGTGTACCAAATCTCTACCATAAATTGTATCATTTGCATTGATTAGGGAGGGAAGGGCATATGTTACATATGAAAGAAACTATTTTGATGATAAAGGCATTTAAAGACTAAGAAAACATTTTGTGAATTGAGGATTTCAACAAACAGATTCTCTATTTCCACTGAAAAGAGATATCCTTATTCCCCTTCCCCCTCTTCACATTGATTTTTCTCTTCTGCAAGTAATCTTATTCTTAATATTCTAACTTGGACACTAACACATGGTGTTAAATGCTATATTTATCACTGCATGTACAGATAGCAATACCAATTAAGATTTTTAATGCTAGGCCCGTGAATTCAAAATATTAATATTTCATTAACTGCCTAAACTACCATATTAAAAACACCAACGAACTTAAAAATTTGAAAGACTGGGAATACTGAATACGGCGGGATTTTTAATTTTTCATAGTATCTTCTAGACCAGCGGTTCCCAACCTTTTTCAGCTGGCGACCCACCTTTCCTTATCGGAATACCTCCACATACATAGGAATAGAAGAATATAGAATAAAACCCTATTTGTATCGTATCCCTTCCTTATATATGATCGATTTTCGATTTTTCTGATCTTTTCTGATGGTTTATTCGATGGTTTCTGATAGTTTTAGGATCAAGTCGCGACCCACCTGTAACCCTTCCGTGACCCACTAGTTGGTTGGGAAACGCTGTTCTAGACTATTATAAAAGCAAGTTAATATTAAATTAAGATTAAAATTTCAAGCTTTTTTTTTTTTTTTTTAAAAATGAAGAAACAAGTTCAATTTAACTTGTATCTTCCTATTTGCATTGGGAAGAGGAGCTTAAGAATTGTTCTAAGCGATCACAACATGATATCAACAATTTCCACAATCTTAATGAGCAATAATTACTTTACTGGATGATATAACCAATAGGCAACATTCATCATTCAGCTAACATACATACTTACACACATACATGTACACAAAAGGCAGCTTGAAAGTAAAGTTTAGATTAATGAAAAATACTTGTATGGCGTCTTAATAGTTTTCAATTGAACTTACACTTAAAACTTAAATAAAAATAAAAAATAATAATAAGCAAATAAGAACAGAAAATAAACAAATAATGCAAAAAAAATAATGAGAATCAGTGACAGGCATCAACAAAGTGGATGTTTCTGCTGAATGTGGCAAAAAAATTAAGAAAAAAAAAAATCATGCATGCAGTGTGTGGATTGTGTGCATGCACAACCAAAAATAAAAATAACCAAAACTTCAACTGAACAGGACAGAAGCAAAGCCAGAGGGAAGTTTCTGTAAACATCTACCGTGTCACTGCCTGTCTATGATGTGGCCTTACCCGGAGGATAGCCACCTCTTCCATGGCTACTGTGAACACTCGGAGGACCCTGACTACCTTGATAAATAGGATCATGGTAAGCTTCATCAGGGCCTAGCATGGGAACATCCTAAAAAAAAAATAAAAAATATAATAATCATTAGCTTAATAAATCTTAACTAATATACACGATTTCATCTTATTTCAGGTTAATTGTAAAAAGCTTTCAGGCAGGGAAAAATCTTCTTAAGTTCCTATTCAATTTAAAGAAAAATTTTTCCACAACTTTTCAATGAAATTTAACATATCAAATGTACTTCTGAATTCTATTTTCAAATTCATATATTTTGAAGTAAACATTTTTTCTAATAAAAGGCTGATTATACCTTTCAAATGTATCTACCAAAAGCTTGCATTTATAACAGCGGAAATTCCTTATTTATAAAGGTTTTCTTCTTAAGGAGATATAACCTGTATTCAAATCAAATCAACTTTAAAGCCAACCTTCAAGTTCTAAGCCAAAAATGAAATCTGCTTTTTGAGAAATTTTAAAGTACATCTCCTTTTTATAAGTTGAGAATTTCAGCTACTTGATATCTTAAAGACAGTTATACTAATGGAAATTGAAAACACAATACCCAGAATAGATTAGTCAGAATTCACAATGCAAACATAATGGGCAGACAAATACTTGATCGTGTGGCCAACTCATGATCATCTGTGCCCTAATCCGCCAAAGATGGCAGATACAGGCTATACACCTTGGTGTCATTCAAGTGCCTTTGTGCGATACAGAACCATTTATTAGTGCTTCCATATGTTGTTTGATATTCTTTGAACCGTGTAACATTGCTGGAAGACTGAATCATACCCCATTTATACAGTTATTGGAGTTTGAGCAGGGTCACATAGTGGGCCAGTGGAATGCTGAAACCATCAAATCGCAGAAAGGATTAGATGGAAAGCGTCTGCAGCGCAGCGATGTTGGCAGTGGTGGTAGGAAGAAGGTGTACACACACACACAGTCAGTTCCTTTAATTCCAGACAAACGACTGCACATAACTGCAAGTTGGCTGTGACAGATCAAATAGCCAAAGCAATCAATATCAGTCTTTGTTGCACCATGGATGTTCATTCAAATAATCCACAATCTGTCTCTTGGAAGCAGAACTAAGTGAATGTATTCTTTGGCAATGAATGTCACTCACTACCTGTCACTTCCGAGCAAGCCTGCAGTGGTGCAAAGGATGGGCTGGTTGGAGAAAAGAATTGGGGGGGGGGGGGGGGTTGTGGTCTTCAGTAATGAAGGCATTTCTATCTGTGGATGAGTGATGGGCGGATAGGTGTCTGATGGAGACACAATTATTTGATCAAGACACGTGAGGCTTACTTTGGATTCAAGTGTTGAGAATTGTAGGATATAAAGGTTCTGTATGTCTGGTGTTTATGAAATGGACACAGACAGCTGCCTCGTATGTCCAGAACATCATCCAACCAGTCCTACAGCTTTCCTGCATGACACTGCTATGTAATACAATGTGTACTACATCAACTATCATGGCCAGCATGGTAACCTAACCTTTCTCTGAGCATGTGTGGAACTGGATAAGATAATGTTTGTCTCGTGAATAGCCAATAGCTATGAACCTTGCCGATTTATGCCTGCTGGTTGAACAGGCATGAAATGAATATCAAAGAGGATATTCAACATCTCTATGATCATATGCATGTTAAAGTGCAGACTTGCATTACAGCATGAGGTGGTCATACCTGATACTAGTGCAGGTTCACACATCGGACCCTCTGTCCTGCATATATATCATATTACATCTGTTTGTGATCATACTCTTCACTCACCTGCATGACCTTCCTCACCAAATTTCAGCTTTCTGCTATTACTCTTCCTGCATATTTCATTTTCAATTTTTATCAATACATTTGTACTTTCACCATATGAAGCAGAGTTCTTATTGCTTTAAGAATAGTGCTACTAAAAACTCAATTTATTTCCATGACTTGTTCTATTCTAGCTAATAAATAACAAAACTACTTAAAGGCCATCCTAAAATAACTGAATCGCTGAAGTAAAAGCCTCAGTAAGGGAAGCATCAAAGAAATTTTTATTCAAGCTAATCGGACTTTCTAGTTAAAGAACTGAAAGTTAATTTACATTGAGATGATTAAAGAATCTTGGGCATTTCTTGATTATTTAATAAATATGTGTACAGGTTTTAATTTTTTTTTTTGTTTCAACTTTTATAGATCTTTTAAAATTACTGCTTCATCCGTTAAAGTTTTAGTTCTTCATTCTTGATTTTTTTTAGACCACAGCTCATTTCTTCTAAACCCATTTCTATCTCATTAATATCATTAAAGATCAATATATTGAGAATATCAAAGAATATACACTGAAGTCCTAAAATTAAGGGATTTTGTAAAATGAAAGGTTCTGGTTGTCCGGTCGGGACAAAACTTGGTAGGAGTTGCAGAAGGTCTTACCAATAGCATCCAAACACAAAAAGTAAAGATGGCAGCACTGCCTCTAACAAAATACAAATGTCATTGCGATAGAAGCACCTGGAGTACTAGGCATGTATTTGTGGAAGGCATAAAGAGCGTTCAGTAGGCAGTATGGTCCCCCTGCACAGCTACGCAAGCAATGCAACATGCTGGCATGCTGCACACAAGTGTATCAAGCAAACTTTGGGGGATTGCATCCCACTCTTCAACTAATGATGTCCTTAGATCGGGTAGCATTCATGGTGGTGGAATGCTTTCAGCAACACATCTTCCGAGAGCATGCACATTCGACTGGATTCAGGTCCGGGGAACGTCAGGTCATTCCAAACGATGGATGTCCTCATGTTGGAAACTATCCAACTACAGAAAAGCTTTTTTATTATATAATGCTTTTAAAACAGGTTGAAACATCAGTATCAGATGTTTAATTCATCTTTTCAAGTCCGACGTCAACTTTAAATCTGTGATGGGATTAATAAGACTGCCTGATAAATTCCAGCTATCGGGCAGTCTTATTAATCCTATCACAAATTTAAAGTCGACTAAATCTTTGAAGTACAGTAAAACCTCGTTAAGTCGTCGTTTTCCTTTGGTCCCGACAAGGTCTCATAGACAATAATGTAAAATAACCCTCTTTTACTCGTCACCAAATTTAATTCTACTCCGGATAACTCGTCACCCTCAAAAATGGCGAAAAGCATCTTTATTCTCAATTTCGCCTGCTATCTTTTCAGCCCCGCCCCTTCACTCTAAGAAAGCCTAGCCTTTACGGGGAATTTTCACATGGGAAATTACACACTTCTCGCTGCAACTCTTATCAAGAATAGACGTTTCTCTTGACCGCTACTGAGTGTGATTTTATTTCATAGCGAGTAAGCCCCGAAAATTTAAAAGCGATCGAAATTGTTTTTCTTCCTCCAAATGTAACTGCACTTCTTCAGCCTTTAGATCTAGGGATAATTCTTGACTTTAAACGAAAGTACAAAAAATGCTTGTAAAGGACATAATAAAAGCCTTGGATAGGAACGAAAAGCTAGAAGTTTCGGTTTTAGATATGATTAACTATGTGCACAAAAGTTGGAGTTCCATTTCATTACGAAGTGTTTCGAATTGTTACCAGTAATCAGCACCTTCATCAATCAACACTGCGATTATTTTAATGCCAGTAAAAGAAAATAAAATGTGGTAAGTAAACACATTTTATACTTATTTTCCACTCATTCATTTGCATGTATTGATTTCTGAAAATCTTGTTTTTCTCACCGAATCCTACAGCAATTCATAAAAATATTGTATTTCAGTGTTTTTTTTTTTTTCAAAATGCCCACTCCGCTTAAGTCGTCAAAAATGTTCGGTCCTTTGAGTGACTACTTAACGAGGTTTTACTGTATTACTTCAAGATGGGCCCCCAAGTATTTCATCGAGCTTTACCAGCAATGATATTATTGCAGATAAGACTTGCAAAAAATATGCACTGGCAATATGGTTAAGTCACAATACATTTTGAATTTATTTCATTTTTATTTCCAATAACACCTCGTCAGCCTTTCGTGCACATTATTTTGATAACCTTGTATCATTCCTTATTCGTTATAATTCTCAGCCTATTTTGTAATAATGTAGGTATTTCATTCAATAATTGATGCATCAGATGAAAATGAAAAGAATATGTCTAGCTAAAAGTTTGTCTCGGTTCATGCCGTTGGGCAACTTTTCAGTTACACACCTTCAAACTACTGAAATGGTCTCAAAATCTGATCATTAAGCTACTGAAATGATGCTGTGTCTTACTAACTTAATGATCTCCGTAAACAGACTAGGTTTGTATGAAACTTTTATGCAGATGCATCATAATATTCGATAGCAGTCAGTTAATATGCTCAATTTCAATTCGGCCATATTAATTTAATTAGAAACGGGATAACTGCTTAACTCCATTAGACGATAGGCTCCATAGTGCCACACAGCTCCTACTTTCTCCTGTCCAAAACTGATTGTTTTATGTTGAAGAAGACAAATGAACCAATCAATGACATATGAAAACTTATAAATTCTAGAACATGCATCCTGTAATAACTCAAAAAAAGAACTAAGAAACTAAAGAGAACAGGAAATCCCCATGATGAGAGGAGGGAGTACTCGTGGCCTGGGGGGTGGAGGAGGGCACCTGGAAGCTAAACACTTTGAGCTTAAGTCTGGCCCCTCGCTCTGTAGCAGTGTTTCGTTTGCCAAAATAACACATTGATACATTGTGGAGCCTACCAGACTCCAAAATTTGAGCTACCGTGTGCTTTGTGTTGAAGATTGTGGCAGAATTCCTTTGAATGAAAGCAGCTTGGACCACCACCAGACAGAAAATGGGACTCCAAATAAGGAACGAGTATCAATCTATGTCTACTTGATTTCTTTACTGCCTGATGATTTCACAGTGCTGGCCAAAAGAACGATCTTTATCAAGAAAGGAAAGAAACGAGAATGGCATTCTAGGCAGTACGTGAGTGGAGTAGGTTAAATAATCAATCTTTAGGATTAAATTTAAAGACTAGGGGAAAAAAAAACCTCTTTGATAGAAAACCCGAAATTTCTTGTGAGGAAATCAAGAAAGAGAAAGAAAATGCCGGTCATTAATATCTTCAAACTTGTAATTTTAATCAGCCGTTTCCTTATTGTCATCATATTTACATTAGATTTCATTCAGCATTAAGAAAAGCAGAACTACATGGGAATAATTTCTTATAATTTTAAGCTCGATCACGAGGAAAAAAAAACAGTGATTAATTTGGTAGCAGAGCACAGTTTTCTCTGCAATTTTTTTTTTTAATTACTCACAAGAAGATCTATCACAATTATATCTGAAGTACTTTGCAATTCTGACCACCAGTTTCTTTTATCAGACAATGGAAATCATATTTATTCACATTTGAAAAATAAAGCACAAAAATCCAGGAAAGCACACCTACTTTCTGTGCTTTTTTTTTTTTTTTTTTTTTAAGTTTGACTCTGGGATATCTTTACTTGATTCATCAGAAATTAAAGAAACTGTTAACAAAAAGATAAATTTAACAAAGTCTTATTAAAAGTTCTAAACTTAGTAAATAGAAAATTTTGTTTATTGCAAATGTAACATATAATGATGGAAATTCAACAAATATGCTTTGCAGATGCTTACCTGTGACCACGGCCCTTGATCTTCTCGGAACAGGGAATGTGACAGTTCCATCGAAAGCCTCTTCTTGTAATCCTGGGGTTTGTCTTCAGACATGCGGAAAAGGACAGCAGCAGCATAAGTGGCTACGGAAAGAAAAGTTCCTTCCTCTCAATAACATTTGCTTTTACAATTATGCACTATAGGTTAACCTCCACCAAACTGTGGTATCCTGTAATCAATCCAACTGCAGATAGAAGGGGAGAGTTCCCATACAAAAATCAGGAAACTATAATATCCAAGCAAGGATTAAAACAGATTCAATTATACTGTATGCATGTTAGGTGAACAATATGGCAGCACCAAGTTTTGCTTGTGACTTATTGTCCAAAAATTTAGATGAGGAGCTTGAAGATGTAACTGCTAAACAATGTTAGTACTGTTACTTTTGAAATGTACATATTTAGATAATTTCCCTTGAAAGCCAAGTGATTTCTAACAATCACACTGAATAATGACTAATGTCATAATATCCTCATTGTTGTCTCATTTCTTTCGAAAATAAAAACTTCTAATTCTTGACATTTTTTTGGTTCCTACTTGTAAAACTTTTCATAAATATCTTGTCAATGAATTCTAGTTAATAATTTCTTATGAACTGCTAGTATATATAAATTTAAATTGAAATTAATAATTCCATTAATTTATACTTGACATTTAAAGATGTCCTTCAGTTCATCAGCAATTTCATAGGGGGAAGGGACTAATTTTTTTAGGAACTTATGAAGCGATCAAATTTCATAAGAATCCCACTGAAAACGGCAATTCAAAATTTCCCATTCATTCCATTTTTCTTTTCTTTTTAATTTCAATCTTACTTCCCAAGTTATATACAAAAAAAAATTGCATTTTTACTTGTAAGAGGTGAAATGTTGAAAAAAAAAAAAAAAAAAAAAAAGAAGGAAACTTGAATAGCTAAACAACTAGCATACCGTTACATGACTATTGCAAATCCAATGTAACTGGATGCATGTAGTTCTAGGATACTCTTTAATTATAATTAGATCAATAACTATGGGGCTGCCATGGATCAGGTAGCCCAGTGGTGTATACATTGAACTGAGACTGCAAGAGCCGGGTTTAATTCTGGCAATGGTAGCGGATTTCCCCACGGTTATTTTTCCTCCAGATGGATTCTAGGTTCACCCAGCCCTCTGTCAAATGGGTACCAGGATTAAAGGTAGTTGGGCTGACCAACTGACCTCAACTAGTCCTGTTGGTGGAGAATTGATGGGAGTCTAAACCTCCAGTGCACCCAAGGATCTGCAAGGCCTGTTGTGGAACACCTTTACTATGTTGCTGCCAGAAGACAAAAGTCACACATTATGAATTAACCCCTCAGTGGATTGATTTTCCTAATTAAGTACAACTTAGTAACTGGTTGAATAAACTTTT
Organism: Thereuonema tuberculata; assembly: GCA_023159025.1. NCBI lineage: Eukaryota > Metazoa > Arthropoda > Chilopoda > Scutigeromorpha > Scutigeridae > Thereuonema > Thereuonema tuberculata. The sequence goes on from JAFIDM010000001.1 coordinate 99,899,021, forward strand.
TTTTTTTTTTTTTGAGGAACAGAATTGGGTTTTTTTTTTTAGTACTAAGTTATACTAAAAAAATGATAGTGCAAAATTTAAGAACAAATTTTAAAAACTTTTAATTCTAAAATACTAACTTATAAAACTAAAAAAAAACAATAAGTCCTCAACTCACCAACTCCTTCATTGCGTGAATGAAGCAGTTCTGTCAATGGTGCTGTGGCCCCCTCTTGTTCAATCATCTCGGCACCTTCTTTATCAGCTGCCAATTCACAAAGCACGCCAGCAGCTACACGCTGAATGTTTTCTATTTCATTGTAGAGTAGCTGGAATAAAAAAATTTACTAATTTAAAAAAATGCAATACTAAGATCATTAATTAAAACCCTGAACTGAAAAGTCTCTAAATGAATTGCCATTAGTTGAACTGCAACTTACAGAATGGAAGATACAACCATTTTTTTAATTATTAAATAAAAATCTACTATTAAAACATTTTAATGTACAGCTAAGAATACAAACAAATAATTTAAAGACCAATAATGCACACTTTTACTTCAAAAAATTAAAAATAAAGCCATTACCTGAAACACGTCAATGCTTTATTTTTAATTTTTGTGAGGTATATAATGTGCATTATTAGTCTTTAAATTATTTGTTTGAAACTCTATTATGTAAATCATGACTGAAGTTCTTCTATTTCTAATCTGTTCTATATAATTACTTTTCTATGTTAGCAGTGAATGATATGCAGACTGCAATTTACAACAAAATAAATACTGCTAAAAACAATCACATCAAATTGCCAAAAATTGACATCAGAATACAAGGTGGAGATTAAAACCTACAGTCAATTGCAAATGAATTTCAATTAAAAATTACTAATCTTATTGATATGTATGGATAGAGTTCAACTTTAAACAATGTGTTCTTTCTTTTCTGCTTATAGAAAGATAATTTCATTAAGACATTAGTTAAAAGTAAGGCCAAAAAATTCTGAAGTGGAGTTGAGATGTGAAGCAGTTCCTAAGACAGCCATTAGAATGTGAGAGATAAACAAAATGAAATTCAATGATGTAAAGATTTCCCACTTTTCATCAATTATTCACTATTTATTATATAAGAATATATCAAACAACTTTTTAACAAAAACAATACTTTCCCTTTTAGATAAAATACTGTTTCCATAAGAAAAATTGTGGAGATAGAAATAAATTCCTAAGGCAATTTCTTTCTGAGGAGCTAGAAGGTGGAAGTTTTTTCTTCTGGTCTTGTTTAACAATCAAGTAAAGACCATCAATTTTATTGTCAATAGGTGACAAAATTGAATAGAAAAAAAAAAAAAAATATAATAATCTTAAAGACTTACTAACTTTTAATACTACGAATCAAATTTTAGTGTGTCTTAATCAGCAAAAACTAATTAATATAAAACATTATTGCTTATAGTTAGAGAATTGTAGATCTAATCTCAGTCATGTAAAATTCTTCCTTTTGCATTCTAAATAATGTCATATGTAATGAAAATAGCTGAAGTCCAATCAAATTAAGTCAGACATTTCAAACTTCACTAAAACGGCATTATTGCGCTCATCAAGGGACCGTGACCTAAAAGCGTAATAAGCGGGACAACGCTATATCGAGATTTTATTGTACATAGAAAACGTCCATGGACCGTATAAAAGAAGCGTAAAGAACAGGATAGCGCTGTAAGAGGGAGCGTTATATCAAAATTTTATTGTATCATATTAATTAGAATAATAATAAAAAAAGAAAAAAAATTGATTTGTAAGCAAAGATTTACCTGGACAAATATTGGAATGACATTCAAGCCTCTGATGATTGCTCTGTTGTGACCTTCCCTAGCTAAAATATGTAACGCCCCCACTGTGCCTTCAACAACTTCTTCCATTCGAACTCCATCTGCATATGCTGCTTGGCTACCATTTGAAGCAACCGAGGATCTCTGAAATTAAAATTATTAAACAAATCAGAAAAAGAAAGTCCAAATATTATAAAAGTGAAAAAGGTTGTTGGCATTATATTACAATTTTACTGGAAACACTGAAAGCAAAGGACCTTCCAGGTGAAGACTATTACTATTCAAATCAACAATATGTCTACAATTTCTTATATTCCTTTAACTTTTGCATTTTTTCAGGGATGTTTCAACTCCCCCTCCACACAACAGCATATTTGTAGTAGTCAGTTACAGTCCTCGCGGCAAGAAATGATCCTCCCAGAATGCAACGCAGATGATAGATTTATCTTTCCTGGCCTGTCGGTCACATTCAAATGTAAAACAAAATGGCGGTCGTTGGATTCACATTCAACATTTCGACGAGGAAAAGGTCTCAAAAAACAAGTAGGGAAATTATTCTTAACGTTGCTCGTCGATTTCAAGAAGATGTATGTGAGATTTTTGATATTTCCCATTTTTGATAATTGAGATTGATATTTTCTGCGGAGCTTTTGGCATTGATACTGGAGAAATTAGTCAATGATAATGTGTTTGCAGGTTCAACTCTCACCGCGACGATAATAATTATATGAACAAACAATTTATTTATTTTCAAAAATAATCTTACGGTGAATTTATCTTTTGATGAATAGCAAACATAAATCTCCAGTAATAGCATAAGCATGTAAAATATTCACTGGTGCCATTTTATACAAAAAAAGAAGTTTTTTTTTTTTTTTTTGTATGAACTGCTAAAACTAACTGAAGTAAAGATTGCGATATTTTATTACTGACATTCTGGGAAAATGATTTTGCTGTCAAAGCATTACAAAAAACTTACCTCATAAAGTAGGTATAGAGCTAAGCTTAAAATCGTAAATTTCAGGTTTCAAAAAAAAAAAAAAAAAAATTCCCTAAATTTTGCTTTTGCATTTCTATTATCCTAGGCATTTTTGACAAGACAATTATTTACATCTTAAAGTTATTCTTTTGTTGCATTACGTGTATTTTCTGAATGTTTCAAAATATCTATGCAGAAAGACATTAATGTTTACATTATCTTGTAAAAAAATAATTAGTCAATAGTGATAACCCAAGAATGTTAGAACTTGGTTGAACAATCAAGTGAGTCTTATCAACTTATTAATCTAACTGTGATAAATGGAAGAATACCAGTTTATTACATTTTTTTTTAATAGACATAAACTAGTTAAAAAAAAATCACTTCTGAAACTGATAAACCATTATAAATAAACCATTCAAATAAGTTCACAGGTAGGAAATAGTATTTTAAAGAAAAGTCTTAATCAGCAAAGAATTATAGATCTAATCCATATCGATAAACTCCACAAAGATTCAAGCAAGAATTTTCATGAACTGCAAATGCAGGACATTTTAAAATATAGGTAGTTATTTCTAAAACGAAAAATGTGTCTTAAAGAGATGAATATCTATCCAATATTTCATTCAAAAACTAGTTAATGCTAAAAAAGGGATCTAATTTAGCGAATGTTAGGATTAAGCTAGTAGAACAGACATATATTTAGTAAATACTTTCTTTTTTAAACTGCAATACTGAAATCAAATTCTTGTAAGCAGACTAAAATTCACACACACACACAAACAAAGAGTCCGCCAAAAAAAAAAAAATGTATACACACTTTAACTTTCTTTTGATGAAATGTATATAAATTTTTTTGGCAGGTTCTAAATATATATATTTTAACCTACGATAAAATGAAAATAATAATAATAACAATAATAATGTGCTGCAGCTAATGTTATACTTACTAGCAAAAATAACAATTATTTATGAATGAAATTATTATATGAGTGGTTGACTTATAAACAACAGAACTTAGCAAAAAACAATATTATTAAACAATGCTTTTTTAAATTTATAAATCCTTTAAATATCAGTATAAGCATAACTCGAATAATCTAAAAGTGTCTAGAAAATACTCACCCTTTGAGTGTCTTGATAGGCACGGATAAGCAGCTGGACAAGGCGTGGAATAGCTCCATGTTCACGTAGAGGAGCATGATTAGCAGGGCATAAAGCCAAGTTACGAATCAATCCAATCACAGCCTAAGGATGTAAAAAATGAATAAATAAATAAATAATTAACAATAAGTCAAATCTTTTTAGCTATTATTAACTAAAATATGATATTTAGTTTATAATCAAAGCAATGTTCAGAACTTTGTTTGTTTGTTTGTTTGTTGTTTTTTTTTATCCATCTTTCTAATAAAAAAGGGAAGTTCATAAGATTATTCAGTCTGTGAATACACATCTCCTCCAATAACTTTTGAACCAATGAAGAAATTAAAATTTTGCATGAATAATGAGATATTTTGAAAATGTCACCACAAGAATAAAACTTCGGCTTAAAAGTTCAAGAACTTCCAAGAAAAGCAACAATTAACAATTGATGGGAACAATGAAGTTCTATTTTGTTCAACAAGGGATAAGATATTATGGTATTTACTAACTATAATGTTAGCAGAGCTTTGATTAAAATTAAATGGATTCCCTAAGAAATAGTAAAAATGAATCAATTTTTAACAAATGTAAAATTTGAAGGTAGGGTCTCTTTGTATTTGGCAGTTACAATTTGCAAACACAGACGTCCTTTCTGTTTTTATTCTTTTCATGATTTCAAGAAAAAAAAAAAAAAGTGAGCTCAAAGTTCCTTCTCTGAAAGGAAATGTCTTTGCTGTCTAGGTGTTCATGATCAACTAATTAAAAATAAAAAAAATCTATTCGGGACAATTTTTAGTTCACTTAAAGTAATTATTTCATGAATTGAAAGATCAATGGAAATGTTGTAAATAAACTGACTTGTTAAAAGGAATTTATTATACAGGATTTCCAATCTACCTTATAAAAACAGAATTGGTTTTCTTAGAAGTCAAATGTAGTCATTCAACCCAGATATTCGTCTCGAATCAGTCATCTAGCCGCTAGTCAAACATGCTATCCATTTCAATTGAGACCGATTTACAGAGAGGAGAAAAAAAAAAACCCAACCCTATTGCTAAATATTTTTAGGCAATTTATTCAGCAATATTTTTTTTCTCTTATCCTTCAGGAGTATCTTTACATTAAGCTATATAAGTTATAAGTTATATGTTTAAGTTGCATTAAGTTATATGTTTTAATTCAGAATATCAGTCGCCAATGACTGCACAACACCAAATGTAGAGAGCGCTTTTATTTTGTGAAGCTTCCACAATAAATTTTCACTTATGTGGCAGTAAGTAGAAAGATATCTTTTAAGAAGATTAAACAGGTAGGTCATGCGATACTGAAAATTACAATGCTTATAGTTTCTTGAAGATTCCATAGAATGATGTTTTTTATATCTACATTACCAAGCAGTAAAAAAAAATATTGCTTATTAAGGCAAGAAGAACTAAAGCTTAAATTACAGCTTTTGATTAGTAAGCATATTATCTTTTTGTATTTACTTTATTAGCAACAAGATTATTCCTATTGCATTGTATTTTAAATTTAATTATAAAAAATTACTGAAAAAAAAAAAGAAAAAAGTAGAAAAGAAATTATATCCGAAAGTTATAAATTGAAGGTCTTTTTCTTTGAATGTTGCAAATTAACTATAATGTTTATGATGCTGCAGATTTTACATATTAAGAGTTTTATTATTATCATCATATACTCCTTTTTGTTTAAAAATACATAAAAAGAAGTGAATGAAATTGTTTGAGGATGTTCTCAAAATTAACTGAAACGACTTATGAAGTCATCTTATAAATAAGCCAGTTAAACAGAAAAATACCTTGATTAAAGGCCAGCGGCTTGGAGGATGCAATAATTTAACAATCACTGGAAGACCATAGTTAAGCCTAACTGCATTTTGAGCCAATTCAGCATCTGGATGGCGACTCGTGAGATGTCGAAGTGCACAAATCTGAAACAAACAGATTAATTTTTAATAAACAGTAAAAATATCAATTCATTCCATGTGAGCATGAATAAACAAAAATTTCAAAACCTACTTACTGCTGGTTCTGTAATTTCTTCACGATCACCAGCTTGAATGATTGTTCGGACCAGGGCTTCTATACCACCTACTTGGCAAACTGTCACTTTGTTACGTTGATTGTTGCAAGTCAAATTGGAAAGAATACCGGCAGCACAAGTTACCACGTTTATATCACTTGCACTAAGCAACTGCACCAATTGCTGGAGGAGAGTTTCTGTGCATTCCTAAAAATATTAAAACACAAATAAGAATTTCTATTATTCTGTCCATTAAAGGTTAAATCCATCCACAAGGAGCAAACAGACAATGCATTTAAGAATAAATAAATTTGAGTCACAATTTGATATTATAATACGAACATTTTGGTTTAAGTTACTGATACTAAGAATGCAAACACAGAGAATTAGCATTATCAGCCTTGCTAGTAATTATAATGACTTTACAAAAAACGCAATAGGGTACCTTTGTTGCAGCATCTGATAAATTTCTCAAGGTCCATAAACAATTTTGCACCAATCGCTGACTCTGATGGTTAAGTTGCATTGACAATGCCTGCATACCACCTACAATGAAATAATAATGTTAGAACAATGAAAAATTAATATTTAATTATAAAGAATCTAAGATATAAAATAAATATAAATAAAATACCAACCAGCTTCAACAATTGCAGGCTTATTACTGGAACACACCGATAAAACTTTCAGCACTCGAGAAGTAGTCCATAGCAATTTCTCGTAAGTAAAAGATCTCATAATGCGGACAAGTTCCACTGGACCTTGGCTAGCCAAAATGATTAACTATAAATAGAAAAAATATAATTAGCAAAATAAAAATTAAAGTTTTTTTTTTTTTTACTTATTCTAATCAATACTTTACGTGATAAAAGTAAAATGTAATGAAAGAACGCTGAAATTATTTATATTTGTTTATGGTTGTCGTATTTCATAATCTTATATAATTTAAATAAAATCACTAAGTTTATTTGAAATCATATGTATTAATGAGAAATAAAGATTTTTTTTTTTTTTTGTACTCTTGTGATGAAAAACCAGGAAACCTTAAAATTAACAACAGCAATAAAAATTTATATTTCCAAAATGAAATGGCAAATCAATCAAGATGATTTGACATGTGAAGTATGGATTGCAACAAATACTAATTGTTATTTGAACAATTATTGGACCCTATTTTATGGTGAAATAAAACTGTTCATAGCGGTAAAATAAAATACTCCATAGCGGTAATAATTTCGCGTTTATTTTATCATATTAGATTTCTACATTTCCACAAATAAGCTATAATTTTTCATTAAATTAAATATTAAAAAACAAAAAACTTGAGACATTAAATTTCGTACACCGCAAAATAATACGAAACACAAATGCCGGGTAATGACGCTAGCTTGGTACATGTGTGCCTACTGGTCCTCCCTCCGTTGTTTAAAGCAACTAAAACCTCAAACAAACGAACGAAAGTGTTTTATTTTATTTATCCTTTTAGCGTTTTTTGACAATTTCACATTCATTTAGCTTTTATTTCGCATGTTTTTAATGGTTACCCACTGTTATTTCGTGATTCCGTACTAATAATCTCATTTCTCCTTTAAAATTACTGATTTATGCGATTTGCTCCATGAAAAGCAAAAATACAACCTTTAATAAAAATTTCGCGGATATCGTTATTACCACAAAATAGCGGTGACTATTTCGCGGATATCGTTATTACCACAAAATAGGGTCCCTACTAATAATACTCTTAATTTGTAAGGATGTATAAAACATGAAGAGCTCAATGTTCTCTCCTGTAGGATTGAAGAGCATCTAGAGCACAACAATTTTAGGTAAATTAACATTTTTCCAGCTATTAATATTTTTGCAGCCAATGAAGAGGATCAGGAGATACAAATATCTATTTTACTTACAAATAGTGTTTTTAAATTAACATTAAATTTATTGAAATTTAATAATTCAAATCTTACTCTATTTTTTTTTTTCTCCAACACTAAAGTTTTTCAAAAAATTTAAAAGTAAACTGTAAAACTCAATACCTTGCTTTCTTGATTCCCATAGGCAAGAATTTGAAGACAGTCTGTGACAATAGCAAGAAATTTAACATTGTTTCGTTGCAGTAGCGCTACCATTTTTTGTAAACCTCCAGCCAGACGAACTGCCATCTTGGAGCCCTCCTGATGCAACAGAAGGTTGTGCAATGTCGTGATTGCGTAGAATAGCACTGATTCAACTGGGGAACTGACAAAACATTTAAAAATTTCAAATTAGGTGTATGAAAGGTATGCAATGTTTCAAAAGGTTAGAAACATTCATATTCATTATATTCAAATTCTGATGATAAAAAGACTAATAGCAGTACAGAATAGATAGATAGCATATTTCCAAGCAAGGGGTTGAATGGACATTTTGGGTTGAATTTTAGCAGAAAACCCCTTGTGAGAAACTGAAATTAAGAACGAGATATGAAAAGGTAATACTCTGGAATCATAATATATTAAGAAGCAATCTACACTGAAATTCTTTAATGTAAAGATTTCCAGAATAAGAAAGGAGAACTATTTTCATTAAAACTATCTGTATAATAGTAAACTGAAATACATTTAAGTTATTGATTATGCAATTATAATTTAAGCTTATAAAATACCCTTCTCTCAAAAGAGAGAAAGGTTCCTACCTCAGGAGTTTTACAAGAGCAGGGATTCCACCCGATTTGAATATGGCTAAAAGACCTTGTCTATGATGAGAAAGATTGTGTAGAGTCCCTGCAGCACATCTCGTGGTTTCAAGATCATTGCTATTCGACATTGCTCGGACCAATGCAGCAACCATCTATCAAATAAAGGATGTTTATATCATGAATGCAAAAAGAGTTTGAGAACCTTGGTATTGTTTAGGTTGTAATTATAATCAAAGAAAAAAAAAATCATTTTAAAATATTTATGCTACAGTTTCTTTTAATTGAAAATGCAGGTTACCTGTGGGGAATTCATTATAGCATGTCGGCTGGCTTCTTTTTTCGAAAGCTGATGCACCATCATCGCTGCCTGGCTGACCACTACCTGATCTTCGTCATTTAGTAGCTTGATCAACTCAGGTATGGCCCGTGTGGCAAGATCAGCATCATCCTAGAATAAAATATTGATTGGTTATTACAAGTTAAGGTAAATAAATAAAAAAGAAGAAGAAATAATATCAAACATATTCTAATATTAGAAAACGTACTTGATAATTTATGAGGTTTACTACAGCATGCTTCAACATCTGAGACGGTTCTGATAATCTTTGCACAGCTGTGGGTTGTGTAGGGTCGAATTGAGTAGAAGGAATTTCAATGCCTTCTTCTAAGGTTTCTGGGAACATTGCAGCTCGGACACGCTGCGAACGAGTCTGGTTAAGCTGTTGATTCATTTCTAAATTGGTTTAAACAAAAGAAAAAAATGAGTACTTATATCAAATAAGCAGAATTTATAGGGCATAAAAACACTCTTGTTTTTAAAGATTAAATATAAAAGCTCCCTACCATCAACCTGTTCCTGGGTAAATCCTTGGCCAAATCCAGTCTGATCCCAATCAAACATAACTTGTTCGTTGTCAAAATCATCCTCCTTTCCACTCAGGGAAGGAGCCTAGAAGCAAACAATATTTAGAAATAAAGACAAAGCAAAAAAAAAATTCTAAACTATAAAAGCATGAATTTAATCCTTTATATTAGCAAAAAGTTTGTTTTAATCTGGAATTTTATGAGATACAATTTGGAGACTTACCTGAGTAGTTGCTCCTGAATGGATTCCAGAATCACCCATGTAGGTATTTTGCTGCCACATGATGGTCTGTTCTTTTGGGTTTGTTAATGGCATATCTGCAGGGCTTCCGTAATTTCCATGTGACACTAAGAATGGATTTTATACTTTATTTTTTTAAATACTTACTAATTATAAGAATCCCAATGTTTAGTTGTATAGTTAATTATCACAAGATACCATGAGATCTTTTTACTGTAAATGTTTCTTTAAAACAACTGATAAAGATGAACTAAGACATGAATGTGGGAGAAAAAACTGGAACCAATATCAAACAGAATTTAACCAACTTCAGAAAAGATATATCCTTAAGAATTAAATGGCAATATAAATATGACTTCTTTAAGAAGATATGACCTTTCAAATCACAATTTAGCAAAATTTAGCATTTGGAAGGCAAATGCATAAAGAATATAAGAACAAACACATTATAAACTTCTGGAAGGCTCTATAAAAGAGATGCGATGCTTCATGGTGTGTGTGTGTGTAATATATATATATATATATATATATATAAATAAAAGGGGGCAATGAAAGATTGCCAGACTTTTGACTTGCTTAAAGTATCACTTGAGCTGCTCATCCTATATTCTTCAATAATGGGTTTTCAGCAATGGAGTTTAGATGTGTTGATCAACAAACAATTCAATCTAATCCTTCATGATGGTTGATGAGAAGTTTTCCAACTTATAAGGAAAAGTAATGCCACATGCTGTCTTAGCTACCAATACAACTAGTCCTTGCAGCAGCATCATATTATTGCAGCTTTTAACTGTTCAAAATTTCAGTAACTCCTGCATTTCCCCTATTGTAGCAGAAATATTAAGATGTCAATTTAGTACTGAAAGGTATCATGAAAATGCTATAATCATTGGCATTAATGGCACAATCTATTTGCAATTATTTAAAATTTGCAAATTTTTGATTTGAAGTTTATCAGTCATCCTCTCTCATCTCATTATGAAGGATGACATTCAATCACACAACTTCAATTTCATCTAGTAGTGGATAGGTCAATGCTATTTACCAAAGCATAAATCCTTTGGAAAAAAACAAACACTGAAGATGACTAATGAACTATTCTGATATGTGGAATAGAAAGTATTACTACCAATAATACCAAAATAAATGTAGTATAATTCAACAACGTCGCAATTTTATAAAGCTTCAGGTTACAACTAAAAGATATATCTATGTCTTATGTACTTTCACACTGACATTAAATCTCAAACTAACACATTATTTCAGCCTTTATCAATCTGAACTATTTGAATATGCCACATTACATTTATGGAAATATTAGCTAATTTAACTTTTGCAACTGCAATGACAAGAAAATTTTTAAAATTATACTGAATTAGGCCCTCAAAAAATTTTAAATTAAAAAGAAAGGAAAAAAAAAAGTAATAATTACTTGGTCGACCACCAGATTGAGATGAAGACTGGATTGGATAGCTCATTCTCTTGTCTGAATATGTACAAAAATCAGCCAATCAGGGAACAACCTGCAATAAATATATTTAATTTTCAATCTTCAGAATTTTATTAGTTCAATTTCTTTTAACTGATTATGAAATTACAATCTCAATACATTAATTACAAAGATGTAATATTATCTATTTAAATTTCAGTTTCATATATTATTATATTTCATTATTATTTATTTCTAAATAACATTATTTCTAAATTTTTTTTTATATTCTGGACTAATAAGAATACCAAATGCAGCCAAAAAATTAAAAATTCATTTTTCATGAAAAACTGGGAACACACATGGAGAAATAATGAAACAACAACAACAACAGTTGTCAGATAGATACAGCTATCACATACCCACTTCAGTATTTATTCACTTTAGTATCATTTAATCACTTCAGAAGGGACCAAATAATTTGAGATTTTTAACTGAATTAGCAGCTCAAATTTACAAATACCACCTTAATGTTTTTACACTGAATATTACATCTATACAAGGATTTAATTGGCTGTACTTCCAAAATTTATATGTTTATCTTCTGCAGTAGTTTTATGATTGGAACAATGACTGACATTTCTGTTCTATTGTCAGTAACTGAATGTCTTTCAGAGTGCAATCCTAAGCCACAGATTAGTAATTTACTGTTATTTTGTTTTTCTATGCAGATTTATTCTAAATACATTTGGAATTCCTTCTCATTCTCTGTCAATTCGAAACTAAGTTACGATCTTTTCAGCTTCCACATTGTTCGATTTGGACAACTCTTCAGTTGTGGAAATAAAAGCTTTAGCAGGACTTGAGTCATCCTCTCTCATTTAATTATGAAGGATGACATTAATACTGCACAACTTCATTAGTCAACAAGTTATTTGTGTAATCAACTTGCAGATCAATTTTCTCAATTACACCAATATTCTTTTTGTATTATTTCATTGTAATTGTCTGCCATATTCCAACTGGCTATTTTTGTAATTTCAAAACTAGCATTCACAATGTCTGTCTATTTTGCCACTGCAATGCTCCACATAATTTATCATTCAAATAATTCATGGCAAATGATCTTCACTGATAAATTCTTCTATTTCCCAGATCAATTGAAGGACTTTTTCCTTTGTATGTCTTGATATACATATATGGTAGCTCAACCGTAAACATTCTGCTTCATCTGAGTTCAACTATTTTCATTTACCTGCATAAAAATTTGTTCGTTTCTTTGATCACACATTTTACCGTACATTTTTTTTTTTTTTTTTAATGACACAATATAAAAACAAGCCTCTGCTGGGATTCAAAAGTAGATACTGACCTATCAGCCACATGAATGGCTGAATGAAGATGAAATCAGTTGATATTCAGGTCACGATATCTTAATCATTCCTTATGTCTATATCCAAATGCACGTAGATGGTGTGTCGGTTCTGATACCCTTCTTTTAATCAAATCTCCAAGATCTCCCAGTTCTATTTTAAATTCTCAGTCGGTTCAACTATTAACCCTTCAGGCTGGCGAGTTTCTTTCCTGCATATGTCTTTCCTCCGGTATTTTTTATTATTGAGAGAAGAAAGAAGCTAAAAGAAAAATTTTTAATGGCTAAACTACAGTGCGGAAATTTAAATTCCATTACTGAATTGCAAGCTTATTTCATTGTCTCTTGGTCGGTCGAAGTTGAAAATTAACAGCGGGAGGCCACCAATTATCTACCCCTGCACGTCACACCGGCTGTGAGACAGATACCTCTGAACGTACACATGTACGTCTTATGGGCTTGAAGGGTTAATGGTCACTCAGTAGCAACATCAAATTTGTACTCCATATAATTTTTTATCAAGATCTAGTTTTACTGTTAATACTAGTGAAGTTCTTTACTGCTTTCTACGTTTGAGGATAGGAAGTAGGCAGAAAGTAACTTCAGAAATTCTGATTCTTCGTGGAAGCTTACAATAAGTTCTGACGGAGCCATACAATCAATCACTGCCTTGTGATAATGACACTCTTCCTGTTCATTCTTGCTAAAGAAAGCAATCTCTGAAAACATTGGTTTATGCTGTAAGATGGAGTCTTGATTTAAGTTGTCTCAGTATTGCACAGTCTTTGGTCTATTTACACAGTATTTTGCCCTTCACAAAAAGCATCTTCATTGATTTCAAAATAATCATTACTTGTTTTTCAAGCCCATTCTCTGTTAATATCTGGACATAATTTCTGTATTTTTAACCAAAAATAAACACACACAAAGATTTTTTTCACAAATTTCATCTTTTCTGTTTATCGTTGGGTTTTTTTTTTTTCCTCTATAAACATTATACATCTGAAATTGTTTAATATATGTGATAAAAAGACTTACTTGGATGGAGAAATGACTTCATAGTGCAACTTTTACAATTAAATAAGTCTTCCCCCCCCCCCTTTTCTTTAAATTTGCAATTTAAGGAAACAGCACTATCTCTTTACTATTTACGCCTCCAACAATCTGAATTTTATGCCATTTTTAATTCACGAGTTTCTCAGCTTCAAGTGCTTGATCTCCGTCACTTTCTCACATTAAGGTTACCAACACCATTCGCTAAGACAGAAATCAATTTTAAGCTAAAAGCTATATTCTTTTAGAATACAGAATTGATACTTTTTTATCTCTCTCTTCCAATGCATAGGCTCTTAGCTCTTGCCTTTGGCCAAGATAAGAAGCAGTAATTGTGAGCTATTTAGCCAGTTAAGTATTTGCTGATGGAAAAGGAAAGACATGCAATTTTAAATTTTCAAGAATCCAATTCTGCTTTCAGAAAAACTGGCCATATTTAACAGAACATCATTTTTTTCGGACAATCTTTTCCATTCTGCCAAAACACTTTTTTCATAAAGATGTGCATATCTAAATTTTTGATTCCTTGTAAGTCTTGGTTTTTTTTTTTTTTTTTTTTTTTTTTTTTTTTTTTTTTT
>JAFIDM010000001.1:99931235-99961936 GCA_023159025.1 Thereuonema tuberculata
GTACAACATCAAGTGCTATAGGTATAACAGGCACAACAACAAGTACTCAAGGATTAACAGGTACAACATCAAGTGCTATAGGTATAATAGGCACAACAACAAGTACTGTAGGATTAACAGGTACAACATCAAGTGCTACAGGAATAACAGGCACAACAACAAGTACTATAGGAATAACAGATACAACAACAGGTACAACCACAAGTACTGTAGGACTACATCGCACAACAACAAGTACTGTTGCTGTAGGAGATACTACAACAAGTACTATTGGATTTGTAACTAGTGAGCAGGAAACGTCAGTAACCACATTGACTAATGTTAATGTAACAAATACCGTTCCTCAAGTATCCACCAGCAACATATCAATTGCATTACCCATTGAACAGAACATTTTTTCTGATCACTTCATTGGTAAGTTTATTGAAGCTTATTTACTCTTATGCTAATTAAGAAATAAATTACGTATAAATTAAAGTATTTCTAATAATACTATATTTGTTAACAATTGTTAAAGTACATGTAATTTGTTTTTAATATATTACTAAATTCCAATGTTTTAAATTGTTTTGTCAGCATTTCAAGGTCTTTTAATTTTATTTTTAACTTTTCCCAAGGTTTGCTGGATAAAAAAATGCCATATCATTAAGGTTGATGAGCTATTTATTAGTTACTCAAGAGAGGATATAGTTCCTGTTAATTCAGAATTAATACATAAGTTGTTTTTGTACATCTGTCAATATCGTTAGAAATTAAAACTTTCAGGAAATACAATATAATGTTGCAAGACTACAGTAAAATATTTTAAAAGAAAATTGTATAAAAAATATCCTATTTTTTATATAATTTTTTTATTGAAATATTATCCTTTAACAGTCAGTAATTACAATACTGAATTATTTATTAATCTATAAGTTATATATCAAATCCATTACATTCTGTTTATGTAGAATTTCATAAAAATATAGTTGATAAGCTGTAAAATCTTTATTAGGACACTTCAGATATTTGGAAGCAAAAATATTTCTGTACTAAGAATTAACAAAAGAAATCTTTAAATGCAACAATGTACAGTTCAAGACCCGAAGGCCAAATTTTATAGATGTCAGTAAATCGATTGAATTACGTTTTTCCATTGGCGATTTTTCGACCAAGTCTAGCAGGTCAACAGTCAATTTTGATGGTGTGAGACCATCAAATTCGTTTTTTGTCGATCTATAATTTGGGTTACGATTTTTAACAATGAAAATTCGGGAATTTGTCTCAAAAATTGTAGAAATGCCAGTTTAATTTAAAAATTATTTATGAAAAACCACAAAATCACATCTGGAACATCCAATATTAGATTCTTCTTCCATTTAACTGTTTCCCCTTTCTCGAGATGAACAAAAACAAAGCTTTCGTTCTACCATTATCGAAAAAGAAAAGAAAAGAAAAAAAAAAAAAAAAATCGATTTTTCGGTAACATTTATGCAATTTGACCCTCTGAAGACTCTAGCTGACAAACAAATTTTTACCTAAGGGAGATAAAGCAGATTTATCGCCATTAAATCCAGGAGATTAAACAGATTAATCAACAATCAGAGTTTAATTTTAAACTCTGATCGTTGGACTCCAATTGTGTATTTTATGAGTTACGACTGTAATCGAGCTTAAAATGAAGTTGGTTTGTTGAGAAAATTGAAAATTTATTGTGACCTACCAAAACATTAAATAACGGATTATAAAAATCTTTTGTAATATTTTGTGTCCTGTATCGGTGAAATACTAAAAACCTATTGATCACGTTAGTAGTGACTCGAAATATTGGCGGGAAAAGTTTACTTACATACATTAGCCTTCTATGATTTACTTGAGAACTAATTAAATGACACTAGAATGAATTTAAAAGAACAGCTGACCATATACCTAATTTACGTTATTATTTTAATAGATCTATTAATAAAAGTAAGTTTTTTTGTTTAACTCAATACTGAATTCAAATAGAGGCTATTGGTAATGCCTTTATTCGTAACATTAACTTTTGTAGGTAATGTTCGGTAATACCGCATCTTTTGGATTAGAGTAACTGTAATGGAGCAACTTGAATCAGTAATAGATTTTTTTTTATTTATTTTTAAATCTGGCAACAGGTTAGTAATATTTCTCGAATCTCGAAGAAATTCTGTATGTAAGATAGTGTGCTCGGTTGTTTTTTTTTCTTTTTTAAAGAAATTTTCTGAGCCTTGTTTAAATCCCTTGAGAAGGTACTGAATAGAGAAAGTTGCAGCTCCTTAGTTCACTTAAATTATTATGGTTATGTAGTGAATGAACGACAGACAAACGGTTATTCGTCTTCAAATATAATCATCAGACAACAACAACAACAACACATTTCTTCACCCAATATTTCGATTTTTTTTAATAAAAATCTTTGTCAAGGGATATTTACATCATGTAGAAGAGAAAATTATCTTTCTCCTTCTAAAAACGATCAACAATAAGTTAAAAAGAAATAAATTGAAAATATACTTACAACACCAAGTACTATTGTGAACAAAACGTGAATAACAATTCAAAACAATAAAATGTGAATAACAATACTTCACAATTTCGAAACAACAAAAGTTAGAAATAAAATGAGAACTAATAAACTAAACTAATACCAATTGGCAACTTCAAGAATTTATAATTATGTACAACTTTAGCTTTGTCTTCAATTATTTTATTTTTGTTTCTAATTCTTAGGAATATTAATTAAACTAGGAGTATTCTTAATTAAAATATTAGGTTTGTTAAGGGGTACTCTTTACAAAATACTATTTAAAAATTTACCTAATCTTTGAAAAGGAGACCCAAAAGAATTTATAACGGGCCTGAGAGGATACTCAATTTATGCGTTTTGGTTCTAGGTACAAATAAGGGAGTCTTTGTTATATTTCTACAAATTTCTTAAAACTTTATTTCGTTTAAGTTTCTATACTTCAATTTTGATTTTTTTTATATAAACTAAAAGTAGGTTCACTATCAATCTCTAAAAAATCATCTGTTTTCAACATATCCAAGGATTTTCTTTTGTATTCTTCTGAATCCATGATGACAATTTTATTCCCTTTGTCTGATTTAGTGATTATTCTCTTACCATCCATTAATAATTTGTTAATATTACAAATATCTCTAACGAAATATTAGGCGTAGACCTATCATAATGTTGGTTCATATTATTAAAAACTTGATATAATATTTCTGTCTTAAACATTATGTGATTTATTTATGTTTTGAAATGTAGAGACTGTGGTGAGATTTACATAGGGAGTACTGGGAGATCTGTATAAGAATGTGTGAATGAGCATATAAGATCCTTCAGAAGGAATAAGAAAGATATTTCAGATTGGACTGACCACAGTCAAACCCTCTTATTAACATGCTTTATGAATCTCAGGATGAGACTGATAGATTGCTTTTAGAGTCCTGTTTTATGAACTGGAGTAGATGTATAAATAGAGAGAAGGTTTTAAAAGTAAATGAGAATTCGTTTGGTATTTTTAAAAAATACATGGATAAGAACAGGAAACTAAATTTAGTGTAAGTTGGATTATATTCTTTTATTTCACGTTTTGATTGTTCTCATTTTGTTTCTAACTTTTGTTGTTTTGAAATTGTAAAGTATTGTTATTCACGTTTTGTTCATGTTTAAGTATATTTTCAATTTATTTCTTTTTAACTTATTGTTGACCATTTTTAGAAGGAGAAAGATAATTTTCTCTTCTATATGAAGTAATATCCCTTGATAAAGATTTTTGATTAAAAAATCGAAATATTGGGTAAAGAAATGTGTTGTTGTTGTCTGATGATTATACTGTATTTGAAGAATATATTTTGACGATTTGAAGAAGTTGCTTATTTATTTATTTATTTATTTATTTATTTATTTATTTATTTATTTATTTATAAGGTTGCCATAACGCTGTTGGTATTGAAAATGGAGAAGGACAGCTGATGGCATCCGATTGGTTGCCTGGATTTCCACCGGAGGAAGGCAGACTGAACAGCCTTAGCGGTAAGCTTTCCAAATTGTATCAACATTTTCTAAGGATTCAGACACTTTGCTACCACAAAAAATGAACTAATGATTGTTAATCTTTCTTTAGGATGGATGGGTGGCTTTTGGAGCACTCACTATTTTCTCGTGGACCTACTTCAGGTGTACAATATAACAGGTCTGCGTTTGCAGAGTTCAGTCCAATGGCCAGAACAAGTGGTACAAACCATGCGACTCCTATACAGCGTCAATGGCTTTGGATGGAGTTTTGCCTTTGATTCAGATCGACGGGTTTTAGCCACAGGACTCAGTCCTTTTGTTATGGATAAGTCTCTCGCCTTTCCTCAAGCACTGACTGTAAGTAAATACAGAAACCAAATAAGAAAAACAAAGTTTAACTGATTTCATTTTTTTTTCTGTTTACTATAAATTATCAACTTCTTATAAAATGGAATAGATTCTCCTTCTGCTGTGGGTGTATGCGGGTTTTCCTCTGTGTAAGAGAGGGAAGGGGCAGGAAACTCTTATTCCCATAATAAAATAGTCATATAGTATCTTGTTCCCGTAACAGCAAATATATGTTTATAAAAAACAGATCAATGAAGAATAGTGTATCTCTAATGACTAGCAGATTGATTAAAAACCATCTTCAGCACATTTACATTGATCAGCAGAAGAGTGGTAGAATGCTGAAGAGCAGCACAGCAGTGAAGAGCAATAGATCATTGAGGAGTAGTTCATCGAAGAGTAGCATACTGAAGAGTACACAAGGAAGAAAAGAAGGTAAAAGAAGAAATTATCGTCATAAAAATAGTGTGGCTTCTGCTTTGGTTGATTGCTGTCAGCTGTTATTTTTGTTGTTGTTGGATCGTCCCTCATTTAAAATTCCAGATACTTCAGTAAAAGGTAATGTAAATGAGCTGCGGCAAAACAATAAAAGCTCTGCACTGTGTGGATATGGAAATAAGCGACCTTACTTCAGATTTAAGCGATGTGTTCATTCCTTTCTGTCGCGAGAGTGACCTCTTCACTATAAAAAGTTCAACTTGATTCTGGAGAGTTGTGTCCCTTAGTTGTTCGTCTTTGTTGAGACGATGATCTCTTTAGCATAAACAGCCCCATTTGATTCAACAAATTTGTGTTTTACATCGATCTACAGCAATATACTGCTCACCTATCTGCTTATTGTGAACGTACTTTAGACGTGATTACGAGGATCCTATCTTTGGATTTTTAGAAATGAAAGCTTTCAAATTCCCTTTTTTTTTTGCAAAAGCATCTACACTATACTTATAAAAACAATATACTTATTAATACTTCTTTATTTAACAGATGCGATACTTAGTTATTAACCCTGTGCAATGGACAGGCGCTGCTGGTCCTACTTTAAGAGTGGAGTTATTTGGTTGTCCATTAAACTCGAGCACTCCCGATCAATATTTGTATTTAATAGTCGAAGATATTGACGTAAGTATATTTTATATTATATTTCATTTACTTCGTCAACTGTTTTACTGGAAATTCATCGAAAAATATACCTCAAAAAAATGCTTTTAAAATAACAAATTTTTCGAACTTTTTTTTTCTTTTTTGCTTCATTTAAATTCAGTATTATTTATCCACTTTAGACCTTGAAGAAATCTTTTACTTATTACGTTTCTATTATTTAGAGTTGTCCAAAGTTCCTAACTTTATATTTCAGATTTATCGTTGTCTTTTTAAGTATTTTTGTTTCTATGTCCCTTTGTTGATCTTTATTTTATTTTTTTATTTCTTGTTTTGACTTTAATCGTTGTTGTCAATCTTTTTTTATTGCTACACTTCTGTCATTTCTCCTGTTTTGTTTTTTTGTTTTGTTCTGATACTAATTATTTTACATTTTTTCCTCCCATTTCCTGATTTTATTTTTTTGTTTTGTTTTGCTATTCCCTTCCTGGAAATTCAACTAAATTAGATGTAATTGACAATTTAGAACTTCATCAAACAAAAAAAGACTAAACACATTTTAAATATTTTTCAAAAAAGTACATTGCAATCGAAATTTGTCGTTTATTTGTCCATGTGTAGAGTTTTTAATCTTCCCGCGCTTCGGCACTTAAAATGGTGCAGGTTTTGCCTATAATGGCGGTTGGTATCTTACTGCACTTCCGATATAAACAAATCTTTGTATTTACTGTAATTTCTGATGTAAGTTTTGTTAATTAATAATTTAGTTTTAACAAAAAAGCCAGATAAAATTCCAAAGAGAGTTTATTGCAAAGAAAGTAATTTCATAAAGTTTCTAATTATTAATTAAGTTTTTCACGTATTCTGTTCTATTGTCTGAATTTATTATTGATCAATATTTCAGTTCTCAGCATTATCAATTCAATAATTTTTCATTCTCTTTGTTTCTTCTACATTACTCCATTCATGTTTTTTATCGAATGAATTATACAAAGAAAGATGATAATGATAATGAAAAAAAACAAAACAAACTAATTCAGAGTATTTTTTTTTTTTCATTAGCATCATCATTATCATCACAAACTTAAATGTTTCTTCTATCAACACCTAAATTTATTTTATCTTTCTTTATTATTCCCACGTGTATTTTTGTTATTATTCGCCTCAATTAAATAGTCTACTTTCGCTTTAATTCTCCGACTTGAATTTACTTTTTCATCACCAGTATCATCATAATCATCAATTAATTTAATGTTATACCTTTTTTAATTAAATATCAAATAATTAAATATGAAATAATTTTATCTTCTCCTTACTTTTCTTACTTGGTTTAGTTTTGTAAACATTTCATCAATTAAATTAATTTTAGCTGATTTTTAACTACCCGAATTTCCTCTATTATTCTCATCAACATCTAATTTTATCTTCTCTGTCATTCTGTTATATGAATTAATTTTAAGAAAATCAACAAATAAATTTAATTTAGTTTTTCCATATCACTCCTTCATGTAATCATTTTTTTTTATCCTACTTATCATTTTCATGAACTTTTATCTTATTTTAATTCTTCTATTTACATTCATTCTTTCATCATCTCTGTTAACGATTAAATCTTCTTTTTTAATTCTCGTACCCAAACTGAATTTATCTTCTTTGTACGTATTTCACTATTTGAATTAAATTTAACATCCTCATCACTGTCAAAGTAAGTTTCTCTCTCCTTTAATTGTCCAATCTTTATTTATTTTATCATCATTAATTAAATCAATTTTGTTTACTTTTAGATTCTCTTATCTGAATTTATTTGATGAAGGTCTAAGAGAAATAATAAGGGTTCTGTGACAAGCCTAGCTATTCCAAAAACTGAATTTTATGTATAAATAGTTCTCACAAGAAATTTAACCTTTCCGTTCGCCAGTCATAGTCAAATGTGATTTTGAATACTTGTTGTTCGAAGGCGTAAAATCAAGAACATTCAGTATACATATACCGGATAAAGTACTGGAAAGTACTGGTGGTGCTTTAATAATGCATAATATAACACCATTATATTATGGTGGTGCACTATATAAATATATAGTGATGTGGAATTTGAAAAAAAGCCAATACAAAAACCATATCACTGTTTCTGTGAAGATTCGGCCAATTTATCCTCACGTCATCAGCATCAGTAGAAATTAAAATAACTAAAATTTATAAACTCATCATAAGATATCTTAACTAATTTATTAACAAACAAACGATATTTCATGGAGAAATTTAGGAAGGAGGGAGATTTTCTCTCCTCCTAAAAAAGAATTTTTATAAAAAAAGGCTTGAAAAAATGGTGCCGATTCGGCCCATGAAATATCGCCGTGATATGTAAGTGTAAATAGAAAGTCGTTTGTTTGTTAATAAATTAACTAAAATTTAGAAACAATTTAAAAAACAAAAATGCAGTATTCTAAGACTTGCTCTTTTTTATTTAGTTATTATTATTATTATTATTATTATTAATTTTTATGTTTCAAACCTTGGGTTTCCCCAGCAAAAACAATATGGCGGGTCAAGGACCAAAGCACATACTGCCAAGTGTAAAGATGTGTGCAAGAATGATTAGGGATGTGTGCTTGTGTCCATAAATTTCCTAACTATGCGTGTAGTGTTGAGTACCACAGCCTTCTGCAGTTGTGCATAAGTGTTTTTGTGTTATTATTATTATTATAACACAAAAACTGTATACTGTACTTATACTGTATATTATTATTATTATTATTATTATTATTATTATTATTATATATTAAAATAATCAGTTAGTATTATTTAATATTATTATTATTATTATTAGTAGTAGTAGTAGTAGTAGTTTTTTAAGTATTTAAATTTATTTACAAGAAAAAATAAAAATAAAAAAAATAATAATAACGGATGACAGTTATCAAATCAAACTCAAAACTTTCTAAAATTTAAGGATTTAATTTTGAATTATATCTATCTATATTTCTAAGACGATCTTAAAATTTATTATTATTTTTTTTTGTTTTGGTTTATTTAATGTTTATCTAATGTAATGTTCATGTTTTTCTAATGTAGAGAGATACAGTGTGGAAAGCAAAGCAATCGTATGTCATTTTCCGTGTGGTAAGAGTTTGGCCAACAGCTGTGTTAACTATAGAGGAAGGAGTCCAAATATACTTTGCCACTAAAGAAGCTGGGATTGTTGTTGATGGTGAGATAACACAATTCAAAAGAAATTGTTTCAGATTTTAAATATTAAATACATTTTCAAATACGGGAAGCACTTGGAACCTTCCAGAAAACAAAATAAAAATACTACAAAAGTGACACGCTGTTTTTTTTTCTAATTGCTGTGCGTTTTTCGCTGATCAAAAAAAAAAAAATAAAAAAAATAAATAAAAGAATTAAATGGACAATAAATTAAAAAAAAGCCCGAACATCTATCAATAAAAAATTGAGTTTCAAATAGCGCTTAATATTTGTCATGCGGAGTCACCTGTGAACACAAGGTTTCATTTATTGGGTTTATATTGATACATGTTTAAAATAATAGTCTAATCTTAAAAATTGAAGTATGATGGTATTTAAATGCGCGTACTGTCACCTTCGGCAAACATTTTAGCTGAATTTATGTCGAGTTTAATTGCACTTATTTCATTAAATTGTTTTCGTCTAATAATGATTTTAATGAATAACCGAATGTAGAGGAGCTTCAATTGGATTATATCATTGGTTTATTACGGAAAAACAAGGAAAGGTCTGAAGAAAGCATTAACTTTTATTTTTTTTAAAAAAAAAAGAAGTTTCTTTAACATGTTGTTGTTTAACATCAAACTATTATTTGATGCAAAACATTTAGTCGATTTAGTATTTCTTCTATACTTTTATTCAAACTATAATATTGAATGTTGAATAATATAAATTCATTACCTTGGTAATTAAATAATAGTAAAGCGTATATCAGTATTTATGCTATCTAACAATAATTACAAAATATTTTAAATATCTATATATTTATTCGAATTTCTCATACTTTTTCAGGTATTCTTCTTACCAATGGCAGTTCATTACATCCTATAGTTTTCCAGTCATCCGACATCTTGAGTTATTTACAAGATTCGTATTATTGGAAAGGTTTAGTGTTCACCAAATCTGGTAAGTAGTTTTCTGTTCTGCTCTTCTTTCTTTCTTATTTTTTAATAAATCTATTGAATAATATTTGGGAATAGTCAAGCCAAATTTAAAAAAAAAAAATAAAAAAAAAAATTCACACACTGTCTAATATGAAATCAATTTTAATTCAACTCATCATAATAAGACAGAATAATCTGCAGCTGAAACTGTTTCGTAAATAAGCGTAAATAATGAGATAATGATCTTTAAAAGGGAAATACAAGTGAAGGAAATGTTCCATCTTCAATTGCTCTTACAACGATTCACTGATGGAGTACGCTCTGCCTCAACATGTCTCGTGCATAAAATATACGTATTTCCAAATTTTATAAACTTGAATGAATTTCTTTGCAAGAAACTTGATTAAGCCTATCAAACTGTTATTAAAATTATTTCAATTCGCTTATTGTTTATAACTCAAGCATTGTCAACTCTAACAAAGGTCAAAGAAATAAATAAAGACAGCTTTTTCACGGACACGATCAACTGGGCGATGGCGAGTGGACGATGGTCAACTGGGCGACAGAAACTTAAAAATTTTTGCACGCTCAGCAGGCTTACGATGTTGAGGATTTTTTTGTAAACATTAATTATGAATATTAAATATGAATTAATGAATTTAAAATAAACATTTTGTTTTAAATTTCATATATTATTTTGTTTTAATGTATTTATGTAAATATGTTTGTTAATTACAAAATAAAATTAATAAATGAATTAAAAAAACTATTTTTTTAAATTTTAATATTGTGTAATTATACCTTTTCGTTTTTAAATTATTTTCGGACCCCTTTTTTTTAGGAATCTCTTTCTTAAATGGTTCTACAAATTTTGATATGTGATATAAACGAAAATATTTATTAACTAGCCGACTCATTTTTTGCATGAGAAATTTCAATATAACTTCTACGCAATTTCATCATTCTACACAATAAAAATAAACTTATTTATAAGCGAAATTTTTCATATGTTATGTTTAGACCGTTCTTTTAAAATTATTATTTATTATTTTAATAATTTAATTTTTTTTTTAAAATTTATTGGGTAGTAGTTCAATAGAAACGAATGGTTTCTAATATTATTATTCCTATTTAATATTATTTTGTAATTAACAAAGATATTTAACATAATTTACATATATATATTAAAACAAAAAAAGTAGATGAAATTCAAAATAAAATTAATATTTTAAATTTATTAATTCATATGTAATATTCATAATTATATTTAATTCATATTTAATATTTACATAAAAAAACCGCAACATCGTATGCCTGCTAAGCGTGCAAAAAATTTTAAGTTTCTGTCGCCCAGATGACCATCGCCCAATTGTCGCGTACCGTTTTTTCACATTTACCCAGAGAAAAACAAACTACATCAACGGAAGCTATTGTTTATTGTTAAGATCTGTGTAGTTTTATCTGTATTGTTTAGGCGCAGCTTAGCCACTGCTGCTTTTGCGCCATTAAAACACCAACAAACAAACATCTGTATTGTTTATGGATTTGCAATATTTCCAATAATCAAAATTGGTAAAGATAATTCTTATCGATAATGACAGAAATGATGTGGTTAAAATTATCAATAAGCTGAGAAGGAAAGAAATGTTTAACTATTTATTATAATGAAAAGATCTTGATATTTTACTAATATTTATATTCAAAGCAATGAATGACAGCTTATGGGAGTACAGTTTTTCTTTTGCTATTCAGTTTTAGTCTTTTATATACAAATATTTTTATTTCAGCACTTTAAGACGTTACCACAAAAATGGCTTCAATTCAAAAAAATCCTACAAATTTTCATTGATCAAATATTATATAACTTCCTAAGGAAAATTAGGTTGAAAATGATCAGTATAACTTGATATAGTTATGTGTGTTTTCCCATATTACCTTGTGAATTGTTGAATAGATTTTTTGTCAAATTTGTGGGTTGTATTTTTTTGAAGGGAATCTATGCACAATAAGTAGTTCACTTAAAATAATCATTATCTTTAAGCCATTATAAATTGAAATTAAAAGTGCAAGGTTATATGATTACTCACAGATGGAATCATCTCGTGGAAACATTGTTTCTGAATCTGTGATTTGTTATTTTCTTTCCCCGCAATGTAATACTTTCATTGAATTTCTTGTCATTCCTTTTGTTTTAGATGGCGATATCCCGTCTGTTCTGTATCACACCATTATTAAAGGAGCTCAAACAGGTGTAGCAGCTGTAAGTAATTCTGTGGTCATGAATTCAGTCGAAGTCAGTGACTGTGAAGTAGCCATTCGCTTGGAAAGTGGACAACAAATCGTCAAACCTTGGATGGAATCTTGTTTCTTGAAAAACAATGGAATGGGCATCGAAATATACAATGTCACAGGGGAAATACTGCTCGACAACGTGACATTTCTTAATCATACATACATATCAATTTCTGCTTATTTCCAGATAAAGGTAATAGAACATTAATCCCCAAAAGATTAATTATGCAATACTTATCTACCCAATTTTTTTTTTCCATTCAAACCATATAAAATCAGATTTTTGTCAATCAGAAAGTATAATATTTGCTCTATAATAGTAAGTAACACTCAGTTGAAATAGATTATACGATTCGGGCAATAGGTGATTGTTAAAAATTTTCCTGATGAACATTTTCAATGGACCACTTGAGGATAGGCGGGGCTTTGTAGTTCCAAAATATCCCACCAGTCTACTTTTTGACTTGTGGGATAAACAAAGCCATGTGCTTCATTTTAACCCTAATAGATATTGAGGCTGAACTAAAAGATTTGATTTGGATGCAGCGATTGTAAGCCTTCCAAAATCTTCAGATTGGATATAGAGTTGATTATCGCCTATTGAAGTAGGCGACAGCAATATATTTTCAAACAAGGATATAATTTAATGGATCACTTGAGAATAGGCGGAGCTTCGTAGTTACAAAATATCCCACCACGCTACTGCTTCGCATGTGGGATAAACAAAGCCACGTGCTTTGTTTTAACCGATTTAGATACAGAAGAAATATTATATTAAAGAAGGATATTCCAAGCGTTTTTACAGAATTATTACAGTACTGGATCTGCACAGTATTGAACCAATGTCTTGAAATATCAAATATCGACGATTTTTTAAGTAATTCACACAAAGTTATATGTTTGTTTATCCCACAAGCTCTCGCCGCATGTGGGATACAAGTCATACGTGACGTCGATAGGGGCGTAAACCTCAAGTGGTCCATTTCAGTGTTGATTTCTTACATAAAACTAGCTGTAGTAATCGACGTTGCCCAGGAAAAATCAAAATCCCTCTCCTATTTCCTCTCTCAAGGGAAGGATTCCATCACTGGAAAACGAATTTTAATACAAATTGGCAGGGACATAGTTTTCGGCATGGAAAACATGAATAAATATGTCCCAAGTGTTGAGTGGACATTGGTAAAAGCCCACGGGCAGTTAAAACATTTAATTAAATTCTAATACAAATATAGTAAAAGAATTTACAACCGAACGTAAATGATCGAGTGGTAAAATTTGTCCAAAAATAATATACACCTAATCCTCCGCTATCGCGCCCAATTGGTGCCGCTATTGCCGCGCTATAGCCGAAAACGCGATAGCCGAACTGAAGAACTTATAGTAATAAATCTTATTGGTTCCCCGACCTCAAATTTTACTCCTAATTTAACCTCTTTTTATTAACTTACTTTAATTACAAACCAATGCTGGAAATTAAAAAAAAAAAAAAAAATCACGGTTATACTGTATAAATAATAAAAACATAACATAAAACATAGCCCGTTTTATTAACCTTTTTGGGGACAATGAGGGGCTTGGGTGGGTTGAAGAGGTTCCGAGGCTGGTGTGGAGTCTTACTGGCCACCCCTTCGACGGCTGAGCCTCGGTGCGACGGCGTAGGAAGTCTGTTATCTGGCGTTGCTGGAGGAAGTTGATGTGGGCATGATACTGTTCGTTGTAACCTTCCAGTGCTTTCATAACAAAGGAACACCTTGCCTCACTGTTGATGGTAACCTCTTGTTCAAGGAGGTGGCGCATCCTGACACCCAAGTCAATGAGTTCCTTGATGTTAGCATGCTGAGTCCCTCACAGTCTATTGGTTTCACTATTTCAAGTTTCTGAGCGTAAGTCAAGTTCTTCCGCTTCTTTATTTCCCTTCCCGGGTTAGCCGCATTACGTTCAGCAATGGTAGGAGGACTGCGGGGTGGGGGGGAAACTGGCCATTATTGTACACAAAAAATGGTGAAGGCTATCACTGGCTTACACTGAGACGCGCACTGAATGTGAAAATTGGCGGCCAACAAAGAATGGTAGCTGTAAACATCGCTTTGGCCAATCAGCGCTCAGATAGCCCCTGACTTCGTGACCAACATGGTGGCCACTCCTGTGGCTTTGGCCAGTCAGCACTCAGATCACCCGTGATGTCCTGACCAATCACTGAATGAATCTACTCACTTGCATATATTTGAAATTTGATGTTTGAAATTTGCAAATATTTGAATTTTTTTGACCAACCAGGGTGCGCTATAGCAGTCATTTAGGGCGCGATAAAAGTATCTGGGCAGCTTTTTAAGTATGCGCGATAGTAATAAAACGCTATAGCGGAAGGCGCGATAGCGGAGGGTTAAGTGTAATCACATAATTGTTCAAAAATTACTATAAATAAAGTGTAATAATATATTAGCAATGGTTAAAAATGCGTGCGACTTGTAAAAGCATGTAAAACTTCAAAAACAAAGCATATAAAAATTAATTAATGGGTTAGGGTGCACCAATGGGGGTGGGTTGGGGCTAAGGTGACTGAATCCCCCTCCCCAAAACCTAAAAATAAGTACAGAAAAAGACAAGAAAATAGAAAGAAAAAGCGAGAAGAAAACCTTTATTAAAGCACTGATGAGTCTGTAACTTTTTATTTTGTAAAGTTATCTTTGAAACAATTTATTTTTAAATAGGCCTGCATCTACTCGTACTTTTTACAACATCCTTAGCCTCCCACCTCCAATATTAATCCTGGGTGCGTCACTGATTAAAACTACTCAAAATTAATTAAAACAAAATTAAATTATAATTAAGAAAAAAAAATGCCTTTGTTGAGAATCGAACCTGAGTCAGTGAATTACATTTTTCACGCCTTAGTCCTCTTGACCATTCACGTTCAGTTTTAAAGATTGTTACTATTTTTGTATTTGAATTCAATTAATTTTTTTTTAATTGTCCGTAGACCTTGACCAGTGTCCACTCAGCACTTGGAACATATTTATTCATGTTTTCCAAGCTGAAAACTATGTCCTTGCCAATTTTATTAAAATTCGTGTTCCAGTGATAAAATCCTTCTCTTGTCAGTCCCGCCAAGTTACCTCTACTTCAGTAAATGTACCTCTACTTCATGCCTAAAGGTAGGCTTTGCTGTATAGGTCAGTGTCCATAATTGTGAAAATGATTAAAAAGTGACAAAAAAAATCATCCTTCAATGAAAATAAAATTGGAAACAACTCACATCTTACGACACATGCGTGCTAAATCCGTCTATTAATCCATTGCGCATGTTTCCCATGAAATATTACTTTGCAGTGCAAATATAGTTGATTTTCTTTGTTATTGGAAATCGAAAGCAAATTGTTTTCTAATATCTCATGAACCGAAAAAGTATTGTTAAATGACTGATAAAAGGAAACGACATAATTAACATTCTTTCTATATATTCCGATTTATTCAGAGTATTACCTATAGATCTATTCATGTTCTCATGGAGATATTGTAAATAGGCAATTTCGTCATTATTTACGGACAGACTCGATAACCCTGTGGGGAATATTGGAGATAGGCTCTCTATGTGTATAGCGTGCGTCCTGCTATCACAATACGAACAGGAGTCACAATAATTCTTCATTACTATCTTTACTTAGTTTTTTTTTCTTTCTAATCTCCTGTCAACTAATTTCCTTCGTAGAATTCATAGAGCTTTCTGAAATATAGGAATGCCTTATAGACGATTTATGGATTTCCGTTTGAATTTATTCCCATTCTGTACAATATGCAGAACAACGATGTTATGCAGAATTTCTTTAAATATTTTCTTAGAATTTTAATTAACTGCTGTAAATTCTGAAGCTGATTTGAAACGGTCAAGATAAGGTTTAAAAGTCTTAGGTATTAATTAAATAAGCAACGTGATACTCTGGGACATGAGAACTTATTAAGCTACTTTAATAAAAATATCATAAATATCTTTTTGACAAAAAAAAACTCGATGCATCAAGAAGGACTTATCCAATTGGGACAAAATTTGATACGTTCATGTATATTAAATGAAGTGTACGTTCAGAAAATGAAGTGATTAAAATAATTGATAATTTATTGGACAGAAAAAGTTACATAATGTGAGCAGGTCAGTATGGCGTTGGTCCACCTCTGGTTTGGATACAAGCTGTTAGCCGAGATGGCATTAATTGATCAGTTAGTCTTCTGTGGGATTTCTTGCCAAACGGCCTCCAATTGGCGGAAGGAACGGCAACATATCGCTGTCTGTGAGGGTGCCACGGAGGACTACCAAGAGAGTCCTGTCAAACGAAATGGCACTCCAGACCATAACTCCATGTTGTCGGGCCGTGCGGCGTGCAACAATAAGAGCGGGATCCTGACAGGTCTGCACTGGTCGTGAGCTCAGTTCAAAACGGGACTCATCACTGAAGACAATTCATCCCCAATCAGCACAATTCCACTTTGATCGTGTCCGGCACCACTGCAATCGTTCTTGATGGTGCGTACTGGTCAGTGGTAGGCGGTGTAATGGGAGCCGGGAGAGTAGATTCTGTTTCCGTAGCCTTCTACTAATGATCCGGGTGGTCACTTCAGTGTCGGTCACACGCTGGATGCTTGATAGCGATTATTCTGGTGCTGTAACAGCTGCTCTGACAATCGCTCTGTTTTCCCGTTCTGTCGTCGTCCTAAGCCGTCCGCTGCTGTCTTGTCGCTGAAATCTGCCGTTCATGACCAATTCCTGCCAGTATCGTCTAATTACCGCAAATCATACCCAATGCCGAGCGATTCGTCGGTTTGTCCATCCAGCCTCATGTAATCCAATGGCATGTCCTCTTTCAAACTCCATCATATGGTCGTAGTGGCCGCGAATGAGCCTGCAAGGCATTGTTACAGTGAAGGTAGGAAAGTGCAATCACAATCCATTGGAAGTTTCGTTCCTGAAAGCGAGATTCGCTCTTTATGTACACCATACGATGCTCAGTGTCAAATCGCTGTAGCTCCGGCTATTCATTCAATTGGTGCGAATTTTTGAGCATTTGCATATTCGGTCGAAAGGTTTTTGCATGTGAAGTTTCATTACTATCAGATTATTTTTTTGGGATGCGTCGAGTGTTTTGTCAAAGAATGTATAATGAAAAAGCAAAAATAAAATTTATTGTACACTCACTTCCAAAAGTTAAGCACGGAGCGGTAAAATGCGGAAAAATGGCCAAGTACTGCTTTGATTGACATGAAATGCTGCAAGTAAGTAGCTCTATTTTTATTCATGAAACAAAACAAAGAATTGCATACAGAGATAAACAAAATATTGAATTTTCATAAATTAAACGATGGCGTCCTATTTGCCTCATTGACAAAATGATGTTTAAATTCAAACAAACAATAGAAACCGATATTAATAGGGTGTATGAGCACCCCTCACCTGCATACAAAGTTTACAGCATGTGATCATGCTTGTTACGAGGTGATCAACCACCGCAGAGTCCAGTAATCGCCATTCCTCCTGTAGGGCAGTTTCCAAATCTCTGAGAGTGGCTGGAGGTGGGAAACGTCGACATACAGCACGGCCGAGGGCATCCCAAAAATTTTCAATTGGATTAAGGTCCGGCGAATAAGCCGGCCACTCCGTACGCGCAATCCCCACACTCTCCAGAAAGTCGTCAACGATGGCAGCTCTATTGGGATGCGCATTATCGTCCATTAAAACGAAAGAAGGACCAACTGCTGCAGCATACAGTTTCACAATGGGGTCTAGGACTTCATCTCGATACCGTACAGCCGTCACAGAACCTCGCCTGTAGATGTGCGGAATGCGTGTTGTTCGGTGATGTTCTGGGACCGATTGCGTGTGCCTTGTTCCCTTTAGACCCTTACACGCTTATCATCGGGTTGCAGGGCAAATCTGGACTCATCTGTGGACATAACGTTACCCCAATCAGACATAGTCCAAGTCACATGCTGGCGGCACCACTGTAATCGTGCCCCTCTGGATTGGACGGATAAAGGAACACATATTAGTAATACCCGGCCGTCCATACCATTCATGTGTATCCTTCGACGAACAGCAGTGGCAGATATCGTCTTACCAATGGCCGCTACAACCATAGATGTCACACGTGTGGAGGTCGATCTTCGATTCCGCTTGGCTACAAAAGCAATATAACGATATTCCGCGGCGGTCGTAACCCTTGGACGATCCGCTACAGGTCTTCGGACAACTGTTTGGCTGGTTTGGAATTGTTTCCATAATCGTGAAATGAAGGAATGATGAACGCCGAAGAAACGAGCAACATCTGTTATAGACTGTCCTGCTTCAATGCGTTCGACAGCCCGCCAGCGCTCAGAATCTTCCGTTCGTCTTCTGGTAGCCATAGAAACACGTCTAGCTTGAAAACAAGTCATACGAATCTTCTAAACACCTTTCATCATCACTTACATGCAACTCCTGTCACCCTTCACAATGCCGGCTTCTTATACGACTGCCTGTTTTGCATATTTCTCGACGCGAAACCGTGATTGGCTGTTACCTATGTAATTTTCATACTTCCTTCTACCTTTGCAGCAAATTTCAGCTTCTTTAATTCAAATTTCTTACGGAAATTAACATTTTTCCTCTCCGTGTTTAACTTTGGAAGTGAGTGTATTTCTAGTCTAGGAAATAACAACACTTGGTTTAATACTTAAAAAATGTTTCCTATTCACAACTTAAATGTAATTCTAAGTTACTTTCAGATGATTGAGTACATATTGATATTTTTACATCATTTTCTCTTTCATTCTTATTGATACAGCAATTGTTGTTCAAATATGAGGAGCCCAGTGGAGAAGGGACACAATGCCACATCTGTATATCTTTGATTTTTTTGATACCATCATGAAGATTCCGCCGTTTAGTACCTGTTTTTTTTTTAATACCCAACGTAGTGGTGTGTGACTATTTTTTAATAGAGACGTTTTAAAAAAATCCCCGACATTGGATGCGAAAAAAATTCGTCGTCGAAAAGAGGACACATTGTCTGCTAATGGTTAAATTCGATTGTTGTGATTTATTTACATTATTTTCAAGATGGAGGCGTATCAATCCATGGTATTTCAATGAAGCTTTTAATAACTCATGCAGCTTATACGTAGCATCTGTCCGTGCTTCATTTTATTAATCCTTAAATAAAGTTAACGAGAACCTAAAAGCATTATGAGGAGTTGGAATGTATTTTAATTATTCATTCATAAAAACAATTAAATTTGTGCATACTTTGTTGAACCTTTCATCCTGTGTTATTTTATGTACATTTATTTATGTACTTTTATTATTCATATACATATAATACTTAACTTATTAAACGCTATTATCTTAACAGAAAAGTCATAATAAAAAGCAGCCAATGAATCGTTTATCATCTATCAAATTAATATATAATAAAAAGTGATTTAAATTAATATATATTAAAACATGACTTCTTTAACCAAGATTTGATAGCAGCACCAATTTACTGTCAAAACCAGTTTAAATACTTAAAAGTATACAACAATTTTTCACAGGAAATTAATTTTTCTAAAATTTAATCTCGTATAAAATTTTAGTTTT
Source organism: Thereuonema tuberculata (assembly GCA_023159025.1). Taxonomy (NCBI): domain Eukaryota; kingdom Metazoa; phylum Arthropoda; class Chilopoda; order Scutigeromorpha; family Scutigeridae; genus Thereuonema; species Thereuonema tuberculata. Next base: position 99,950,731 of record JAFIDM010000001.1, read on the forward strand.
GTTTCATGTGACCCTTTTCAACTGAACCTTCATATAAAATTCAAATGCACTATGATAAATTCAATGGTTTATTTTGTATTTCTTTTCTTTATTTCAGACTTTTCCAGAAGTTGCTTCAAAGTTCCTATTAAATGGATGTACAATTGATCATTCGACCTATGCTATCTACTTAGCATCGAACAATCAACTGACAGTGGATATAAGGGACTGCAACATTAGCAATGTCATGTATGGAACATATCTAGATTTCTATGGAGAACCAAGCACGACAGACATTTCTGTTGTAACAACGTCATTTACATGGATCTTAACTTACGCACTCATTATTAATTTCCCGAGTGCTGGCACAACATCAGAAAACGCTAATGTAACCACAAAAATTGTTGATTGCTTTTTCAGCAATTGTAATACAGGGTTCGAATACAACAGTCCAGATCTCAGCAATGGCTTAGATTCATCTGTTCTCCTTCAGTCCAATATGTTTATAAATCTTCAGGCATCGGTTTCACTTAAACTTCGGAACCAAGCATCTTACACATTAAACAACAATTCGTATGTCAACAACACAGGCACTGTATTGTCAGTCCAATACCTTTCAATGAGTTCTTTTGGAGTTGTTGATGGTAATATCTTTGTTAACAACTTTATTCATCCAAATTCAATTACTCCAGATGGAAATTTAAATCTCATTGAGTTTTTGGCAGAAGATAACCTAAGATGGTTTGCCAACGTCATCTTTACCAACAACGTTCTGGCTTTGAATCGTTTCAAACATATTCTTTGGACGGCTGCTCTTCAAGGACATATTTTCTTCAATGGGTTTGATGATCCTGAGGCCATCTGTGAAATCTGCATTGAGATGCCTTGGAAGCTCCAAGTAGTTTTTGTGAATACGAGCTCCAACTGGTGGGGAACAGACGGTGACAATGACACTGCCTCCAAGATTCTTACTTTCACAAAAAGTTCAAGACGACGTAAAAGAATAAGTAATTGAGCGATTCAGAGAATAAAAATATGGATTATTATAATTTTTTTTCCAATTACAAGTTGGTTAGAAAAGTAATTCAAGATCGATGGTTGATTTTGATATGAAATATTTTAGATAGACCAAAGTTTCGTTCATTTAAAAATGAATGAAAATCTAACTGATTCGAATTGAAATGGCTAACAATTGAAGCAATAAACGTAATGTTTTATTTTTTTATCTTGGCGCGACTTTTGCTTCGTCCTCTGTATTTCAGTTGGGGATAAATGAGTGATTTTCATTGTAAATGAGAGTAAAGGAAATATGTGTAAAGGACGAACTGTTTAGTTTATTGATGGGAAGTGATTCCTAATGTTCTTCTATGGAGGAATATTCTCTCTTTAAAAAAAATAACAAAGACGAATAGAAATTGTCATTTTCTAAGAACCCCCTCCTCTAAACAGTATCTTTAGGCCAGAAAAACTTAATAATGGGTATCGCAATTCAGTTAAGGTTAAACTGAATAAATTTTGATAAATTATTGAAAAAGAGTTTGTTTTTTATTATTGTAAAGATCTATTTAATTTATTGGTGTATTTACTTATTTATTCATTCATTCTTTGATTTTTCATGAGACCCAGTTTGGAAACGTTGATTTTTTTTCTTTTCGCAAGAGACACTTGTTTTAATAAATTGCTATTTTTAGCTGAGAAACTCCGGACGCTTTCAACACAATAATTATATACCTTCCAAACAAGCTAATAGAAAAAAAATAAAAAAGGGAACAATTTTTGGAATGATCCAGGCATTAGTGGATGAAATTTATTTTCAAATTAATTAATCCCAGAAGGACTATAAACAAAGGACTGAATAGAGTTATATTTGCTTTACTTAGTTATGATAAGTAGACCATACATTTATCACAGTCATATAAAAATAAGCTTAAGGTCCTGACTCGAGCAATTCAAGCGACTGCAAACCTTTTATTTCTTTTATATATTTATTTTTTCCAATGCACCTAAAACTCTGAAAATTAAAATATAAACTTCTAAAGCATGTGGGATTACAAAATATTTAAAATATTTATTATTAGTGCAATAGTTAATTTTTAAAAAAGTAATTTAATCCCACACAATTTTATAAAAACACAATATTTATTTTTTTAAAAATTAACTGTTGCATTAATAATAAATATTTTATATATAAAACATTGTTTTACGAATTTTTTTATTATTTCAGGTTTTTTTCCCGTTTTATTTTGAGTTGAAAATACCGAGTAATACTTCATAAACACCCCAAAAATTGATTGTTTTTGAATTGTAGGCCTAATTTAATTAATTCTAGAATATTTTGAAAATTAAAAACAGGAAAATATTAATACCAGATACTTCACAAGTTCATATTTAAATTTTCATAACATTAGGTGCACTGGAAAAATAAATATATAAAAGAAATAAAAGGTTTGCAGTCGCCTGCAGTTGCTTGAGTCAGGACCTTAAGTTCACTTTCATAAACTAAGAAATACCATAATTAAATTTGGTCTGATATTTTTATTACCAAAACAGCAGCTTATAAGTTGGAACGTTAGATATTAAAAGAAAATATTACTATTATTCTAAGTCGATAGAATGAATTGTAAGAAATTATCTTTGGGTGAAAACAAAGCAAAGTTTTGAGGATGAAAAAAAAATTGTATAACTCCGGGATTTTATTAAATCCAGTAATTAATATTACAGAGGTTATATTGTTTATTTTATTAATATAAATATTAAGAAATAATATGTTAAATATGTTGTGTTATGTTAGAAAAATAAATGTGTATTCTTTTACATAAAAATAGTGTCTGTTGATTAAAAAGTATTTCAAATAAAACTGATGTTAATTAAAAAAATACCATTAATGTTACAAAACACTATTATATTAATTATTATCATTATTATTATTTAGTAATAGTACATAATAGTAAAAATGAAATCCTTATTAATACTAAAAGCTATTTTCCTTGCACTATATTTTACCAGCGTTGAAGAGTACAGGCGGGTTGGCACAATAATATGAACACCCATATGAAAATGGGCCATACTTCATTTGCGCAGCAGAGCCACGCTATCTAGAAGAGACGTCTGCCACCTAGTGGCCGTCAGGGCGGAGGTATTCATCGATCAGCAGCAGTCGTACGGGTTGCATGTGAAACTTGTGCTAGCAGTGAAACGCCGTTATGTCCGACCTCTCAGACTTCGAGAGAGGCGTGATTATTGGAGCCAAACTTGTGGGTGTTTCATGAAGCACTGTGTCTACTGTTATGAGAGCCTATACAAAACATGTTAAGACGTCATCTGCGAAACAGAACAGTGGGCGAAAGTCAAAGCTCATCGACGGGTGTTGAATCGGATAGTGATCTGACAATACAAGACAATGGTGTCCCAGATAACCTCCGAATACCCATCTCCAGGACCCCTATCAATCAAAACTATCCAACGGGAACTCATGCTGCGAACATTTATGGCAGAGCGGTTATTCCAAAACCACTGGCGACACTGCTAATGCGTTGAAGTGACCAATGATACCCCGAGTATAGACACTGGACACAACAGCAGTGGGGACACGTTATTTGGTCTGACGAATCTTCCTTTACATTTTTTGACCACTTACGTGCTTATGTGTGGAGACACCCGCAGAAGCCTTTCATGTTGACTGCCTCCTTCCTACTGTTAAGCATGGAAGGGCGTGCTGTAATGATGTAATGCTGTAATGTGATATCTTGGTATAATCTGGGGCCACTTGTATTTCTACATGGGAAGATAACTGCATTATCTCAGCATTCTCGGCGATCATCTCCATCCCACGCTGCAGTCTATTCTCTGGCGAACGACCTCCATTCCAAGACGACAACGCCCCCATTCACACTGCTCGGTGTGTCCAAGCATGGTTCGATGAGCACGAATATGAAGTGGAACATCTCGTTTGGCCTCCTCAGTCTCCTGATCTAAACATAATCGAATCTTTGTGGGGTATTTTGGAGGCCAAAGTGAGTGCTAGCTTTCCACCTCCTTCCACAATTTCTGAACTAGAGACCGCTCTGCATGAGGAATGGCTGCTTATTCCATTGAACATTGTGCTTGACCTTTATTTATCCATCCTACATATTGATATAAGCTGTAATTCAAGTATAGTAGGGTGTTGGGCCAACAACCCTAGTAATAAAATTTGCGTCGTTCACTGTTGTTCATATTATTTTGTCTACCTCCTGTACCTTCCTGTTAGTTTTTTATGGAGAGGAAAGAATTGTCGAGAATTCCATTGTTATTGCTTTTAGCATGGAACACATAAGTTATTTTCAAAGATTAAATAAGATAGAAAGACCATTTTAACTTCTAATAATGGAATCTCTTCTTAACCAATCTCTGTTTATTTCTAATTAAGGTGCAAGCTTTGTTGACAATAATGATTAGGAATAAAATCTTTATTAAATCTACATTTTCTTTTCAGTTTGAGTATACAAATTTGAAAAAAAAATTGGAAATCTAGTTCAGTTCACTGTAGAGTACTTTTCAAGAATTCAAGCTTTGACGTATAAAGTTTTCAAAAATAACTAATTTATTCGTCCAAATATCAATTCTGCGATTCTGTAGCCACAGTTAGGAATTTTCGTTTATTTAAGGAATTTAATTTTTTTCTGCTAAATTTAAAACGTACATTCAAGTACATACCAAAGATTTATTTAGTAATTGGATGAATATTTCTTCTTGATACTGTAGTCGTATATATTAATTTATCACTTTCAGAAACTTTACTTTTTTTGCAAAGATTTAGACTTTAGTGAAAAGTTTTAAATCTATTTCTTAAACTTATGATTGCATAAAGATAAATAACTTACGCAAGATGTTATCAGGAAGATTCATCCCAGCAATCGTAAAGTAGATTTCCGTCATCAAATTAAGATTCATAATAAGTGAAAATACATCCATTGACAAACAATTCGCGCACCACGAAGGAAGCGTTGGATTCAAATGAAATTTTATTAGTGTGATGGTAGACAAAATGGACAAGGGTGATTATAATATCATAGCAGTTGGACGATGTCCCGCGGAGCTGCGGTACAGAATAAGGTCACCCTTAATATCTCGTTGGGCCACCTCGATATATGCCTTGGGCAAAGATTCAAATAGGCGCCGTATGTTGTCTTGCGGTAGATATGCTCACAGTTCTTGCAAATAATGTGAACCAAATCACGGACACGTCTACATGGCGACAGTTGGCGTTAAATCTGGTCCCAGGTTCGATTGGCGACAAATCAGGCGAGCGTTAGACAGTCCTGTGAAATCTTATCTATGCGAGGACGAGCGTTATCTTGTTGGAAAATGGCTTCTGGGCGCCCAGCCAGGAAAGACAGCACGTGAGGCCGCAGGATCTCCTGAAAATACCGCTTCAGGAAAAGCGTAGCACTACTAGTAACGAACGACTATCATATGCGATGACACCCCAGACCATCACGCCTGCAGTAGGGGCTGTATGTCGTTGTAATGTGAGATTGGAATTGAAGCGGTCACCTATGGTTCTCCCTGACGCGATGGACCAAACAAAAGCGGGATTCGTCGCTAAGACGGTATCTGTGGCATTCCACATTGCTCTCTGCTGACACCACTGCAAACTCAGCCCACGATATTGAGGTATGAAAGGCACAAAACGGAAGAGCGTCTAGAATGCAGATTCGCCTCTGCTAGGCGTCTGGAAATGGTTCTGGCAGACCCAGGGTTCCCTTGTGACCCTGCCAAGTGTCGCTTGTTAGTGGACAAGGAAGCTATTGGATCTGTTCGTGCCTCTGACGATCAAACGATCCTCTCTTCTGGTAGTCTATCTGGGTCGTCCAGAGCCGGTCCGCCGTCTATTGGTGCCTTCACGTATCCATTGCTCCCAACACGATCTGACTGAAGTCAGAACGGCATAAATGGAGGGCATTTCGCCGCCCGCCCTGCTCGCCTCTTGCAGCTCGATGATGTGACCTCTCTCAATCTCCGTGAGTTGTCGTACTGACGTCTTCGCGGCATATTGATCGCTCACAGACCTCGCTGATGACCTTACAGTGAATGCGTAAATCCCACGGCTTCCGACTGCAGAACCGCTGTAGAATGAGCGACCATGCGCAATCGCACCAAACGTTATTCGTTTACATGTGTACCAGCGCCGTAGTATTTATTTACTTTCGTTTATAGAAATGACTTCTTAATGCGCGAATTTTTATGTCAATGAGTGTTAATTTAAGAACAATTTATTAGCATAAGCCATCGGAAGGGATTAAACATTTTTTTTGTAGTTAAAAAAGAATTTGGATAATTTTTTTTTTTTTATTATTATGGAACAATCTTTGACTTGATTTGGGAACTCTATGTAAGATTGTTGTAATGGCAATTACATTATAATTCTCAGTTTACCATACATATACGTAACAACGCCATCTCCCATTCTGATACTCGTGGGTCCGTTTATCTATTCTGAAACTAACAAGGGAAGTGTGTGACCTCGACCGCTGAGAACCGCACGAAAATGTGCTTAGAATATAAATCGCTCATCCCAAAAACAGTAGTATGAGTCATTTCCATGTTAAACTCAGCTGTTGTCTGCTAGCGCCATCCGACGGTGGCATGTTGTACCTGCACTAACAAGTACTTACTCTAGTTGTGTGAATAGTATACCTGAAGTAGGAGGACGTCTTTTGGAGTGTTCAGTTGTGGGTTTGAGTGTTTAACAGTGTACATCGGTATCGTGAGGTGAATTAAGCGAATGTTGTCAAAATGTTACAGGCAAAGTAGTGACGTGCTGAATATAGAAACGTAATTAGAGTCGAGAAATGGATTCGCAAATATGTTACATAGCATAATAATTCAGCAATACAATGGGGATGATGCAGAAATGCACAAAGATACGCTGGATATGTTTGTTTTGTTTCAATTATATCGATATTTTGTTTCTTACCAAAGTTCCTGTCTTGGACCTTCAATAGCTGCTCATTCAAATGTCTCTCGTGGTAACATATGCAGTTTTGCGTGAGAATGACTGATACGCTGTTTTTGGCATGAACGATTTATATTCTAAGCACATTTGCGTGCGGTTCTCAGCGTTCGACGTCACGCACTTCCCTTGTAAGAACCATTTTCAAAACTGATCCAATGGTTCTCGTCATCTACGATTGATAGGACTTGTCACCTAACCTGGTAAGGCCTTTACTGCATCTTTGAAATGAACTGAAAGGTAGTAAGTGATTTGACAGAACACGTAATTTGAAATTTTAAAATCATTATAATTCTTAGTATTGTTGCAACAATGCCAAAATTATTTCAAATTTCACCAAATATCAGGAACCGACAGGGAATTTCTAAGTTACAACTGAGTCAGGTAGGAACAGTCAGTGACTATTACTCCTTCCCCACGACCCTGGAACAGCGATGTGAAGTCAGGTGAGAAACATTTAATTTATTAAAAGCAATAATATTAATTACAGAGCAATATTAATTAATCTGCCTTAAGAGTGAGAAACAATTCATCATATTCATCAAGGAAATAAGTATCACCATCATCGCAGTCTCTGGGCAGTCATTGACTGGGAGGTATGTGATGGACGATTCACTTCTCAGCTGTTCTACACTGACCCCCAGGGCCTTTTGGATCAGCGCAACATCTCCAAGTCTTTTCATCTTCACAGTCTTTGTCTTCTTTGCAGGGTTGTTCGAAATCTTCCAAATCAACTTCTATTTTTCTAGGACAAGTCAAATCTCTATCTATAAAACGATGAAAAAAAATTAAAAAATAATAAAATTATTATTAAAAGAAAGCATAATTATTTCAAGAGAAATCTTTTTCTCCATAGTAATAAACACTAGCAAAATATTCGATCACAGAAATTAGGCTAAAAATATCAATTTTGTGAACTTAAAAAAACAAACAAACCAGAACTGCAAATTCGTATTAAGAAACAGAGTGAAACTGAAATAACCATTACAATATGAAGATCACTCTGAATATAAACATTCAATTTGATAAACTGTATTTATCCTGTTTCGATTCTTGACGTGGTTGCCGCAGGAATGATTAGCAGGTCAATAGCGAGAATACAAAGGATTTCGCATATACAGGCATGGAAGGCAATGTACCCCTATTCTCTTTAACACGTTCAAGGGTTACTGGCCGCAGATTTTCCTTTAAAGATGTAACATACATCCTTAAAGTCAATTCGTTTCTTGCTCACCGTATTGGACATTATTAATTCTGTATCTGTAATTTTATTCACTGATGAAGCTTCATTTCCTTTAAATTGTAGAATGAATTTTCATAATATGTACTTATGGGCTCAGAAAACTCAAATGGAATCATCCAAAGAGAACACCAACAGCAGTTTTCTGTAAATGTGTGGGTATTTTGGATTATCGGATAATTGATCCATAACTTCCTCCGTTTTTCGGAGACATTAATCTTGAAATGAGAAAGCAATTATGGTTCATGCTCGACGGAGCCCCCGCCCATTTTCATCACGAAGTCAGTTCTTTCTTCAACTATTTCCTTAACGGTGGATTGATCGCGTGGCCCTGTTACTTGGCCTGCCTGGTCCCCAGATTTCAATCCTCTGAGATTAATCTTTGAGGTATAAATACTGAGGCTATCAATCCGACCTACCCACAATTGCACAGCTAGAACAGAGGATAGATAATTGTTTTCAGCTAATTCGGAACACCAGGAATCTGTCAGCGGATTAAACGTTTACTATCCTGATTTTTGCACGCTTGTATTCAGGCAGATAGTGGACATTTCGAACATTGCTTTGTTGTTTGTTGTTGGTAGATGCTTCGTTGAACTCTTATTTCTGTATCAGGTATTACCTGTTTATATTACATAATTAAGTTCATTTGTACGTGCAGTAAAAATTAGAATCTTTCTCTTTATACTTTTTGGAACACTACACACAACACATTGTACATAGTAATCATTACAGTAAGCATTGGTTACATACAGTACTATCCATGCATTAATACGTCATACGTTAATATAATAATGGGTATTAACTTGTAAACGATGCATTTTCTACCTTCTGTTTATTGGACTTTTTGTTTTGTTTTGTTTTTTACTGATTAGAATCCTGTCACTGACATTTCTCTATTATAACTTTTATAACTACTAACAAAGTAGTTATGAAAAAATTTAGAGATCAGAAAATTCCTATGTTTATGGAACTCAATGAATTTATAGTTATTTTTAGGCTTGGAAAATATAATTCAATTGATTTACTTCAATTTATATAAGGATTGTTAACTCATTAAAAAAATCCTTCACTTACCAAACAAACTACAAACCAAAACAATTAAATCTGAAAAAGTTTTAAAATAATAATATTCGAGTTTCTTTTCCGTTTTTAAAATTCTCTAAAACAAGTGAATATCATTTTGTGCTAAAGCATAAAATTAAGAACGACCCAAAATACTAAAAAAAAAAAAATCAAATAATAAAAAAAGAAAGTACAATAACATAAGGAGAAATAATAAAAAAAAAGTTAGTAAAATAAGAAAAACCAACAAAAAAAAAAACACACGAACATTGAGGGAAAAAAAAAGGTACGTATACGGATTCCAACCGACGATCTTCAGATTGAGTCTGAATACTTAACCATCAAGCTGTAGCTGACAACTGAAAAGAGATAGTTGCATTTCTAACATGTAAGCTAACAGCGGAAATCCAATTAAAACAAGGCCAAATAACTCGAACATGGGGGGGAAGGGGGAGCGTTGGCTCTGAAAATACCCCATTCCCACAGTGTTTGGGCCTCTGAATACGATGCTGAAATCCGTTTGTCAATCCGACCTTCCGTTCGGGAGTTTTAAGGAGTGGACAGACACAGTAGCTACTGATTTATAAGTACACAGTCGCCATCACAATAGCTCCCAAATGGGTCACTAACAAACTGTAGCATTAACTGCGAAAGATAATTATATTAAAGAATTATTCACCTAGAGACGATTCATGAATGCAGACCTTCTTTACTCCGCAGCATTTTTCCTTCTCAAGACAGTCACCGTCGAACATACAAGGGGGATAAGAGAGAGATATGACGGGACACTTTCCCTCATGCACATCTACAGAGAGAGAGAGAAATATTGTTATTAAAAAAATGATTTAGATTGGTGATTGAAAATGTTACATTATAATTTTATTTTAATACTAGAAGGCTGTCCGTCGCTTCGCTCCGGAAGCCTAGCATATGTAACCGATAATAAAACATTTTATTGAAAAGGATTTAACGTGAGTTAACAACGTATAACAATTATAAAATTGAAAAAACATACAAAAAAGCCGATAATTGTTAAACATTTTATTTATCCAGAAATACAAATTATAAATAAATAACTAAAAATTAAAACTTTTAACTTTTTAACTATTTTTGCTTTATTTTTATATATATTTATACCGCAAGAAAACAGTAATAAATAAAACAATATAAAAAAAATAACTACTACTAGTAATAAAAACCTTCGCCGTTCCGGCATGGCCTAGCGGTCTAGATGGTGGTCTGCCGTGTGGTCGTTGTGTCGGAACCTGGGTTCGAATCCCGGATGTTGCATGGCTGTTTCTTTCTACTTCTGTGTTTCGTCCGTTTCTCTCTGGGACTTAAAATCTTAGGGTTATTCTGGACGGGATGTGAATTATGGACCTCCCCCCCCACTTCTTGACTTTCACTAGCTTCGCCCTGACGTTGTCAGGTTCAGCTAGTTCCGTGGTCCCTAGTTAACCAAATTGGACAAAGGAAGGAATAAACCTTCAATCAGGTGAAATACAAATTCTATATCAGAAAAAAACATTTGTTCTTATTAATAGTACTAGCAGTAAAGTCAATAATGATCGTGAAAATTTTGAGAAACTTTTGTCGTCAAAAGGAAATAGAAATTACCAAAAAGCTTGGATATTTATTTTTGTTTTTCTATTTTTTTTGTCTGAGGGCAAAAGTAGAGGGATTCAAGCTTTGCCGCAGAGTAGGAAGAGTATTTGCATTATCTTAGTTTGTTTTTAATGCAGACAAGTTTAGGATTCACCCAGCAATCGTCTGAAAACGGCGACCAATATTCTTTTCATGAGATAAAAGTGGGCTGTCCTTCAAGTAACCATCCAGTCTCAATTGCATCCTTTTGGTTTCTTTCCATTATTACCTCTTTTATCCTTCAAGTAACCATCCAGTCTCAATTGCATCCTTTTGGTTTCTTT
>JAFIDM010000001.1:99980254-100000588 GCA_023159025.1 Thereuonema tuberculata
CTCTTCCCGCTATCTACTGCCTTACGCCACCTTCCGCTATTTCAATCAATTCTTCTTTCCGCCTCTGTACGCCTCTTCCTGCTATCTACTGCTTTATGCTACCTTCCGCTATTTCAATCGATTCTTCTTTCCGCCTCTTCCCGCTATCTACTGCCTTATGCTACCTTCCGCTATTTCAATCGATTCTTCTTTCCGCCTCTGTCCGCCTCTTCCCGCTATCTACTGCTTTATGCTACCTTCCGCTATTTCAATCGATTCTTCTTTCCGCCTCTGTCCGCCTCTTCCCGCTTTCTACTGCCTTATGCTACCTTCCGCTATTTCAATCGAGTCTTCCTTTCAGCTATCTTACCGCTATTTTCATCCTCTTACCGCTAATTATCAACTTCTTTCCGATCCAAATCATGCTACTTGGCTCACAGAGCCTGATCACCATTCGTCCTTACTAGCTCCTTCCCACAATTCGATTTTTCTTACCGGCTCTCAGTCTACTCAAATTCTGACCTCAGAAATTTCAGCATCTCACTCTTCTGGCGGTCCCAGGCCACTTTCACGGGATAACGTCTTTTGACTGCAGCATCTCTAATGTGGGGTCCTCTCCGATCACCGAATCGGCTTCCTGGATCTCCCCACAACTTACAACCTCAACAACTAACCCCAACACCAACTCTCTATTCACCTGTCCCTCCTCTCTTATATAACCTTTTTCAGATCCGCATCAAAGTCGCAAAATTAAGTGTAACAGGACCTTCTTTTGTCTACTAGTAAAAAAAAAAGAATCCCTCTTGCCCCATATTCCCAAACCTAATGGAATATTTCCCGACAGGACAACGAACTCCACTTTAAACCTATCCTTTATTCCCATGGAAATAAAATAAAACAACATTTAATATTATCTATCAATAATTCAGATCTACTCTCAATAGTAAATGGAAATACTTAAATTGAACCTTTAAAATCAGCTCCACTCTCTTTACAATAGAAAAAAAAAATAATATTCTGTAACCACAACCACAATATAAAAAAATAATAATTAATAAATGGTTCTATAAATAATCGAACCATTACAGGGGCGTAAAAACTTTAATTTGTTATAACTTTTTAACAAATGGAGATAGAATAAAAATTCCAACGCATTTATGTTACTTGCATACATGACTACCATGTGTGTCAATATGTAATGAATCCGTCAACTAATTTCAAAATGGTGGACCCAAAATCCTTAATTTTGTAGCACTTTCAATGGAAAATAGGCTCATCCAGCCCTAACTCAAGAACTGATTGATAGGTGGCAGCACAAGACAGGCAACACAGGGCAGTTACAGCAATTTGATAATAGATGGTGCCTATGTGCGCAGCCAAATAAAACGAATAAACTTATTTAAATCTCCTTAACCAGAAATACAAATTAAAATGTAAAAATTAAAGTTGCGATTTGAATTTTATGTAAATTTGTCAGTTAAGTTATTAATAAAATTATAGTTATAGTGATGCTTTCCTAGTGGCTTTATTTCTTTGTAATTCTGTATGTTTTAATTTTAATTCGTATTTCTGGTTAAGGAGATTTAAATTAGTTTATTGGTTTTATTTGGCTGCGCACATAGGCGCCATCTATTATCAAATTGCTGTAACTGCCCTGTACAGTCGATTTTAAGAGAAGTAAAAAGAAGGGAATGTTAGCATGTTTAAACATTTTTCTACGATGACAGATGTTAAAATAATACCTCTTATTTCGGAACATATACAAATGTTGAGGATTACGAATGGATAAGAAATCCATTCATTGTGGACTTAATGAAGTAAAGATAAATCTTGAAGAGCAAGAAGCACTAATTGATGTAAAGAATGATGGCAATTTAAAACCGAAATATAAGGAATTGAATATTAATGAATTATGGATACACATAAAACCAGAGTATCTCAATTAGCTGAAAGAGCTCTCACAATATTTTTGCAATTCTTGACTTCATATTTGTGTGAATTTGGATTTTCGGTTCTTACGTTCATCAAAAATAATAAACGAGAATTTTTGATGGACGTTAAAATTTCTAAAGAAGAAATGAGAGTATATCTCTTCGATATTCCACCCAGAATTAAAAAAAATTATGCATCACCTCAAGCTCAGATCTCGCATTAATTAAAATTGTTATTATTTACGTATTTAAGCATCTTTGTATAATTTGATATATTTGATAATAAAACTAGATTTAAAAAAACAATAGCGAGACTATTATTTTACATGTAGGTATTTCGACAAAATTCAGTGATCGTAAATTTTGATTTTGAACCCGTAGAAACACTTTTTTTTTTGCATTAAAATGCTACTTATTATTTTAAAAATGTCATGTTTTAAAATTTTTCTTCCCCGGGAGGGAGTTCCCCACCCCACCCCAGCTTTGCGCGCATTATTCGTTTTCGCAAAAAATTCATGGGGCCCTTTAGCCCCTCCCTCCACCCCTTATTCAGATTCTAGATTCGCCGCTGGTCAAGGGTGTCACGATTTCATATTTTTCAATTAGGGATGCCACTCAATGAAAAAGGTTGAAAAACACTGGGTTAATCCTTCATATGTAGGCAAACGCCCACATACCCTGGATACTTGATATAAATGAAAATATTTATTAACTAGCTGACTCATTTTTTGCATGAGAAATTTCAATACAACTTCTATGCAATTTTATCATTCTACACAATAAAAAATATTATTTCTAAGTTAATTTTTTTAAATGTTATGTTTAGACCGTTCTTTTAAAATTATTATTTATTATTTTAATAATTAAAAAAAATATTTAAATTTATTGGGTAATAGTTCAATAGAAACGAATGGTTTCTAATATTATTCATATTTAATATTATTTTGTAATTAACAAACAAATTTACACATGTTACATACATATATTAAAACAAAAAAAGTGGATGAAATTCAAAACAAAATTTTTATTTTAAATTTATTAATTTATATGTAATATTCATAATTACATCTAATTCCTATTTAATATTCATAATTAATATTTACATAAAAAAACGCAACATCGTATGCCTGCTAAGCGTGCAAAAAAATTTAAATTTCTGTCGCCCATATGACCATCGCCTAATTGTCGCGTACCGTTTTTTCACATTTACCCAGAGAAAAACAAACTACATCAACGGAAGCTATTGTTTATTGTTAAGATCTGTGTAGTTTTAGCTGTATTGTTTATGGATTTGCAATATTTCCAATAATCAAAATTCATAAAGATAATTCGCACAGTCAATGATAGAAATGATGTGGTTAAAATTAGCAATCAGCTGAGATGGAAAGTAATGTTTAACAATTTATTATAATGAAAAGGTCTTGATATTTTTCTAATATTTATATTCAAAGCAATGAATGACAGCTTATCGGAAGTACAGTTTTTCTTTTGCTATTCAGTTTTAGGCTTTTATATACAAACATTTTTATTTCAGCACTTTTAGACGATACCAAAAAAATGGCTTCAATTCAAAAAAATCCTACAAATTTTCATTGATCAAATATTATATAACTTCCTAAGGAAAATTAGGTTCAGAATGATCAGATTCACACTTGATATATTATGTGTGTTTTTCCCTATTACCTTGTCAATTGATAAATAGATTTTTTTGTAAAATTTGTGGGTTTATTTATTTTTGTGTATATTTTTTTTGAAGGGAATCTATGCGCAATAAGTAGTTCACTTGAAATAATCATTATCTTTACGCCGTTATAAATGGAAATTAAAAGTGTAAGGTTAAATGGTTACTCACAGATGGAATCATCTCGTGGAAACATTGTTTTGAATCTGTGATTTGTTATTTTCTTTCCCGCAATGTAATACTTTCATTGAATTTCTTGTTATTCCTTTTGTTTTAGATGGCGATATCCCGTCTGTTCTGTATCACACCATTATTAAAGGAGCTCAAACAGGTGTAGCAGCTGTAAGTAATTCTGTGGTCATGAATTCAGTCGAAATCAGTGACTGTGAAGTAGCCATTCGCTTGGAAAGTGGGCAACAAATCGTCAAACCTTGGATGGAGTCTTGTTTCTTGAAAAACAATGGAATGGGCGTTGAAATATACAATGTCACAGGGGAAATACTGCTCGACAACGTGACATTTCTTAATCATACATACATATCAATTTGCTTATTTCCAGATAAAGATAATAGAATATTAATCCCCAAAAGGTTAATTATTCAATACTTATCTACCCAATTTTTGTTTTTTTTTTTCCATTCAAACCATATAAAAGCAGATTTTTGTCAATCAGAAAGTATAATATTTGCTCTATAATAGTAAGTAACACTCAGTTAAAATAGATTACACGATTCGGGCAATAGGTGATTGTTAAAATTTTCCTGATGAACATTTTCAATTTCAGTGTTGATTTCTTACATAAAACTAGCTGTAGTAATCGACGCTGCCCAGGAAAATTCAAAACCCTCTGGTATTTCCTCTCACAAGGGAACGTTTTAATCACTTTCACACGGATTTTAATAAAAAATTGGCAGGGACATAGTTTTCGACATGGAAAGCATGAATAAATATGTCCCAAGTGTTGAGTGGCCATTGGTGAAAGCCCACGGGCAGTTCAAACTTTTAATTAAATTCTAATACAAATATAGTAAAAGAATTTACAACCGAACGTAAAAGATCGAGTAGTAAAATCTGTCCAAAAATAATATAATCACATAATTGTCCAGAAATTACTACAAACAAAGTGCAATAATATATTACCAATGGTTAAAAATGCGTGCGACTTGTAAAAGCATGTAAAACTTCAGAAAAAAAAAAGCATGTAAAAATTAATTAAAATCAATGGTGCACCAATGGTGGTGGGTGGGGGCTAAGGAGATTGAATCCTCCTCCCCCAAAAAACTAGATACTGAAAAAGACAAGAAAAAGAAAGAAAAAGCGAGAAGAAAATCTTTATTAAAGCACTGATGTGTCTTATACTTTGCTCCCTATCACATTCTGCTCCCTATCACATGTTCGGCTGGTCATTTCAGTATCGGTCACAAGCTGGATTATTGATAGCGACGATTCTGGTGCTGTAACAGCTGCTCTGACAATCGCTCATCTTCCCATTCTGTCGTCGCCCTAAGCCGTCCGCTGCTCTCTTGTCGCTGAAATTTACCGTTCACGACCCATTCCTGCCAGTATCGTTTAATTACCGCAAATCCTACCCAAATGCTGAGCGATACGTCGGTTTGCCCATCCAGCCTCATGTAATCCGATGGCATGTCCTCTTTCAAACTCCGTCATATGGTCGTAGTGGCCGCGAATGAGCCTGCAAGGTGTTGTTACAGTCAAGGTAGGATAATACAATCACAATCCATTGGAAGTTTCGTTCCTGAAAGCGAGATTCGCTCTTTATATACATCATACGATGCTCAGTGTCAAATCGTTGTTACTCCGGCTATTCATTCATTTAGTGCGAATTTCTGAGCATTTTCATATTCGGTCGAAAGGTTTTTGCATGTGAAGTTTCATTAATATCAGATTACTTTTTTGGGATGCGTCGAGTGTTTTGCCAAAGAATGTTTAATGAAAAAGCAAAAATAAAAGTATATTATATTTCTAGTTTAGGAAATAACAACACTTGGTTTAATGCTTAAAAAATGTTTCCTATTCACATTACTTTCAGATGAAATATTGATATTTTTGCATCATTTTCTTTTTCATTCTTATTGATACAGCACTGTTGTTTCAAATATGAAGAACCCAGTGGAGAAGGGACACAATGCCACATCTGTATATCTTTGATTTTTTTGATACCATCATGAAGATTCTGCCGTGTAGTACCTATTTTATTAATACCTAACATAGTGGTGTGTGACTATTTTTTAATAGAGGCGTTTTAAAAAATCCCCGACATTGGATGCGAAAAAAATTCATAGTCGAAAAGAGGACATTGTCTGCTAATGGTTAAATTCGATTGTTGTGATTTATTTACATTATTTTCAAGATGGAGGCGTATCAATCCATGGTATTTCAATGAAGCTTTTAATAAGTCATGCAGCTTATACGTAGCATATGCTTCATTTTATTAATCATTAACTAAAATTAACTAGAACCTAAAATCATTATGAGGAGTTGAATATGCTATAAACGTTGAAGTGTGATTTAAGAATATTCATTCATAAAAACCATTAAATTTGTGCATACTTTGTTGAACATTTTATCTTGTGTTATTTTATATACTACTTTATTATTCATAAACATGTAACATTTAACTTATTTCACGCTATCATCTCAACAGAAAAATCATAATAAAAAGCAGCCAATGAATCATTCATCATCTAATCAAATTAATACACAGAAGCTCGGATATAACGCGATCTTTCGGATCCAAGATTTCGAAGATCGTGATATAACCAAACTTTTATTACTTCACGATGTCAAATGTCGTATATCGCACCCTATTATAGCCCACACGATTCCAAATCGATTTAAAATGGTCATTTCGCGATTACCTACATTATTCAGAGCTATGTGAGAGAATTTTATATTTATAAATACATAAATCATTACCTTTAAAACATTTTGATGGGTTATATTAGCCAAAATCAATTTGGCGCCGCCATCTTGACATCTTGCAAAAACGACGAGTCACGTAGATCGAAACTAGGTATTCATAAGCCTCAGTGGCGTATATAGAATAATTTTTCGGGGGGGGGGGGGGGCCGACCCCCCATGGAAACCTATCTGTTCAACCAAAAAAAAACGTTGGGAGGACATTTCGGGGGGGGCCCGGGCCAAAAAATCTATTCAACTAAACAAAAAAAACAATGAAAATCTATCTGTTCAACCAAAAAAAACGTTCGGAGGACATATCTTCATTATTTCGGAAGGGGCCCGGGCCCCCTCGGCCCCCCCCCCCTTATATACGCCCCTGATAAGCCTATTAGATTACATGGGCCTCTTTACTGGTTGTCATTGGCAGAAAAATAGATCTCGATATTCATTTTGGTTAAACGAAAAAGTCCGCCATTCTCATATTTTTTAAAAAATATATTGGTATTTGACTCATTTTCGTGACATTAGGGTGGGTATAGAGTCTCAATTACTGTAAATAATAAAGAAACAAGCATATTAATTTACATCTTTGATTTGATTTTACGCAAAAAAAGGTAAATTTTGCAATTTTAAAATTATAAACCTTTTCGAAAGTAGAAGGGGTCCAAGACCAAATCGCGTTATATCTGAATTCGCGATGTAAACAACCCGCGTTATAACCGAGCTTCAGTATATATATTAAAAAGTGACTTCTTCAACCAAGATTTGATAGCAGCAGCAATTTACTAATTACCGTCAAAACCAGTTTAAACACTTACATACAACAAGTTTATGTAACAATTTTTCTAAAACTCAATCTCCTGTAAAATTTTAGTTTTGTTTCATTTGACCCTTTTCAACTGAACCTTCATATAAAATTCAAATGCACACTATGATACATTCAATGATTTATTTTGTATTTCTTTTCTTTATTTCAGACTTTTCCAGAAGTTGCTTCAAAGTTCCTATTAAATGGATGTACAATTGATCATTCGACCTATGCTGTCTACTTAGCATCCAACAACCAACTGACAGTGGATATAAGGGACTGCAACATTAGCAATGTCATGTATGGAACGTACCTAGATTTCTACGGAGAACCAAACACGACAGACATTTCTGTTGTAACAACGTCATTTACATGGATCTTAACTTACGCACTAATTATTAATTTCCAGAGTGCTGGTACAACATCAGAAAACGCTAATGTAACCACAAAAGTTGTTGATTGCTTTTTCAGCAATTGTAATACAGGGTTCGAATACAACAGTCCAGATCTCAGCAATGGCTTAGATTCATCTGTTCTTCTTCAGTCCAATATGTTTATAAATCTTCAAGCATCGGTTTCACTTAAACTTAGGAACCAAGCATCTTACACATTAAACAACAATTCGTATGTCAACAACACAGGCACTGTATTGTCAGTCCAATACCTTTCAATGAGTTCTTTTGGAGTTGTTGATGGTAATATCTTTGTTAACAACTTTATTCATCCAAATTCAATTACTCCAGATGGAAATTTAAATCTCATTGAGTTTTTGGCAGAAGATAACCTAAGATGGTTTGCCAACGTCATCTTTACCAACAACGTTCTGGCTTTGAATCGTTTCAAACATATTCTTTGGACGGCTGCTCTTCAAGGACATATTTTCTTCAATGGATTTGATAATCCTGAGGCCATCTGTGAAATCTGCATTGAGATGCCCTGGAAGCTCCAACTGGTGATTCCTAACGTTCTTCCATAAAGAAATATTCTCTGTTTAAAAAAAATAACAAAGACGAATAGAAAATGGCATTTTCTAAGAACCCCCTCCTCTAAACAGTATCTTTAGGCCAGAAAAACTTAATAATGGGTATCGCAATTCAGTTAAGGTTAAATTACTCTTTTGATAAATTATTGAAAAAGAGTTTGTTTTTTATTATTGTAAAGATCTATTTAATTTATTGGTGTATTTACTTATTTATTCATTCATTCTTTGATTTTTCATGAGACCCAGTTTGGAAACGTTGATTTTTTTTTCTTTTCGCAAGAGACACTTGTTTTAATAAATTGCTATTTTTAGCTGAGAAACTCCGGACGCTTTCAACACAGTAATTACGTACCTTCCAACAAGCTAATAGAAAAAAAAATAAAAAAGGGAGCAATTTTTGGAATGATCCAGGCATCAGTGGATGAAAGTTATTTTCAAATTAATTAATCCCAGAAGGACTATAAACAAAGGACTGAATAGAGTTATATTTGCTTTACTTAGTTATGATAAGTAGACCATACATTTATCACAGTCATATAAAAATAAGCTTAAGGTCCTGACTCGAGCAATTCAAGCGACTGCAAACCTTTTATTTCTTTTATATATTTATTTTTCCAATGCACCTAAAACTCTGAAAATTAAAATATAAACTTCTAAAGCATGTGGGATTACAAAATATTTAAAATATTTATTATTAGTGCAATAGTTAATTTTTTAAAAAGTAATTTAATCCCCCACAATTTTATAAAAACACAATATTTATTTTTTAAAAAATTAACTGTTGCATTAATAATAAATATTTTATATATGAAACATTGTTTTACGAATTTTTTTATTATTTCAGGTTTTTTTCCCGTTTTATTTTGAGTTGAAAATACCGAGTAATACTTCATAAACACCCCAAAAATTGATTGTTTTTGAATTGTAGGCCTAATTTAATTAATTGTAGAATATTTTGAAAATTAAAAACGGGAAAATATTAATACCAGATACTTCACAAGTTCATATTTAAATTTTCATAACATTAGGTGCACTGGAAAAATAAATATATAAAAGAAATAAAAGGTTTGCAGTCGCCTGCAGTTGCTTGAGTCAGGACCTTAAGTTCACTTTCATAAACTAAGAAATACCATAATTAAATTTGGTCTGATATTTTTATTACCAAAACAGCAGCTTATAAGTTGGAACGTTAGATATTAAAAGAAAATATTACTATTATTCTAAGTCGATAGAATGAATTGTAAGAAATTATCTTTGGGTGAAAACAAAGCAAAGTTTTGAGGATGAAAAAAAAATTGTATAATTCCGGGATTTTTGATTGACGGATATAAGAATTCTTCAGAGATTTGATGTAATATAGAAAACAGTCCAATATTTTAATATTACAGAGGTTATATTGTTTATTTTATTAATATAAATATTAAGAAATAATATGTTAAATATGTTGTGTTATGTTAAAAAAATAAATGTGTATTTATTTACATCAAAATAGTGTCTGTTGATTAAAAAGTATTTCAAATAAAACTGATGTTAATTAAAAAAAATCATTAATGTTACAAAACACTATTATGTTAATTATTATCATTATTATTATTTAGTAATAGTAAATAATAGTAAAAATGAAATCCTTATTAATACTAAAAGCTATTTTCCTTGCACTATATTTTACAAGAGTTGAAAAGTAAGTAGAGGGGGAGGGGGGTTGGCACAATAATATGAACACCCATATGAAAATGGGCCATACTTCATTTGCGTAGCAGAGCCACGCTATCTAGAAGAGACGTCTGCCACCTAGTGGCCGTCAGGGCGGAGGTATTAATCGATCAGCAGCAGTCGAACGGGTTGCATGTGAAACTTGTGCTAGCAGTGAAACGCCGTTATGTCCGACCTCTCAGACTTCGAGAGAGGCGTGATTATTGGAGCCAAACTTGTGGGTGTTTCATGAAGCACTGTGTCTGCTGTTATGAGAGCCTATACAAAACATGTTAAGACGTCATCTGCGAAACAGAACAGTGGGCGAAAGTCAAAGCTCATCGACGGGTGTTGAATCGGATAGTGATCTGACAATACAAGACAATGGTGTCCCAGATAACTTCCGAATACCCATCTCCAGGATCCCTATCAATCAAAACTATCCAACGGGAACTCATGCTCCGAACATTTATGGCAGAGCGGTTATTCCAAAACCACTGGCGACACTGCTAATGCGTTGAAGTGACCAATGATACCCCGAGTATAGACACTGGACACAACAGCAGCGGGGACACGTTATTTGGTCTGACGAATCTTCCTTTATATTTTTTGACCACTTACGTGCTTATGTGTGGAGACACCCGCAGAAGCCTTTCATGTTGACTGCCTCCTTCCTACTGTTAAGCATGGAAGGGCGTGCTGTAATGGTGTAATGCTGTAATGTGATATCTTGGTGTGATCTGGGGCCACTTGTATTTCTACATGGGAAGATAACTGCATTATCTCAGTATTCTCGGCGATCATCTCCATCCTACGCTGCAGTCTGTTCTCTGGCGAACGACCTCCATTCCAAGACGACAACGCCCCCATTCACACTGCTCGGTGTGTCCAAGCATGGTTCGATGAGCACGAATATGAAGTGGAACATCTCGTTTGGCCTCCTCAGTCTCCTGATCTAAACATAATCAAATCTTTGTGGGGTATTTTGGAAGCCAAAGTGAGTGCTAGCTTTCCACCTCCCTCCACAATTTCTGAACTAGAGACCGCTCTGCATGAGGAATGGCTGCGTATTCCCTTGAGCATTGTGCATGACCTTTATTTATCCATCCTACATATTGATATAAGCTGTAATTCTAGTAGGGTGTTGGGCCAACAACCCTAGTAATAAAATTTGCGTCGTTCACTGTTGTTCATATTATTTTGTCTACCTCCTGTACCTTCCTGTTCGTTTTTTATGGAGAGGAAAGAATAGTCGAGAATTCCATTGTTAATGCTTTTAGCATGGAACACATAAGTTATTTTCAAAGATTAAATAAGATAGAAAGACCATTTTAACTTCTAATAATGGAATCTCTTCTTAACCAATCTTTGTTTATTTCTAATTAAGTTGCAAGTTTTGTTGACAATTATGATTAGGAATAAAATCCTCATTAAATCTACATTTTATTTTTCAGTTTGAGTGTACAAATTTGAAAAAAAAATCGGAAATGTAGTTTAGTTCACTGTAGAGTAATTTTCAAAAATGCAAGCTTTGACATATTAAGTCTTCAAAAATAACTAATTTATTCGTCCAAATATCAATTCTGCGATTCTGTAGCCACAGTGAAGACTCATAATTTTTGTTTATTTAAGGAATTTAATTTTTTTCTGCTAAATTTAAAACATACAGTCAAGTATATATCAAAGATTTATTTAGTAATTGGATGAATGTTTCTTCTTGATATTGTAATCGTATATATTAATTTATCACTTTCAGAAACTTTACTTTTTTGCAAAGATTTAGACTTTAGTGAAAAGTTTTTAAATCTATTTCTTAAACTTATGATTGCATAAAGATAAATAACTTACGCGAGATGTTATCAGGAAGATTCATCCCAGCAATCGTAAATTAGATTTCCGTCATCAAATTACGATTCATAATAAGTGAAAATACATCCATTGACAAACAATTGGCGCACTACGAAGGAAGCGTTGGATTCAAATGAAATTTTATTAGTGTGATGACAAAACCGACAGGGATGATTATAATATCACAGCAGTTGGACGATGTCCCGCGGAGCTGCGGTACAGAATAAGGTCACCCTTAATTCCTCGTTGGGCCACCTCGTGCTTCGATATATGCGTTGGACAAAGATTCAAATAGGCTCCCTATGTTGTCTTGCGGTAGATATGCTCACAGTTCTTGCAAATAACGTGGGCCAAATCACGAACACGTCTACGTTGGCGTTAAATCTGGTCCCAGACATGCTCGATTGGCGACAAATCAGGCGAGCGGTAGACAGTCCTGTGAAATGTTATCTATGCGAGGACGAGCGTTATCTTGTTGGAAAATTGCTTCTGGGCCCCCAGCCAGGAAAGACAGCACGTGGGGCCGCAGGATCTCCTGAAAATACCGCTTCAGGAAAAGCATAGCACTACTAGTGACGAACGACTATCATATGCGATGACACCCCAGACCATCATGCCTGTAGTAGGGGCTGTATGTCGTTGAAATGTGAGATTGGAATTGTAGCGGTCACCTATGGTTCTCCCTGACGCGATGGACCAAACAAAAGCGGGATTCGTCGCTAAGACGGTATCTGTGGCATTCCACATTGCTCTCTGCTGACGCCACTGCAAACTCAGCCCACGATATTGAGGTATGAAAAGCACAAAACGGAAGAGGCTTCTAGAATGCAGATTCTCCTCTGCTAGGCGTCTGGAAATGGTTCTGGGAGATACAGGGTTCCCTTGTGACCCTGCCATGTGTCGCTTGTTAGTGGACAAGGAAGCTATTGGATCTGTTCGTGCCTCTGACGATCAAACGATCCTCTCTTCTGGTAGTCTGTCTGGGTCGTCCAGAGCCGGTCTGCCGTCTATTGGTGCCTTCACGTATCCATTTCTTCCAACACGATCTGACTGAAGTCAGAATGGCATAAATTGAGGGCATTTCGCCGCCGCCCTGCTCGCCTCTTGCAGCTCGATGATGTGACCTCTCTCAAACTCCGTGAGTTGTCGTACTGACGTCTTCGCGGCATATTGATCGCTCTCAGACCTCGCTGATGACCTTACAATGCATGCGTAAATCCCATGGTTTCCGATTGCAGAACCGCTGTAGAATGAGCGACCATGCGCAATCTTACCAAAGGTTATTCGTTTACATATGTACCCGCGCCGTAGTATTTACTTACTTTCATTTATAGAAATGACTTTCTTAATGCGCAAATTTTTTATATCAATGAGTGTTAATTTCAGAACAATTTATTAGCACAAGCCATCGGAAGGTATTAAACAAAAAAGAATTTGGATAATTTTTTTTTATTATTATTATAGAACAATCTTTGACTTGACTTGGGAACTCTATGTAAAGATTGTTGTAATTACAATGGCAATTACATTATAATTCTCAGTTTACCATACATATACGTAACAACGCCGTCTCCCATTCTGATACTCGTGGGTCCGTTTATCTATTCTGAAACTAACAAGGGAAGTGTGGGACCTCGACCACTGAGAACCGCACGAGAATAGAATATAAATGTGCTTAGAATATAAATTGCTCATCCCCAAAACAGTAGTATGAGTCATTCCCATGCAAAACTCAGCTGTTGTCTGCTAGCACCATCCGACGGTGGCATATTGTACCTGCACTAACAAGTACTTACTCTAGTTGTGTGAATAGTTTAGCTGAAGTAGGAGGCCGTCTTTTGGAGTGTTCAGTTGTGGGTTTGAGTGTTTAACAGTGTACATCGGTATCGTGAGGCGAATGAAGCGAATGTTGTCAAAATGTTACAGGCCAAGTTGTGACGTGCTGAATATGGAAACGTAATTAGAGTCGAGAAATGGATTCGCAAATATGTTACATAGCATAATAATTCAGCAATACAATGGGGACGATGCAGAAATGCACAAAGATACGCTGGATCTGTGTGTTTTGTTCCAGTTATATTGCTGCCTGTCGATTTGCCGTCGGCTAAAATCGTCAGCAACGGGGTGGGTGGGGGTCAGGTGAGGGTCGATGTCGACTTCACGGCATGCGTCTGACGGACTTCAGTTCACTTGGCGACGGGAAGGGTCTGACTTGCCGGCCTGGCAAGTCGTCTTCACCTCGGGGAAGGCCTGTCTCGGTCTTCGGACTTCGGTCTTCGTTTGCCGGTCACGGTCCTTCCGTTGACCGGCTTCGGGTGATGTTTTAGCGGGGAGAGCGAATTGGCTTTCACCGCTAAACTCAGCTTCGCTGTGTCTTCCTTCTCTTACCGGCGGCGTGTCCTTCGCTCGGCCGGTCTTCAGGCTTCCAGGCGGGGAAGGGCGATTTTGCCATCCGCGTTGGTGATGGCCTCGTCTTACTGCGTTCTCGTACTCTTACTTTTCTCCAGACTGGAGACGACCTTGCGGCTTCGTGCCGCGGAAACGAACTGTAGGCGTCCTTAACTGGGGAGTATCCTTTCCCCCTTGGCCAGTCGTGGCCGAAACACTCTCACTCCTTTCCTAGCTCCAAACGAATACGGAGAGCTTCTCTCTGCGGCTGGCTTGCCGCCACACTAACTGTCTCTCCAAGGTGGAACGCTCCATTATATCCCGGCGTTCGGCCTCGCCATCAGCTCTGGAACGGTCAACTAACCTCAGAGGTGACGGGGAAACCGAGCACCGGGCAAGGAAGAGTCCACCTACGGGAGGAAAACAAACGGGGAAAAATTACCAGGTAACAATATCGATATTTTGTTTCTTACCAAAGTTCCTGTCTTGGACCTTCAATAGCTGCTCATTCAAATGTCTCTCGTGGTAACATATGCAGTTTTGCATGAGAATGACCGATACCGCTGTTTTTCACATGAACGATTTATATTCTAAGCACATTTTCGTGCTATTCTCAGCGTTCGACGTCAGGCACTTCCCTTGTAAGAACCATTTTCAAAACTGATCCATCGGTTCTCGTCATCTACGATTGATAGGACTTGTCACCTAACCTGGTAAGGACTTTACTGCACCTTTGAAATGAACTGAATGGTAATAAGTGATTTGACAGAACACGTAATTTGGCGCAGCTTAGCCACTGATGCTTTTGCGCCATTAAAATACCAACAAACAACAACAACAACACATAATTTGAAATTTGAAAATCATTATAATTCTTAGTATTGTTGCAACAATGCCGAAATTATTTCAAATTTCACCAAATATCAGGAACCGACAGAGAATTTCCAAGTTACAACTGAGTCAGGTAGGAACAGTCAGTGACTATTACTCCTTCCCCACGACCCTGGAACAGCGATGTAAAGTCAGGTGAGAAACATTTAATTTATTAAAAGCAATAATATTAATTACAGAGCAATATTAATTAATCTGCCTTAAGAGTGAGAAACAATTCATCATAATCATCAAGGAAATAAGTATCACCATCATCGCAGGCTCTGGGCAGTCATTGACTGGGGGGCTATGTGATGTACGATTCACTTCGCAGCTGTTATACACTGACCCCCAGGGCCTTTTGGATCAGCGCAACATCTCCATTCTTTTTCATTATCACAGTCTTTATCTTCTTGGCAGGGTTGTTCGAAATCTTCCAAATCAATCTCTATTTTTCTAGGACAAGTCAAATTTTTATCTATAAAACGAAGAAACAAAAATTAAAAAATAATAAGTATTATTAAAAGAAAGCATAATTATTTCAAGAGAAATCTTTTTCTCCATAGTAATAAACACTAGCAAAATATTAGATCATAGAAATTAGGCTAAAAATATCAATTTTGTGAACTTAAAAAAACAAAACAAAAAAAAAACCAGAACCGCAAATTCGTATTAAGAAACAGAGTGAAACTGAAATAACCATTACAATAAGAAGATCATTCTGAATACAGTGGAACCCCGCTATTCGTACACAATCCGTTCCAGGAGGCAGTTCGAATGGCGATTTGTATGAATGGCGAATCATTTTTTCACATAAGATATAATGTAAATTTGATTAATCCGTTCCAGACCCACAGATGATTGCTTATATAAACCTTTGTAATAATTCTTTAAGCGTAAAATACATAAAACAATAAATATATAGGCCTCTCTTATTATATCTTTCTTTTTCATTATAGACGATATGGTTGATTTCGCCATGCCATACTGAGTTGCCAGATCAGAGACACGAGTTCCACTTTCAAACTTCGCAACGAGTTCTTTTCTCAATTCAATTGTCGTTCTCACGATGGGTCCATCTTTTTTGGACCCATGGCTGCACTATTTTTAATAAAAATAACAAAAAATAACAATAAAATATCACAAAGTATCATGAAGCTTGCGTGGATGATGCGTAGCGTACGGAAACTAGCACGAGACTGAACTGCAGCGACCGCGTGGGGCGCCCAGTAACAAGGTCACGCTGTCCGAATCGTCAGCAAGCGTACGAATGGCGAGTTCAATTTTACTTGAAAAAGTTGGACGAATAACGAGTTGTACGAATAGCGAGGCGGACGAATGGCGGGGTTCCACTGTATAAACATTCAATTTGATAAACTGTATTTATCCTGTTTCGATTCTTGACGTGGTTGCCGCAGGAATGATTAGTAGGTCAATAGCGAGAATAGAAGGAATTTCGCATATACAGGCATGGAAGGCAATGTACCCCTATTCTGTTTCAAGGGTTACTGGCCGCAGATTTTCCTTTAAGGATGGAAGATACATCCTTAAATTCAATTCGTTTCTTGCTCATCGTACGGACATTATTAATTCTGTATCTGTAATTTTATTCACTGATGAAGCTTCATTTCCTTTAAATTGTAGAATGAATTTTCATAATATGTACTTATGGGCTCAGAAAACTCAAATGGAATCATCCAAAGAGAACACCAACAGCAGTTTTCTTAAATGTGTGGGTATTTTGGGTTATCGGATAATTGATCCCTAACTTCCTCCGTTTTTCGGAAACATTAATCTTGAAATGAGAAGGCAATTTTATGGTTCATGCTCGACGGAGCCCCCGCCCATTTTCATCACGAAGTCAGTTCTTTCTTCAACTAAAATTTTCCTTAACGGTGGATTGATCGCGTGGCCCTGTTACTTGGCCTGCCTGGTCCCCAGATTTCAATCCTCTGAGGTTAATCTTTGAGGTATAAATACTGAGGCTATCAATCCGACCTACCCACAATTGCACAGCTAGAACAGAGGATAGATAATGGTTTTCAGCTAATTCGGAACACCAGGAATTTGTCAGCGGATTAAACGTTTACTATCCTGATTTTTGCACGCTTGTATTCAGGCAGATAGTGGACATTTCGAACATTGCTTTGTTGTTTGTTGTTGGTAGATGCTTCGTTGAACTCTTATTTCTGTTTCAGATATTACCCGTTTGTATTACATAATTAAGTTCATTCGTACGTGCAATAAAAATTAGAATCTTTTTTCTTTATACTTTTTGGAACACTATACACAACACATTATACATTGTATTAATGGAACTCAATGAATTTAGTTATTTTTAGGATTCGAAAATATACTTCAATTGATTTAGTTCAATTTATATAAGGATTGTTAACTCATTAAAAAATCCTTTACTTACCAAACAAACTACAAACCAAAACAATTAAATCTGAACAAGTTTTAAAATAATAATATTCGAGTTTCTTTTCCGTTTTTGAAATTCTGTAAAACAAGTGAATATCATTTTGTGCTAAAGCATAAAATTAAGGACGACCCATAATAATAAAAAATAAAATAATAAAAAAAGAAAGTACAATAACGTAAGGAGAAATAATAAAAAAAAAGTTAGGAAAATAAGAAAAACCAACAAAAAAAAACAAAAAAACCACACGAACATTCAGAAAAAAAAAAAGGTATGTATACGAATTCCAACCGACGACCTTCAGATTGAGTCCGAAACCTTAACCATCAGGCTGTAGCTGACAACTAAAAAGAGATGGTTGCATTTCTAACATGTAAACTAATAGCGGAAATCCAATTAAAACAAGGCCAAATAACTCGAACATGGGGGGGAGGGGGGAACATTGGCTCTGAAAATACCCCATTCCTACAGTGTTTGGGTCTCTGAACAAGATGCTGAAATCCGTTTGTCGATCCGACCTTCCGTTCGGGAGTTTTAAGGAGTGGACAGACACAGTAGCTACTGATTTTGGTCGCTATCACAATAGCTTCCAAGTGGGCCGCTAACAAACTGTAGCATTAACTGCCAAAGATAATTATATTAAAGAATTACTCACCTAGAGACGTTTCATGAATGCAGACCTTCTTTACTCCGCAGCATTTTTCCTTCTCAAGACAGTCACCGTCAAACTTACAAGGGGGATAAGTGGGAGTTGTACACTTTCCCTCATGCACAACTACAAAGAGAGAGAGAAATATTGTTATTGAAAAAATGATTTAGATTGGTAATTGAAAATGTTATATTATAATTTTATTTTAATACTAGAAGGCTGTCGCTTCGTCGCTTCGCTCCGGAAGCCTCGCATATGTAACGGATAATAAACATTTTATTGAAAAGGATTTAACGTGAGTTAACAACGTATAACAATTATAAAATTGAAAAAAATTACAAAAATATTTAAAAAAGCCGATAATTGTTAAACATTTTATTTATCCAGAAATAGAAATTACAAATAAATAACTAAAAATTAAAACTTTTAACTAAAGCAAAAAATAAATTAAAGTTTAAATTCGAAAAACTACAAGCAATACAATATTGAATCCATTTATAGCAGTTGGAAATTGCGCAGTTGAGTTGAACATATACTCCTGTTGCCTAGCAATGCGCGTGAGACATTCCATAGTTGTGGACAGAGTTGACTATGCAGCAATTCTGCAGTTTGTCTCACAACCCGCGTGCGAACTTCAATTATTGATGCGGACATACGGACAACCGCCATTTTATTTTAATCATATACCGGTTTTATATAAAATCTTTTATTTCTCTGTCTGTTCGGCGCTGTGCAACCAATGGAAAATGGTTGTTACTACTGCATTGTTGCGAGAAAGTCGACAAATGCACAAGGCACAATTATTGGGATTTCCAATAATCGTAATGTTAGTGCAACACTGGAAAACGGTTTTTCATTGTTCATTGTTGCGAGGAAGTCGACAGATTCACAATGAGCATTGTTGAACTTCAAAATTTTCTGAGAAAAAATTTCTATATTGAAACGTCTGCGACGGGAATTGAACCAGCAACCTTTTGATCCGAAGTCAGACGAACCATCCATTAGGCCATGGGGACTACATCCAAATTATTGTTTCTTATCACTCCACTTAAATATTATTTTGTGCCATAACCGCTTGGAATCGAGTCTTCTTGGATTTTCTCATACTTATCAGGGGGAGACAGGGGGTGGCCTAGTAATACATAATAAGATTATTTCCTGTGATTAATAATCAAGATATCGACGTATCCCCAGAATTATGAATGAAAGTTGACTCCAGGTGACAAATCACAAATGCGGAGGAAAAAAATAAAATGAAGAATTTCGTATTTTTCTCAAAAACTTGCTGCTTGTGAAACCGAATTTTTAAAATTTCTCGGTAATGTTGCTAGCAAACGTCGTTATTCATATGAGAAACAATCAAGTCGGAACGCATTATATTGTTATTCTTGTTACTGTTTTACCGTCGATTATTTCTTGGGTTTCCTCAGAAATTTGGAGTGGGTGGGGGAAGGATGTGACAGTCCCCCCACCACCACCATCACACACACACACACACACACAAAAAGCTACATCCTTTTTTGGCTGGAGTTGATGAACGAAATGATGGCTCTGAAACCAAAGGCTAGTTTTTCCGGATAAAATGAGATTTACAACCTTTATCCAACTTCCTGGCCAAGCCTTACGACTTTTTTACTAACAGGGAAATTTTAATTGTAGATATCTGAAGAAACTAAAAGAAAACATAAAATGAACATGTTTTGAATAGCAATTAAGATCTATAACATTATTTTAAAGATATTTAATTCATTATAAAAATTCTTCATAACCACACGTTATCCTTTAAAACTCTTTAATCGTGATATTTCGCAATCTTTTATCAAGATTGCTTCGTCGGACGTTAGGTATATGTTTCAAAAACTTATTCCCTGAGATACAGAATTCATAACAGTGATAGAATTTACAATGGTATAGCATTTGTAAAAAACAAGGGTAATACATCAATAATGCTACATTATTATCAAGATACAATATGATGGGAACATAACATTCTTGTCTAAAGAACAAGGGGAAAGTATTACATCATTATGATTTCAAGAATAATTTTGACAAAACAAAGGGAAGGTAAAAAACATTATTACTTCGATACAATTTTAAAACCAATAATATTTTAGAGGAATTTGTCAACATTTTTCATACTTTTTTTGAATTTGTGTAAGGTG
>JAFIDM010000001.1:100021121-100031448 GCA_023159025.1 Thereuonema tuberculata
CCCCCCCCCCCTTTACATTTATCACGCTCCACAGATTGAGAATCGCTGCCTTAGAGGAAATGAAAGAAATGTGAGATACAGCTGAGGGAAAAAGAAGAAATTAACGATGATGTGCTGATTGATGATTATCTTTCACTTGATTTTGAAGCTGAGACCTCGGAATCATTAACTGAATCGGATATTTTGAACAGTGTGAAAATAAAAACAATACAGCTATGAATTGTGATGAAGATGAAGATGATGAAAATGGAAATGATCATGATGCAGAAATAAAAAAAAAAAAAAACCTTCGTATGATGAAATGCTAAAATCATTTGAAACAATCCGACGCGGATTACAATTTAAAGAAAATACTGAAGGTTTTTTTTAGTGCATTGCAAAGATGCAAGGCGTACTATAAGCGAAAATACTTTTTCAAAAAAAAAAAAAATCAAGACAAAATTAACAGACTTTATTAGTAAAATTTAAGTACGCATGTGGTAATGTATGCTTTATATCATTAAAATTATTACTTTTTTTAATAATATTTATTGTTTATGTATTTTAAATCTGTTTTATGTAGTTTAAAGTAATTTTAAAAGGTGAATCTCTATTTAACGAATTTTCCGTATAACGAACTTTTTTTCGGGATTTAGCGACTTCGTTAAATAGAGGTCCGACTGTATCATAGGAAGATTTCGGTTTTTTTCGGGTTATTAAATCAAGATTCCCGTTTTTTTTTTGTTTTTTTTTGGTTGTTAAAATTTTTGAAATCTTACCAAGGGGGAGGGGGGGGGGGTCCAAATTTCTTAAAAAACACCTCACATAATTAATGGACGTCCCCTAATATATTATCGCAAAACTGTTTCGAAGGTCACTGTAAACCAACAAGAGTTTTTTTTAAAAAAAAGAAACAGAAAATGGAAAACTAAAGATCCGTAAATTACTAGAAAATAAATTACTTTTTCTCTCATTGTGGCAAACATGAAACTGTTTATTGTTAACTTAGCTAGTAATATTCAAGATTATTTCACTTATTTCAGTATTTACTCAAAACCTTGCACATTAAGACTAATATTCGTTATTTTCCAACCAAACTAATAAGAAACGTAGTTAATATCGTATTTATGGAGAATCGTGGGGTTTTTTTATCTCATTTTTAATAAAATTATAAATTTTTAGATGGCACTTTTTTTGCAGGACTGTGAATGAGTACAAGATGGCGGAAAACGACGGCTGAGGGTCATTAAGAAGTATCTTGAAGAGAGGGTCATTCCGAAATTTTAAATTTACCCACTAAAGATAAACTGATCACGACCCGTTTATAATAATGACTGACAACTGAGGAAGTAAATGCCCTAAAGACCATAATCTGGGCTTCTATCATATTTTACAGTGAAGATCACAATTCCGCCATTTTCATCCGTTCCCAGACGATAGAGTGACAGATAAATTTCGAGTTTGTCTTTTTTCTTAAAAAATTAGTAAAATAAACCCACAGCTTTCCGGTGAATAGGATATTAATTAAGTGTTTTCGAATCGCTTGGTTTGAAATTAACGAATAATCTCTTAATTTTCCAATGGTTCTGCATAACTATCCAAATATATTTTAGTTTCAAAGTTCAATTGCCGAAACATTTCGATGTTACAGTTGTACAGAACTTGATTACGAGGAACAAGATTAAAGAAACATTGAAAAATTACAGCATATTAATTATTTTTGTTTCTATTTATTAAAGGGCAAGTTGTTTCTTCTATGTTAACTCTATCGTTAACACATAGAGTTAATAGAGTTATGTTGGTTTTTTTTTTTTTTATTTTTTTTTATCGGATATTTTTCCAAATAGTATTAAAGTATTTTGCAAAAAAAAAAAAAAAAAAGGGTTGCCATGTATGGTCGTTACGAAGCGAATGATTTTGTCTGGAACAAACATCACCAGTCATGACGTCATCAACTTGACCTCCGAGCAGTCAGTCCAAGATGGCGTCGTTTTGTGATCGCATAAGCGTGACCAAGAAAGGATAAACTTTGCATAGCTAAGCAAGGGGGGAATGGTCTGGAACGTTTTTAATTATTTCAATTTTAATTATTATTAGTATTCGTAACTGTAGAAAGTACAAAACCCAGAATGTTTTCGTAATGTTTATAAGATTCAGTTGCGGATTTTAGCAATAGATGGCGCTGTTACGTCCTGGAAACATCAATCCAAAAGGAAATTACGTCATCAAAAGCTTTTCTTTCATGAACTGAACTGTAATAGTAGCTCATTGTAATAGTAGCGCAATTTCATTGGCTTCAATTGAACTTAATTAAATCTTAAGCTTACGATTATTTGGAAAGCCATTAAATATTTATGCTGAAGAATAGATTTTTATTTTAGTGCTTGAGTTTCAGGAAGCTTTGTGGTTTATTTTATCAAAAAAAATCATATGATTAAAAATGTTAATCGTTGATCTCGAATATCTGAAAAAAAAGTTTATCTCTTATCTCTAACTACGATTTGTTTAATTTATTCAAAAAGATTGGGAAAAAAATTAAAGAAATTCGCAAATGTTTTTAATGAAAAACGCAACAAACTTATTAAGAGGTACTTCAGTATTTACTGTTAATTTAGTCAGGGCCGGCGCTAGGAGGATGTGGGGCCTCGGGCGAGATGAATTTTGCGGGGCCCTTGCCAATCCTTTTTTAACAACAACAACAACAACAACAACAAAAAAAAAAACCAAAATCTTACTTTAACAATCAAAAAAAAAAAAAAAAAAAACGACGATCTTATTTTATCCTCTTTCTTCTAACCAGGCACGGGGCCCCCAGAAGACCAGGCGCGGGGCCTTGGGCGGTCACCCAATTCGCCACCCCCTAACGCCGGCTCTGATTTAGTTGAATGAATTGTGACGATATTCCTGAGTATTAGTAGATCTGGGCCTCCCGAAGAAAAGACTCGGGAATCTGAATAAACCACTTATTATTGCAAATTCCTGAAGAGATAATGACAACCATGTTTCTCAGCCAAGCCAAACAGTTTTTAAATTTATAGTTAATGAGAAATTGACAGTATATATATTATAACAGTATATATATTATATCTATAAAACACTTGAACTTCTGAACAGATCGTTTTGAAATTAAACATGACTTATTTACTGATGCAGACAATCTAATTATTGTATTTGAAAATTATTCCGTGTGAGTCTTTGTAGAGGAATTTGTGGACGAAGTGACAAAAACTCACTTTGAAAACCATTAGAAGGGAAACAACAAAATTTCTTTTCGTATCTAACAATTCATATCAGTCCTCTTAGTAATCCTCGTGTTCGAACTTTGATACAAGTAATCCCACCCAAAACATTTAATATAAAATAAGTTGCCAAGACTCACATGCTCATAACGCTTTCAGTGTTAAAAAGATATGAGATCTCATGTAGAGCCAAGCCTCTAACTCTACAAGGCCTAACTCTGCAAGCCCTAACTCTAAAAACCTTAAATCTTGGTCAAAAAGTATGGCTTGGCCGTTTCGTGACTGTCGCACAGACAATCCCATGGACTTAGGGTAAGAAATTAAGTCACATATCGTTAATGTTGTATAATGAAATAGTTCCATGAAACGGCCAAGGCATACTTTTTGACCACGATATTAGGGTTTTTAGAGTTAGGCCTTGTTGAGTTAGGGGCTTGACTCTATAAGAGATCTGATAACTTTTTAACAGTGAAAGCGTTATGAGCATCTTGGCAACTTGTAGAAATTCCAAGTTGAGAATTTCAGAAATGAAAATTTTTAACCCCAAATTTTTTAGTGAAAGCAAATTTAATTTACTCGTCGGCTATAATTGAGTTAGCTTCGAAGGTTGTCATTTTTGCATGTTTTGACAACGCTGCTAAGTTATTGTTGCTGCTCACAGAAATCCTTCTCGAGCTTCAGTTCAATTGTTTCTCATGGCACATGGGATTATCTCGAAGTGAGATTGTGTTGTTGTAATGTGTCTGCTGCAGTGCGTTTGGTTCCCTCATCGATTACAGACGTGGGGGAAATTGCTGTTCAGTTAAAATTCTCACCAACGAAATAGGTGTGAGAAAGTCTCATGTTCTCACTAAAGAAGAGAAGATACCCGCACAATTTAGCCGTGACTAAAGTTCGCTGAGACGATAGCGAAAGTAGCTGTTACTATCGAAATCGAATTGCCTGGATACTTTGGCAAAAACCAAAAACAAATAGCAAGCCCAATAAATAGAAGTCTTACGGACGGGAAGGCTGGGGACGATTCCAGTATTGCCTGAACGAAGTGCAAAAGGATTAACCGCCCGAAGCAGAGGTAAGAAGCCGATAGGATTATTTGGATCGCAGACGAAAGCGTTAACTGCCCGAAAAACACAGCTACGGCCGGGAACTTCTGTGATGATACAAACATAGGATCCATATTGGATGAAAAGCCTATATAGACGAATGCTAATCAGAGAGCCAATAACTACTGCTAACTTGAAGAAATAGATCCTCGTAGAATATGTCTGACGACGTGAGAAAAGCTACCGGCGAAGAATAACCCCAAGCCCGGGAAAACTATTTGCAACGGGAGAAGAATAATTCCGTGAAATATTGCAATACGGCAAAGGACAAACAACGAAGTCAAAAGAGATTGAGATTTTTCCAGAAGCGTTCATCAGGGGAATTCGACGATTCTTTGTAAGTAAAGTTTTATTGAAATTTGTCTTTCAGCCTAGTAGGAATTAATAGAAGCAAGATAGGCCTAGATAAATCTATTCATGAAGAAAAGTTAGGATCTTAGAAATTCAAAGTATTCATTTACGATAGAAGTTAGTGACGAGGAGTTATCAAATAGTATCTCTAGCGTAGAAGATTAGATGTAATAAAACTTCTAGGACTTGTAGTTAGATCATCATTGAAGAAGAGACTAGTAATTTAGCTGACAGCGACTCTAGTAAAAGGAATAAGACGAGGCTTTAGTAAAGGGAGCCTAAAGATATCTTCTATAAAAGAAGTGTGTGAATGCTTTAGCAAAAGGAGCATAGTGATAGACGGCTTTAATAAATGTAGCCTAAAAATAGCTTTGGTCAAAGGAGCATAATGTAAGCTTTAGTAAAAGAAGTATAAAGAAATTAGATTGCCCAAAGAATCAAGACCGCCAACGAGAAGCAAGTTGTCCTTGTAAGAAGAACAGAAATATTGAATTAAGAAGGACATTGAGATTTAAAAGAATCCTAGTTTAAAATACTGGATTAATGCTGAACTTAAAAAGCTGTTTGTAAATATTTTATTGTCTCGTTAAATGTGCTTATTGATTTCCTGCTTAGGTATTATTTACTTAAGTAATTTTGAGCACTAAATTTTACTCTGCTATTAGAATTCGATAAAAATATAATTTTAATCTTTACACAACTTATTTTACAAGAAATGTTTTGGGTGGGATGAAATAGTTCCATGAAACGGCCAAGCCATACTTTTTGATCAAGATATAGGGTTTTTAGAGTTAGGGCTTGTAGAGTTAGGCCTTGTAGAGTTAGGGGCTTGGCTCTACTTGAGATCTCATAACTTTTTAACAGTGAAAGCGTTATGAGCATGTGAGTCTTGGCAACTTATTTTATATGAAATGTTTTGGGTGGGGTTTCATTTCTTTTTGTAAGATGAGATCTGATAACTTTTTAACAGTGAAAGCGTTATGAGCATGTGAGTCTTGGCAACTTATTTTACATGAAATGTTTTTGGTGGGATATCCCTATCAGCAATTGTTATATAATAAAGAACCGGAACCCCCTTTATGAGGGGTTGGAGGGTGAAAGTTACAGATTTCTTAATTTTTTTGTTGTTTGTGTGCTAAACCTAGCCTGCATATCAAATTTCAGCTTTCTAGGACTTCAGGAAGTACCCTAGAGGTTTTGATGATCATGAGTCACTCAGTCAGTCAGTGGACGAAATCGACGTATTTCAGATATTAATAAAATCCAAAGTATAAAAGCTAGATAAATGAAACGTAGCGTATTTCATTAGTCTGCTAACTGCATTTTATCCTGAAAATTTGAGCTCTCTAATATTATCCAGGCCGAAGCTATGAGGGTTCGAAAATACGACGAAACGCTTCGAAAAAAGGTACGAAGTGCCCTTCCTGCCTTTGGCTCGTCTTGGCGGGGGCACTGCCATGCCCCCAGATTTTTTTTCCCAAAAAAAATTCTACTGTTTCTATTAAGCAGATATTATTATTTAAAAAATAAAAGGAAAATTTTCCTTTATATTGTTTTATTATGTTAGAAAGCAACTTTGGAAATTAAAAAAAAAAGAAAAGAAAAGAAAATTAAAGAAAACTGGCTTCAAATTCTTTTATTACCTTCATATTATTATTATTTTTTTGATTTTCTCTAAGATTATTTGAGATCTAAGTCACATTTTAAGTTGAAAGGTATTTAGGTGTTTACTCTTTTATAATATTTTTTAAAAATTATTTTTGAAGC
This sequence comes from Thereuonema tuberculata, assembly GCA_023159025.1. NCBI lineage: Eukaryota > Metazoa > Arthropoda > Chilopoda > Scutigeromorpha > Scutigeridae > Thereuonema > Thereuonema tuberculata. Next base: position 100,027,561 of record JAFIDM010000001.1, read on the forward strand.
TGCACTTCTTTGGATAGCTTCAGCTGGAGAGTATCATTGATCATGAAATACACTCATTAACAAAAAAAACGACGCACCTAGAAGGAGTTGTCCGATGGAGACAAAAATTGATGGAGAGAAAGATTATGTACAGAATAGAAAATGATTAAAATTTCAGACAAGTTGAATGATTTATTTCAGAGTTACAGAGTTACAAAGTAACGAGCTCAATAAGGTGTTGACCCACCTCTACCCTGAATGCAAGCTGCCACACGACGTGGCATAGAGTGATAAAGCTCCCTGATGGTCTCCTGCGGTATTTCTTGCCAAATTTGCTCCAATTGTCGGGCTGGGTCATCCACATTCCCTGGTGGATGCATTCGCCTTCCCATCCTATCCCAGACGTGCTCCATTGGAGAGAGATCTGGGGATCTGGCTGGCCAAGGAAGTGTTTCACAAGCTGCAAGACAGGTCATAGCAACATGTGCCGTATGTGGTCTGGCATTATCTTGCTGAAAAATAAGGCCAGGGTACTGCGAAAGGAAGGGTAGCAAAACATGTCTCAGAATGTCGTCGACGTACCGCTGTGCTGTAAGGGGGCCGCTAATGACGACCAAAGGGGTCCGGCTATCAAGGGAAATGGCATCCCAGACCATAACTCCGGGTTGAGGGCCTGTGTGGCGTGCAATAGTGAAAGCAGGATCGGCACGCTGCCCTGGGCGTCTCCAGACACGTCTGCGACGATCGTCAGGACACAGTTGGAAGCGGGATTCGTCGCTAGACTGATTCGTCCCCAGTCAGCATCATTCCAACCGGATCGAGCCAAGCACCACTGTAATCTGGCCCGACGGTGTGCAGACGTGAGTGGCAGGTGGTGTAGCGGTCGGTACGAGCGTAGATGTCGCTCTCTCAGCCGTCTGTGAGTGGTCATGGTGGACACTCTTGTGCGGGTCGCACGTCTGATGGTTGATAACGATGATTCAGGCGCTGTGACAGCTGGTCTGACAATCACTCTATCCTCCCGCTCTGCTGTGGCCCTAGGTCGACTGCTATCTTCATGACGCTGAAATCTGCCATTGTCCACCCATTCCTGCCAGCATCTTCTAATCGCCGCATCACTTCGACCCATATGACGAGCGATTCTCCGATTTGCCCAACTTGCCTCTTTCAATCCAATGATACGACCTCTTTCAAACTCTGACAGTTGCACGTAATGAGCTCGAATCCTGCGGCGGGCCATTTTTTCAGTCGTTGAAAGGTATCCTAAAAGCTGTTATCCTTTAGTCTCGGCTAAATTGTGCGGGCATCTTCTCTTCTTTAGTGAGAACATGAGACTTTCTCACACCTATTTCGTTGGTGAGAATTTTAATTTTGTTTTTGAAAGCTAACTCGCAATGCAACAGAAATTTTGACCATCAGATTGAGAATCGCTTCTTATATACACCTGCTGAGTGCGCAGTTCCGATGCGCTGTAGCTCTCGCTATTCATTCATTGGACACCAAAGTTTAATCATTTGCATGGGCGGTCCCAATATCTTTGCATACGAAATTTCATTACAATCGGACAACTCCTTGTAGATCGTCGTTTTTTTTTTTGGTATTGAGTACAGTTGTCCTGCAGTTCTATCGACGATGTCTCAAAAGTGACGAAGTATTGTTTATACAGAATTTTATAATCAACAAAGGGTGAGACCAAATTGTTTACCAAGTGACAATCTGGAACAGCTGTTTGACGGTCTTTGGCGATCATTAACCAGGAGCAGTCACCAGTAAACAATGAGATCTCAGTACTGAGGCTAATAGGAATAATCGTTGGAATCGCAGTGGCATAGGAATTTTCTCATTAATACACTAACTTCCAAAAGTTAAGCACAGAGAGGAAAAAGTTAATTTTCATAAGCCAATCTGAATTAAAGAAGCTGAAATTTGCTGCAAAGGTAGAAGGAAATATGCAAATTATATAGGTAACAGCCAATCAAAGTTTCGCGTCGAGAAATATGCAAAACAGGCAGTCGTATAAGAAGCCTGCATTGTGAATGTTACAGGAGTTGCATGTAGGTGCTGATGAAAGGTGTTTAGAACGTTCGTACGATTTGTTTTCAAGCTAGAAGTGTTTCTGTGGCTTCCAGAAGACGAATGGAAGATTCTGAGCGCTGGCGGGCTGTTGGACGCATTGAAGCAGGACAGTCTATAACCGATGTTGCTCGTTTCTTCGACGTTCATCATTCCGTAATTTCACGAGTATGGAAACAATTCTAAACCAGCCAAACAGTTGTCCGAAGACCTGTAGCCAGTCGTCCAAGGATTACGATCCCCGCGGAAGATCGATATATTGCTTTTGTAGCCAAGCGGAATCGAAGATCGACCTCCACACGTATGACATCTATGGTTGTAGCGGCCATTGGTAAGACGATATCTGCCACTACTGTTCGTCGAAGGCTACACATGAATGGTCTGTACGGCCGGGTATTAGTAGTTGTTCCTTTATCCGTCCAATCCAGAGGGGCACGATTCAGTGGTGCCGCCAGCATGTGAATTGGACTATGTCTGATTGGGGTAGCGTTGTGTTCATAGATGAGTCCAGATTTGCCCTACAACCCGATTGTAAGGGTCTGGAGGGAACAAGGCACACGCAATCGGCCCCAGAACATCCCCGAACATCACGTATCCGCGGTGGAAGCATCATGGTCTGGGCAGGGATTTCATTGGGATATCGCACCGACCAGCACATCTACAGGCGAGGTTCTGTGACGGCTGTACGGTATCGAGATGAAGTCCTAGACCCCATTGTGAAACTGTACGCAGTTGGTCCTTCTTTTGTTTTAATGAACGATAATGTGCGTCCCAATAGAGCAGCCATCGTTGACGACTTTCCGGAGAGTGAGGGGATTGCGCGTAAGGCGTGGCCGGCTTACTCGCCGGACCTTAATCCAATTGAAAATCTTTGGGATGCCCTCGGCCGTGCTGTATGTCGACGTTTCCCACCTCCAGCCACTCTTAGAGATTTGGAAACTGCCCTACAGGAGGAATGGCGATTACTGGACTCTGCGGTGGTTGATCACCTCGTAACAAGCATGATCACACGCTGTAAACTTTGTATGCAGGTGAAGGGTGCTCACATACCCTATTAATGTCGGTTTTTATTGTTTGTTTGAATTTAAACATCATTTTGTTAATGAGGCAAATAGAACGTCATCGTATAATTTATGAAAATTCAATATTTTGTTTATCTCTGTATGTAATTCTTTGTTTTGTTTCCTGAATAAAGATAAGAGCTACTTACTTGCAGCATTTCATGTCAATCAAAGCAGAACTTTTTTTCGCATTTTACCGCTCCGTGCTTAACTTTTGGAAGTGAGTGTATATCATTAGTAATTTTTTTATTGTGTATTTTTTCACTTTTGAGGCACCACTGCGATTCCAACCAATTTTGTAATATTTTGTGAAACATTATCCTACCCAAAACATTTCATGTAAAATAAGTTGCCAAGACTCACATGCTCATAACGCTTTCACTGTTAAAAAGTTATCAGATCTCATGTAGAGCCAAGCCCCTAACTCAGTGTTTTTCAACCTTTTTCATTGAGTGGCACCCCTGATTGGAAAAATATGAAATCGTGACACCCTTGACCAGCGGCGAATCTAGAATCTGAATAAGGGGGAGGGGGGGGCAATAGGCCAGATGAATTTTTTGCGTATATGTAGCGTAGAACATTACATTAATATGCGATTAGTTATCGCTTCTTTGCTTACTAGATATCCCGTAGGAAAATAGAACTGACAATGAGTTATCTTGAACTACACTTAAGTAAATTTCCAAGAAAATGCCTAAACTTTGCGGCACCCCGGTTGAAAAACACTTCCTAACTCAACAAGGCCTAACTCTAAAATCTTGGTCAAAAAGTATGG
>JAFIDM010000001.1:100031848-100055783 GCA_023159025.1 Thereuonema tuberculata
ATGTAACTCACGATATTATTTAGTTTGTTTAGGGTGAAAAGTTTAAACACCGGCATACGTTTTGGCACAAAAACTTTGTTTATTGAAGAAACAAATTTTACAAATTATTCTCACAATATAGAAATAAAACAAAACAAAAAAAAACTATAGATTGTCATCAAAACAGTTCAGTTTATTGAACAAAATCAGATCTGGAAAGTCTGCAATTCATCTACAACGTGGCATTCCTCCTCATATTCTCCTGGCACATGTATTTCAGGTCCATCCAAAACATTGACGAAAAATTTCAAAATCTTCATTAGATCGCCACTCTTCTCCGTAGTGTTTTTCCTTGAGCTCTCTTCCATTTCAGTGATGTATTCACACGCTTCTTTGGACTTCGCCAATATTTCTATCAATAGGTTTAATACTTTGATCCATTATTAATAAAAAAAGAGGACATCACAATAAACTTTACACTTCACTCTTACCCAAACATAACCTGTTGCTGACTGTCACATGACTACATCACGTGACCAAAATATAGCTCCCCATTGGCTGAGTGGAGAATGTGAGTTTTGCACTGGAATCCTCAGTGGAGAATGTTAGTTTTGCTCCAAAACGTGATTTTCAACATTAAATTTATATAAGAGAATAAGAGTTTTGATAGCTGAAACCGTCAGAATAAGGTACAGTTCAATGTGAACAATAATAATATATCAATAACTCATTTCCCGCCAAAAGTGGAGAATGTGACTTTTGCAGTTAGGCCCTTCATATAAAATAAAAACAAATTTAAATACTAACTTTTTTTATTTTATAATAATTATTAAATTATTATTGAGACATATAAATAATATTTCATTATAAGAACATTATCCCTAAAATAGAGCAATTCCTAGTCTTCAAAATAAACTCTGTATATACTATCCGACCACCTATTAAAGTGGTATATCAACCTACAGAAGGTATATCTACCTACAGTAGCGTGTTGGGTTTCCTTTAGCCTTCAAAACAGCCAGAATTCGTCGAGGCATGTATTTCACAAGATGCTGAAAACGTTGTTGAGATATTGTGTACCTTGCAGACGTGAGTGCGTCACGCAGCTCCTGAAAATTTGATGGAGATGTAGGCCTGGAGCGAATAACCCGTTCCAGCTCATTCCACAAATTTTCAGTCGGGCTGAGATCCGGGGACTGAGCGGGCCACTGCAGCAAGGAAAAGTAATCGTCATCCTCAAACCATCCCATAGTGATGCGGGCTTTGTGCACCGGCGCATTATCCTGCTGGAAGTAGCCATCTGCATGAGGATAAACTGTTTATCAACATGTACGGTTGCATTTGGTCAGCTACAATATTTACATACGATCTAGCATCCTGATAGTGTTTATTTGAAAGATAGCTTCTTTTTCGTTTTAATCAATTCCTTTTCCTTCAGAGCAGCCAGTCTTAGAAAATTGCATAATCGATACGGAAACTATGAAATCAGGAGATGAGTTATGGATTATGTTTACACCATTTCATCAGATTTCATCACTTTTTTTCCCTTTAAATTTGATGCAAAGAAATGCATGTCAATAAAATTCTTAATTAAGAAAAACTTAAGTTAATGGAAGAACAGAAGCGCTGACTCGAAGTTTTTGATGAACATTTACTGAATCTCCAGAGATACAATTCTGTCAACAAACAGAACATAAACAGAGGCAAGTATATTTTTAGCGATCCATTTGGGAGTTACTGTGACAGCGATCAAAATCGGTAGCTATTGCGTTTGTCTTGTCTGTCCTCCCCTAACAACTCTCTTTGGAATTGTCGACATTGCGTCATGTCCGACTTGCTAGTTCATGGACGAGGTTGTGGAGCATGTCTTCTTTGTCTGCCCAGGCTTTCACGAAGACAGAGATGAGTTGGAGAAATCCCTTCGACAGCGTATGACTCCAGAGAATATCATTGGCTTGATGATCATTTCCCAGGATAATTGGAAGGCAATGGCTGACTATGCTGCCGTTGTTATACGGAAACTTCGAATGGCAGAGAAAATCAGAGACGTGATCAGTTGCGGACTGATATCTGAGACGGATCTGTAGTCATTCTGCCCTATGCGAATGGTACCTGACGGTGGTTCCGTGTAGGGTGTAATGGGAGTCGGACGTAGGGTTACTAAATCCGTAGGAGTATTTTGATTGAGTCTCACATTATCAATGCCGCGAAGAACGAATGGTGAGGTGAACCACTACCTGACTCAGCTAATGAGTGGCCATGATTGCTTTCTAGGGTACCAGGGGCGCTTTGGAATTGTCGACTGTGCATCATGTCCGACTTGCCAGTTCATGGACGAGGACGTCTTCTTGTCTGCCCACGCATTCACGAACACAGAGATAAGCTGGAGAAATCCCTTCGACAGCGTGAGACTCCAGAGAATATCATTGGCTTGATGATCTCTCCCAGGGTAATTGGAAGGCAGTGGCTAACTATGCTGCCATTGTTTTACGGAAACTTCGAATGGCAGAGAAAATCAGACGTGATCAGTCTGTAGTCATTCTGCCCTATGCGGAATGATACCTGACGGTGGTTCCGTGTGTGTAACGGGAGTCGGGTGTAGGGTGTTAGTGAGTAGGAGTCTTTTGATTGAGTCTCAAATTATCAATCCCTGTCGGGAATGGTATGCGTAAATGCATTTCCCCGTCTTTAAACCCCGCCCCCCCCCCTCCTCTCCAAAACTTCCGAACGAAGGTCGGTTCGACAAACGGACTTCATCACTGTGTTGAGAAGCCCAAAGAACGTATTTTCAGAGACCAACATCCTCCCATGTTCGAGATATTTAGCATTGTTTTCATGGGATTTCCGCTATTAGCTTAAATGTTAGAAATTCAATCATATCATTTCAGTTATAAGGTTTCAACTGTTGGGTAAGGTCTCGGACTCAGATGCTAGAAGTTGTCGGTTCGAATCCATGTATCTATTGCTGTTGTTTTTTTCCTCAATGTCCGCGTGTGGGTTTTTTTTTTTCATTTATTGTTCTTATTTCCTTACTTTTTTTTATTTTTCTTTACATTAATGTAGTTCCTTTTATTATTATTATTATTTTTAAATTTTGTTATTATTATGGGTCGCCCTTAAATTTATGCTTTAGCATAAAATTATATTCACTTGTTTAGGGCTTTTTCTTTTTAATATTTCGTATGATTACAATGCTCAGACGTTTGTGTGTTTTTTCGATAAATGGGCCTTTCTGACATCTATCGAGTCGTCCCGATTTGAACTATGTGTTGCCGTTCATCAGTTATGATGCTTCAAAGAAAAAATTAATTAACTTCTTGAGAAAGTTTTTTTTTTTTTTTAATGACGGAAATAATTTGCAATTTGACTTGTCCAATCCCGTTATTTACCGACCAAAAGAACAACACAACAATAGAAATTTAAATCTGAAAATTTAACGTGCTGTGAGAGAAATGAAAATGGAAACAAAAGCAGCACCTGAATAAAATTGCCTTTCTGGTTCGTTTATGGGAAGGAGTTGGGAACGGCCGTTTCTTCCTTCAACGGACTCATCAGCCCAATCCTGCCTTCGCCGATAAAAGAACCAGAGAGGCAAGATCGTAAGTGAATAGGAATTTACATTTTACATTTCTAATACTGAATTTAAGCATTGTTTTGGTTCAGAAATTTAGATTTTTTTTTGTTTAAACTGTCTGAGAAAGATCTAATAACGAAAATAAAGCCTGAAAATTTTATTTGTTCATTAAGATTTCAGTTCTTTATCATTCATGATCGGCACTTCATTAATTTATTGTTATTAAAGATGTAAAGTGAGTTAAATTAAACTGATATAATTATAAAAGAATTACTCTTTTATGCCAACACAAGATATATTTATTTATTTATTAAACAAAAGTGAGGTCTTTAAAATAATTTCTGTTAGAAAGTAAATAAACCTAAAATTATTTAAAAGGAATATTTAAGTTTCTTAGGCTATTTAACCTGACTGAAGATCTGGTTATAATACATTCAAGGCTGTGGAGTCGGCAAAAGTTTTTTTCAACTCCGACCTGCAATGTAGTGAATGTGAATCTGACTCCGACTCCACCAAAAAACTACAGGTTCCACATTTTAGAATTTCTCATTAGGTTTCAGAAGATTGCTGAAAGTTACAATCAGATTCGATTTACTTAAAAGTTTATTGCATTTTCATTTCCAAGCACCATGTTTAGAATGACTAATCACATAGAAAAAATTTTCATGTCGGGGAAAAAAAGCAAAACTCAGGTTTTAAAAAGGATTTACAAAGTAAATAATGTTAGAACAATTTAATTAAATTGTTGTTTTTTACAACCTGAAACACGGGAAAAGGTTTCAAAACTATATTTTTTTTTGGAGAAATTACCAAATGGTTCCAGCCAGTCGTCGTTTCGTCAACACATTTCCCACAATGCAATTTTTCTGCTCTCGCCTGCGCCTGAATTAATGGAAAGGTCCATTTTTCTGATGCGTGTAATACTTTACAATTTTGAGGCCTTAAATTTTTGCTATAATATATAGCACAAAGACTTTAAAGTTCGGGTCGGGTGAGGGACTTCTCTCACCAAGCCTTCAAGTATGTCCTGCTAACAAAGCAAAATTGATGTATATATAGTGAATTTATGACTTGTATATTATTCGATTACTAAGTTGCAGTTAATCGACAATTTTCATCGATGATCTTACCATACCTAAGAAAAGCCTAAGACGAAGAAACAATTGGTTTTCTGTTTCGTGAGTGTAGTCTAGTTTCGCTTTTTTTTTCTTCTATTTACAGAAATAGTCACAGGACAAAAATACAAAAAAAAAAAAAGAAGAAAATGGAAATCTCTGGAAGTCACTGAAAAACTCTGAACTTTATGTCAGAGATCTACGGATCTCTTCTTATCCAGATAAGACATGATTTCTGTAGCTCTTCAGGAAACCCAAACATCCCGGATTTGAATGAAACCTCCGATGATGATAAAACAGCAGAACTATCCTTCGATAGCAATTAAGTTACTTGGTGACTTATCATTTACTGAACTCCCTATTTCCTTTCTCACTTTTAGGAGAAAACAGTTTTCAGTTTATTTTTTTATGAAATTAAAGCTAATAAAAATCAATATATGTGTGTTTTTATCGCCTAATAACTTTAAAAACCGATCTTCGTGAAAGAAATTTTGAGAACGGAAGATAAAGTGAAAACAAACTCTGAGAATGAACACTCTGCTTCAGTTTATTTAATTCTCCAAAGAACAGAAAAAAAAAACAATATAATGAAACCTAAAGGAAGGCAAACAATGAAAACAACTTCATTTTTGAATTCATTACAATTTATTTTCCAGATTTAATAAATCAATTAGAATCAGGGCCTTGTCCAAAATTACAACCTCCCGCTTTTTCAATCCACTTTGTAGAGGTGACATCATACTTACAAGTATCCTCACCAGCACCTGGTGCTATACAACCCCGTTCACCTGGTGGTATGAGATGTTCTGTTTCGGAAGTTTCTCCATCCGTGTCTTTTTTATCTTCATCAGTCTCCTTTGAATCTGTTTTTTTTTCATCTCCATCCGTCCCTTTTTTACCTTCATCAGTCCCCTTTGACTCTGTTTCTTTTCCATTTTCATCCGTGTCTTTTTTACCTTCCTCAGTCCCCTTTGATTCTGTTTCTTTATCGGGTTTTTCCTCCACCACATCTACACAGCATCCAGTTCCCTTATCAGGGACAGCACAGCATACGTGGTTGGGGTTACTACAGTCTCCTCTAGGTTGGCAGTTACTGACTGGCTCGGCAGTTTTTTTGTAAGGACATTGTCCTAGAAGAAAACAACACAAAATTCTATTAATAAATGATAACAATACTCAAATGAATTCAGAAATATTTATTAAAACGAATTTGAAATTCCAAATTTAAGTTAATTCTGTTGGATCGAACATATATTTCCTTTTTCAACTTTAAATAAAAATCTTCTGCTATTCTTCTTTTATTTACAATATTTCGATCGTGCTATTGCCGACCTTCGGGTATTTCAAATCCATTATTTATTAGTAAATTTACAATACTAAGTTTTTAATGTATAATATATCTAACTTGTTGATAAACAATACATTCAAAATAAAATTCTTAATAACAATTATACAAATTTCTTTAAGTTTTTCTTAAATAAATGGAATGAATAATCATTAAGTTTAATACCTTTGTCTCTATTCATTCATTTAAAGCTATTTATTACTAAAGCTTCCATTACGAAACCTCTCTTTATCATCTTTTATTTTATATAGAATTTGCACTATCGGGTCTGGATTATCAATAAAGTATTAGTAATACCAGAAGAATATCAGCAACAACACGATCGAAATATTGTAAATAAAAAGAAGAATAGACTAGAAGATAAGTATTACGAATATTATTAAAAAGAGTTTTCTCTCGTAATTTAAATTAAAATCACTTAAAATAATCATTATAATCCTAATGCACCCCTAAATTAAACAACACAACTGTTTTCAATTCCACGACAGTCCAATCGAACTTCTATTTAATTATATTTAATTAAATTTAATTACCAATAATTGCAGTATTTCATTGATGAATAGCTATTTAATTTCTCATAAATGTGGCATCTTGCAATTTGAAAATTTTGGTTTTGTTTTACTTTTGGTTTTGGTTTTTGGTTTTCGTTTTCAATACAGTTAAATCAGAATATCAATGATAACGAAACATCACGATTTAAAAATTTGTAATAATGATAATAATAAAAAGAAGAAAAATTACTGATGATAAGATTGAGTCTACCATGTGGTCATGTGGCTGTCTTCTCCTGACGGCAGAGCACAAAGTATTATTATATTACAGGAAGAAATATCTACAACTGCATCTTTTCCTTACCTTTGATATCTTGAAAACATCCATATTCTCTAGCTCCGCAGCATTTTTGATTCTTACGACAGTCGCTGTCATAAAAACATTTGAGTCCGTTACTTGGACAGTTTTTACTATCATAATTGACTGGACATGTAAGCTCATTTTCTGAAAAAGAACAAAAAGAAAGGCAAGAGTTAATATTTTGAAAATCCACCGATCTCTTTCCTAACTGATAAAATAACCTCTACTTTCCCTGCTGCCTATATCCCATGTCTTTCACATGGTGGTACAATCGCTATTTTGTAATTAGGCTACCTTGATGTCTGCTTCTGTGATAGATAAATGGATATATACAATATATATATTTATAACTAAAGTTATGCAAATTCTCTTCGTTTTCGAGAATATAGATTAATTTAATTCGAATGCTTCTGACAATTTATGTTGTGTCATTCATAATTATTTCTTTGCATAGTTCATTAGCCTAGTTACTACAGTGTATAATTTTCCCCTAGATGTTTATTTTCAATCTCACTTTAATTTCATTACTTGGCAAATTATCAAAAATTCTTTTTTTTTTCTTTGTTACTCTTGTGTTGGTGGACCCAGTAGCCAAGTGGTAAAGGCGGTTGGCTCTGGGTAGGGGGAGACGGGTTTGAATCCCGGCCTCGGCTTAGATTTTTCCGCGCTCCATTCTCCTCCAAACGGGCCTACCTAGGGTCTACTCAGCCCTCTGTAAAATGGGTACAGGGATATAGTGGATGTAGGGGATGTACGGGATGTACGGGGGCGAGCGCCGGGCTGACTACCCGATCTCATCTCAGCCCTGCTGGTCTAAGAAACATTAGAGCCTTACCTCCAGCGCCCTACGGGCTGGGTGCCTTGGAACAAACCAAAACCTAACTCTTTTATGGCTCAATTCGCCACGAATTTGTATCAAAAGGCAGAAATGAGCAGCAAATAATTACAATAATTACAATGAGTAATTTATTTGAATTCATAACTAACAATGTAGTATTGTAAACAGATTTCTGCATCGTAAATATCCCGTTTTCACAAAGTCGACCTGTTATTAATGCATGTATCACGGTATATCAATTAGAATAGTAAGTTCTAGGGATGGGTAGTTCGTGAACGAACTAGTTCATTGAACTAGTTCGTATAAAAGAACTATAGTTCATGAACGACCTAGTTCAAATGAACTAGTTCATGAAAAGAACGACTTAGTTCGCGAACGACCTAGTTCAAATGAACTAGTCCGTTCTTTTACCATTCCACTATTGGCTATTGGAATGGGTTTATTTCGTATTTGAGAACCTTTTTTTTTGGTTGTAAAAGTATTTGAGAAACTACCTTTTTTTTTTTGGTTGTTAAGGTAAAAAGAACGACTTAGTTCATTTGAACTAGTTCATTGAACTAGTTCAATAAAAAGAACTATCTCAAAAGAACTAGTTCAGTAAATAGAACGACTTTGCCCATCTCTAGTAAGTTCATCAGTCTCCTCCTTCTTCTAATGCCCTTAAAGTTAGGCCATCGCTTCCTTGACGACTGATGCCCATTTACATCTGTTCATAGCAAATCCTGTTACATCATCCTGTTACATCATCTTTCTTAAATCCTCCTCAACGTCATCCTGCCATCTCTTTTTATGTCCTGTCATTCCTTCATCTCTTTCTGTCGCCTTGACTGTCGCCTTGAACTGTCGCCTTGAAAATCTTTCTGAAAGTTCTTTTCTCTGGCATTCTTATCACATGCCCTATCATCTTTGTTATAATATCAGACATATTATATTTACAAGTTTAATTCCTCATTTATTTAAATCTTTCAAAAACCATTTTCTTTGAAGGGACCATATATATTTTTCTTAGAATTTTCCTTTCCCTTACTCTTTAACATTTCTTCAATCATTTTAGTCACAGTTCCTGCGCCTCTGCATCATACGTTACCACCTGTCTTACAATTATTTTATACAGTTGAAATTTAAGTTTCTGAATAATATGTCCTCTCTTAAGCATCTTTAGGAATAATATCTATTACCAGCACTGATTGCTTTTTTAACTTCTTCCACATCGTTCTTACAAGTTATCAACGATCCTAGAAAATGTAAAGCTTTCCAAATATATGCTTAAGATTCATTTGAATCACCTCTTGTTTCGTAAGATCTTTTCCATATTATGCCTACACTTTATTTTATCTTCATTTATATTCAAGCAAATTTGCTTTCCAATTTTTTTTCCGTTTCCTGAAAAACTTCCTCCAAACTTTCATATGAATATTCAAGAATCAGCAAATCATCCGTATATGCCAGATACTATCTGGTTCTGTTAAAAATAGTTCCTCCAGGGTTGATATTAATATACAATATTAATATTATATTACATACTACAGTGAAACATGGATAATTCGAACTTGTTTAATTTGAAATTCTGGATAATTCGAATTTTTTGCTGGGTCCCTACAATTCTGTATTAAAATAATGTTAAAAAATCGTGGATAATTCGAATTTTTCGTACGATTGTCCTTAAAATATTACGGTAAAAATTATTCCCCCCAAGACTTTTCTCAGCTAAGATACATTATTTTTTTTACGGTCTTTTAGGAAAACAAAAGCGAGGGTTGGAATGTCACTATGTGGTGATTTCCGAGGATTTTTCTGTTCACCCTCTGTTGTTACCCTCCCCCTCCCACACCCCTTCGATCTTAGAGTCACGTGGGCTTCCTGTGAAGGATTTAATGCGGTTATATACATTTTTAGTTTTTGTGCTTGTGCATTAAGTACTGTTTATATGCTCTTACTATGCCATTGTCAAAAGCTCCTTATAAGCACCTCCTTACAAGTCATTAACATTAGCTGAAAAGATAGCGGTGATTAAGGAAGTGGAAAAAGGCCTTAAAAAGAAATCGGAAATCGCCAAGGAATTTGGAATTCCATCCAACACGTTATCGACATATTTGAAGAACAAAGATAAAATCTTGAGCAGCAAAAATGGCAATGGAAAAAATAGAAAAAGAACGAGAGGACCTTGCAACCCAGAGGTTAGAATCATATGCTATGACTCAAAGATTGCATTCAAAGAAGCAATTAAAAATATCTGCCTTTTTTTTGAAAGTGACGAATAATTAAGCTAGTAAAAAATGTTTGATTTAATGAAAAAAAAATATAGCAGTATTCTTAGATAAAGTTTATGTGTATCTTTGATCGAGGAGTTAATATTTTTTATTTATCTCTTCTGTTTGAGAGAATATATGTAATTCGAATTTTTGGATAATTCGAACTTTTTCTCTGGTCCCTTCAGCTTCGAATTATCCAAGTTTCACTGTATATTGTTGGCCGCCAAATTAACTTGGCTAACCACTGGGGTTCACACTTGGGGATTCTTTATTTTTTTTTTTATTTTAATCAAACAGTCTTAAACAGTCCTTCTTCTGTGATGGCTTCCCTCCTCTCGGTTTCGGCTGGAAACCTCTCTTCTGAAAGCCGCCTTTGTTGCAGACGGAATCTTCACTTCCCTGAAGGGAGACCCTTGACAATCTGGCTTCTCTCGTAACTGTTGGCGGCGGCTTCTCTCATCTTCTCGTGCTGGAGACCAACGGGCGGCTAACTTCTCTAGTCTCCGACTTGGAGATCCACTTCTGTGGCTGGCTGTCACCGCTGAACTTGATGGGGACTAACGGGCGGCTAACTTCTCTCATCTCCGGCTTGGAGGAAGACTTGGCGTGGCTGGCTGTCACCGAACGAATTGCCGTCTCTCTTCTCTGTTATCCGACTGGAAACCCACTGCTTCACTTCTCTCTTTCCTCGGCTGGAGATCCACTGCTGTGGCTGGCTACCACTGGACGAACTGACTTCACTCTTCTCTCTTCACTCTTCATTCCGGCTGGAGACTGTTGGCGGCTTCCTGACGGGGAGATGTACTACCTCTTTGGGCTCCTGCCCAGAAACGAACTGATTTTTCCAACCGCAGGAGCTGTTTCTGAGGCCGGCAAAGCGTCCATTCCCGCAAACCAAGGGAGGGAAAAGAAGCGCAACAGTTTAATCCTGAGGAGGTACAGTTTAATACTAAGGGGGAGGGATATCGCTGTTCCATTTGTCATGCAGCAATATTATAATATCTTCTAATGATCCTTCAACAAACTACGCATCCTTTTAATTTTCCTTCCTGTTAAATCCCAATGTTTTTTGGTTTTTTTTTTTTCAATTTTACATATAGTATTTTTCTCCTCTGCCATTAGCCCTCCATACTATGTCCTACGAATTTAAAGTTTTAAATTTTATTCTAGGTATTTCGTAATCTCTTGTCTGTAATCCATTTGAATTTTTCACTTTTTAATTTCTCTACATCATATTTATGTTGTCTTGTCCCTTTGTTCTTCCTGAATGATATCCTTTCTCTATATATATGATCTTCATCGTATAATGGTCATTATCTACATCAGGTCCCCTACAGGCTTTAATAGCTAAGATGTCCTAGCATATCTTAAGTCTATTATAACTTGGTCAAATTGTTTAACAGTTACACCATCAGCCATTATTCACTTCCCATATGAATACGTTTATGTTCAAAAACCTTTCTGCTTATAGCCGTATTGTGAGTAGCAGGAAAGCTAATTGCTGTCCAACATCATTTGTATATTTATGAAGACTTAAGTTTCCTACATTGGTCATTCAAATCTCCCAAAATAATATTAATGTTATATTTAGATACTCCTTCATCTTTCACATAGTTGTTAACAATTGGCAATCTGAATCTTTATTTTCTGTTAGTGCATGAAGAAGAATTTTTTACGGAAACTAAGATAACAGAATTTATCGCCCTGAATCCCATAATAAGTCGTTTATAATTTTTATATACAATGAAATCTGTACCAAATTCTGTTTTTCATTGCTTCCACTATTTAAAATAGTCAGTTGCCTGAATCAAAGATATCACATTCACCCTATCTTCTTTCTTGTAAAGCAATAATTGCACCTTTCTGAGGTTCCAAGACATTCTTCGGCTTCATTAACAGTCACTTCCTGTTAAAGCTTAGTACGTTCTACATTGCCAAAATCATACCTGTTTTTCATTTCCTGCGTCGTTACCTAAAGTCAGTCCGGCATAAAATAGTCAGGATTATCAGCATTTTTTTTTTCTAGTGGAAACCGCCAGTCTCAAGTCCACTTCTGAACTTGAAGGACTAGAGACTCCTTCTTTTGGGTTACCTTAACCTAGTTTCAAGGCATCACATACTAGCTCTCTATTATCTACTGGGATAGGATTTGCTGGTAATGTTGAGGGAACAAGTGTTTCTTGGGTTTTCTTGGTTACACCCTACCTGGCATCATTGTACTCCCAAGACCATAGCTTCAGTCATTCACCCTATTCATTCACTCCTTTATCCTGATTTGGGATCGGCACTAGAAAGCATTAAAAGGTGATTCCAGAGGCGGAGTTTTTGAATAAGCTTATATATCTGCTTAATAACTGGTAAACCAGTACTAGGCAGAAATAACATTATTCTTCAAGTTAAGAAATAAATCACTTTGTTTCATCACATAGGTCTACCATTGTATACTCTATAGGAAAATTTTAGGACACAGTGAGGAATGAACAATTAAAATAACAAGTCGATTCACAGTTTGATAAAAAAACATAAAATCAAGCCACCTGTATAATTTGCACTCAAACGCTTGCATTATTCAATCTGACACTACTATTGATTGGCGCACAATAATTATTTATTCAAGCCGTGTAATTCAAGGGTCAAGTACAATTCCAAGCGATGCCCGCATTGAGTTCGTTTATTTTATCTAGATCCATATTTTGTACCATTCGAGCGCCTCTGAGTAAGTGTGCCAAGGGAAACGGCCACATTGAATCGAGGCTATCATATGCGTTCTCCATATAGTCCATTCAGTACAGAAAGATCCCAATTTTGTCCAATTAAACTTTCCTGACACATCAATGGCCTCCCCACTTTCCATCATTCTTTAAACCTTGCCCGGAGTCGAATTCTTCCCCAAACCTCCAGGCCAAGGGGAGTATTTAAGAGATTTGGATCTTGGGGCTCCAACTCCCGGTTTGGACCGTGGAGGCATTACATGCACACATACAGACACTGGATTTCTAATAGCTCACATTTCGTACTCCTTAAGGGGTCCCAATCGCAAGGATTAAGTTTTAATTTATTTTCAAATTACAATCTATAAAAATAGTTATGTTAGTTTTCAAAAAGCAGGCCGACCACTGGCCGACGATTTTACTCCGCAGAGGGATGATACGCTGAGATGGGCACTTTCCTGAGAAATTCTTTTGGCCATTTTCGCTTTTAAGAAAAAAATAAAGGAGGAGCATTTCTGCAATAGCATTATTCTTTCCATAATTCTTTCCTGAAAAGCGCAAATAGAACGCTGCTACCGGAAAACTAACTCTGATAAAAAGTAAACCAGCCCTATTTCGATGATATCGAAGGAGACCTGACGCATGCTCAATAGCGTTGAAGGCTCTCGTAAACAAAACTGAACAGTATGCAGATTTAAAGTTTTTAATTACAATAAACAAATATTTAATTATTATCTTTAACTTATTTATTAAATAATAATAATAATAGTAATAATAATAATAATATAGTGCCTATTGTTATTTCATAGGGTGACCAGACGTCCCGATTTTTAACAATTTGTCCCGCGGGCATTTTAAAAAAATCCCGATTTTTTTTTTTTGGTTATTGAATTCCTTTTTTGTTTGGAATTCAAACTGGAATTCAAACTGTCGAACTGGGGCTTTCCTTTTTTTTTTTTTTTTTGGTTGTCGAACCTGGAGATTCCTTGGTTTTTTTTTTTTTTTTTTGGTTGTTGAACCTGGAGATTCCGGTTTGTTTTTTTCTTTCCGGTCTCCCCCCCCCCCCCCGGTCAATGGTGTCCCGCTTTGCCAATGTAAAAATCTGGTCACCCTATATTGCAGCTACTGGAGTAGTTCCGAAACAAATTCAAAACAGTCTTAAAATACTCCATTTGAATCCAAACACATATTGTTACAAAAGGCGACAAGAAAATTTCTCAACTTCCTTCAATAGTAAAGAGTTACTTTGACTAAAACCCGTACTCTCTACTTAAAACTCAGTTAACACTGAAGAAAAGAGAAGAAATAATAATAATAATAATAAATACATCACAACAGATCTGACATCACACTTGTTGATAAGATCAACAAACAGACCTACCTCATTGATATTGCAGTGCCCATCAGCAAGAACATGCAGAAAACTCACAGACAAGATCAGTAAATACACCGACCTAGCACACGAGCTCCAGAAGCAGTGGAGGCAGGACCGAGTACATGTTGTACCCATCATCCTGTCTGCCACTGGTCTGTATCTCACACATTGCACCACAGTCTCAGCACACTAGGAATTCACAAAAACACTTATGCACAACTACAGAAGACTGTGATACTCAACACAAGACGCATAGTTAGGAAATTTGTGGACATAACCACACATCCTTAATCATTCTTGCACATGTCTTTACACTTGGCAATATGTGCTGTGGTCTTTGACCCGCCATGTTGTTTTTGATGGGGAAACCCATGGTTAGAATCTTTTACATAATAATAATAATAATAGTTAGTTGTATTTACGCTTGGATCCGCAGCATCTCTTCTCACTGTCACAGCAAGCTTTGGCATTGTCATCATTACACGTTCCCTTGCACTCCACCGCTCGCCTTGAACGCCCTTCAACAGCAATCGCTAAGACAAACAGTACTACAACGAATTTCATTTTTAACAAGCAATCAGCTCTCTAAAAAATAAATAAATAAATAAATAAAAGTAATTACTCAAATACGGATTAGCGAATAAAATAATTTTTCAGAATGATTATAGAAATTGAAACAGCCTAATTTATTTATATATATATATATATATATATATATATATTTATACAGATGGTCCTGAAATGGCTGGCCAAACTTTAAGGCCTGATGCAACATAGCAAAACATTCGAAAAAAGCCATACGAATTTGGGTGCGGAAATGCTTTATTCAGATTTTAGAATGATTAACACTACTTAGGCTATAGTGTAGTCACTGTTAGATGAGGTATTCAAAGTGGCTTCCACCAGCAGCAACACACTAAAAACACCGTCGACGTGAGGATTGTAGAACACGCTCAAACATGCCAGGGGTACCATAACTACAAATACGGTCACCCTATATATGTAAATTGGGAACCGGGTGCAGCGTACAGCAGTGTTTTCATATCGTCCGAGAGAAGAAAAGCCCAGAGATAGTTTTTTTTTCTTGTTGCTTAAAAATGGCGAAAACACATTGTTAAACGTAGTCCAATGACAACTGCTGAAATAACTTGAAGCATCCCTGACCTGGAATGGCATGATCCAGGACTATCGTCACGATGAGGATGGTGTGAGACATGTGTTGCAGCTGATGGAGGCTACTTCGTCTACCAGTAATATTAGCTACTCCCAGGGCCGCCCATGCTGGTGCGCGGGCGTGCAGGTTGTGTCCAAAGCCGCCTGATCAAGAGGGGCCCCATTTCAATACGGATAAATAATAGTAAATTTTTATACATGCTCTTATTCATGAAGTAAAACTTTACTACATAGATTGCAAGACTTAAAATAAACAGTAAATATGAAAATAAATTAACTGATACGTTTCCAAATACTGCTATTTATTTATTTAACATTACCTGTATCCGCAGCTACCGGGGAAAGGAGTTTTTCAAAGATAAAATTAATAAACTATTATTTGCGATCAACAATGTCCCAAGAACATCTTACCGATTTATCAATAATATCAATAAAAAAAGATATTGTCGATACTTTAGATATAAAAGATCTTATTAAGACTTTTGTGGCATCTAAACCTAAAAGGATAAACATATAATAAACATATAATTTAAAAAAGCATTAAAAGGCCAACACACATGGTAATTAAAAAAACACAAATTAAATAAAAAATCAGAACTACGTTTCGGCCCGAACCAGTGGGCCCTTTACAAGTGAAATGACATGAAATGAGAGGAGAATATATGGAAACCTAGAACCAAGCTTCACGTCATAATCTCCCATCAGCAAGTGAACATGCAAAGTGGGCGAAACCACTGTCGGGAACGGGGCCTCCGTGAATCTGAAGACAAAAAAAAAAAATATTTTTACTAAACCAAAACATGGGGGGGGGGGGACATAACCAAGATGGTTATTCATACAACCCGAAGAAAGGACAAAAAGCTAAGTTTTTCGGAACCCGTAATCCGCTATAGTTTTTACAGAAAGGGTGTTATTATAACAGGACGTATCCATTATAAATATAAAAAATGATTCCTTGCACTTCCTAAGCGTGCTATCAGGCTCATAACACATGATAGTCGGGCCTTCGTAATCCAACCGATGCCCGTGCTCGGCCACGGGCACGGCAGTTAGATAATTTGTGTCCCTGCTGCGGACGGCCGATGAGTGCTGTTTAACACACTTAGTAAGGCGCTGTCCTGTCTCTCCTATGTATCTTCAGGGGGCATTCACACATTGGAGGCATGGGCGGATTTACGTCTTGATATCTGGAGGTGCGAGCTCACCGGAAGGTATGATGTATTTGTATATCAAATTCAGACACCAAAACCCAATTTAAATGTTCCGTTTTTAGGCCTAAATTAATAATTAATAAAATTATTATAATAGAAAACATTTTTATTTATCTGTAAAAAAAATTATCATCCCAAAAATCTGGGGGTACGGCGCACCCCCTAGCACCCCCGTAAATCCGCCCATGATTGGAGGGCATAAACGACACCCTTAGGATCCACGGGACGTTTATCCTCCACATTTTTATTCACAAAACTAGCAATAGTAACCCTAATGGAGGAGGTTAGCACAATGTCTATCCGTGACATCATCTTTTTCAAAACGGGGAAAATAGTTGGGTGATAAGGTATGGACACAAATATCTTGGAGGTTACATTTGCTTTGGGAATCGGGTTATAAATATTCCGCAAAGTCCTGGCCACCTGCCTATAAACGAAATCAACTGGGTAACCATTAGAAACCAAAGATTTCCCGATATGCTGAATCTCAGCATTAACCGTCCCGTCCTTTTGTCCTTTCTTGGGATTGTACGAATAACCATCTTGGTTATGTCCCCCCTCCCCCATGTTTTGGTTTGGTAAAAATATTTTTTTTTTTTTTTTTGTCTTCAGATTCACGGAGGCCCCGTTCCCGACAGTGGTTTCGCCCACTTTGCATGTTCACTTGCTGATGGGAGATTATGACGTAAAGCTTGGTTCTAGGTTTTCATATATTCTCCTCTCATTTCATGTCATTTCACTTGTAAAGGGCCCGCTGGTTCGGGCCGAAACGTAGTTCTAATTTTTATTTCATTTGTGTTTTTTAATTACCGTGTGTGCTGGCCTTTTAATGCTTTTTTAAACTCGTAACTACACACGTAAAAACAGGGCTTTAAACATATAATTTATATATAATACATGACATATAATTTATGTCAAATCCAAAATGCATTATTGTGATTTCTTTTTGTGAAAATTGAAAAAAAAAAAAAAAAAAGCTTTCTTGAGATACTTTATTTTTAGAATCATTCTAGAACATCTGAATATAGCATTTCCGCACCGATGTTCACATGGACTTTTTTTTCGTTATTTTGCTACGTTGCATTGGGACTTCAAGTTTGACCAACCATTTCAGAACCACCCTTTATAAAGTTTTAAAGTTTTATATACATATGTTACGGGTAGAGGTAGGAAAATAGATAGATCTAGGTTTACCCGGATAATTCGAGCTTTAACCAAGAACTCTCTTTAAAGCAAGAAGAAAACATCTACTTCGTGCTTTACTCGGATAAAACGCGATCTACCCAAGACCGTTTGGATAATGTGGTTTAGGCTATTCAAGTAACAGAAATTCGAGGTTACTTGCACATCTTTATTTATTATTATGAAATAATGAAAAAAAATCACAAACAAAAAAAATATTCATCACAAATGTCTATTTGTAATTTCAAAATAAATCTTATTTTTTCTTGTCTATTTTTTAAAGTTAATTTTTATTCCTTTTCTTGGGAGAATTACTTTACTTGTATGAATAAGATAAACTACAATGAAACTTAGAACATCTCTTTGTTTAGCACTTTGATTTGCAGTTGCACCTTCTAAACCTTGCCCTCCCAACAGAGACTGAGCGTTAGACAGCTGACGTATTGCATTTTTTTCCCCGATGAAAGTTTATTGAATTCTAAAAAATTATTATCGCGAATGGAAAACAGGTTCCTAGAAAAGAATTCTGTCACTGTACCATCCTCGTTTCCCAATCTGTAGAAGCCTTTGCCATCTACTTCAACTACTGATAAATGTAAAGAATCTCTCATTACCCGAGAGCGCCTGGATAGATAACGTTGTTGTTTTCGGGGTATAGCACGAAATAGATGTTTTCTTCTTGCTTTAACCAGACGTCTTGGATATGGCTCGAATTATCTGGGTAAACCTAGGTCTATCCATTTCTCTAACTTTATTTGTAACTATCCATTGTATAATATATATAAGTGATAAAGGTTATTGTTCTCTTAGTATTTGTCTTTCTTTTTTTTCTTAAGCTTCAGAAAATTGGGAATAGTTTCATTTAAATAAAGGATGCGTCAAAACGTAGTATTGAACACGAACGAAAATAATGAATTGATACAGTAATAGGCCCTATGTCCAGAATGGTGCTTTAATACAATTGCCTAAATTTTCATATTCAGAGATCATCGCTGCCTCTTCAATATATCGAAGACATAATTCTAGACAATGGCGAAGATTGTCTATGTCGAAACAAACTGTTTAACTAAAGTAGGCTGTAAAATCCTTGGACCGTAGCCGATAGATAGATAGATAGATATAAAAAAGGATATGTAAGAATAGGCTCCTTTACTCAGCAGCCTTTTGGCTTATTGTAATACCAATATTCCTCTTTTCTAGTTGAATAAGTTGGATCCTTGTACCAGATTTAATAATACATTCACTAGATTATTCTTTGGTAGTCTTTCCCCTGGGCTAAACTGCCCTAGTAAATAATACCGTTTAGAGGTTAGACATACACGCTCAAAATTATATGTGAGGCTGTTTCTTCCTGTTCATTACATAGTCTACATATTGGATTAACCGTAGCCGATGTATTATCCATAATGATGGCGTCCTTCAGAAGCAATTCTCCCGATGAAAGTATTTCGTGGAGTGAAATTCAAGCAAATGAAATGGATATGAAAATTCTGAACAATAAGAAAAAATTCGTTCTCGAAGTGTTATTGAAGGAGTCGTCCTCTCCATTTCATTTGACTAACAGTAAGTGATGATGTTTCCGTTCCACTGACCATGAGATACCATCTAGTTATTACCGAGAAACACCATATCTCCCATTCTAAAACATGATGTTGTGGATATTAGTGGCAAATCAGTTATCTTTCATGGAACATAGCTTGCATTTGTTAACCATACTGGCTATAACCAAGCTATAACAATCTTACCTTACTTGTTCTTACAACCGAACATTACTTTTAAGTATAGAACTAATTTCATCAACGATATAATATTCTTTTCACTTAGCATTATAAAAATTTTTGCTTTAAACTGACAGTTGAAATAAGAATCCAAATTCAAATTTTAAAGAAAAAAATCTTATTCAGGCACATAAACTTTGATAAGGTTTTAATTAATTTCATTGAATAAAACTTTGACCCTGTAGCCAAGTGGTAAAGCGCTTGACTGCGACTAGAGGAGCCTGGTTCCATCATCTGAGGTCGAGGATTTTTCCAGGCTGAATTCCCCTCCAGAGAGGTCCTAGGATGAATGGGAATCCTCTGAAGAATGGGTATCCCGGAGGTTAAAGACAGGGGGAGGCGCATCGGGCTAACCACCCTGCCCGTTGGTCAAGAAACGACGGGAGCCTTACCTCCCACCACCGCAAGGGCCTACAAGCCCTGTAGTGGGAAAACTTTAACTTATTTTAAAACCTTCGATTATCCTGTTGCCTACCTACAAGTAGCTAGCAAATAGATACTTTGAAAATCTATTAGTTAAAAATTTAATTAAGTTAACTACAAAGATTTTATTTACTTTATTTATTTTTGCGATTAAAAGCCCATTTCATGATTTGAAAGCCTTTGAATAAAAAGAAAAAAGCATACTCACACAACCCAGAAACAAGTTAACTCATTTGCTTGGCCTCTTTTATACTAGCTCAATCTTTGCAAAAGCGCCCTACCATGTCAGACAAGTTGAGAGTTTAGATGACAGTTTGTATGCCGATGAAGGGTTTTCAAGCTCTCTTTAACAAACGAATCACAATAGACTTTGCTTGAGTGACATGTTCAAACAAGATGGAAGGTGAAATGCCCATTCAGAAACACGAA
Source organism: Thereuonema tuberculata (assembly GCA_023159025.1). Classification (NCBI taxonomy): domain Eukaryota; kingdom Metazoa; phylum Arthropoda; class Chilopoda; order Scutigeromorpha; family Scutigeridae; genus Thereuonema; species Thereuonema tuberculata. The sequence goes on from JAFIDM010000001.1 coordinate 100,052,086, forward strand.
AACTGACAGAACTGAAATTTAAAACTGCTTATTATGTCAACAGAACGAAGTATTTACTTAAGAATAATTTGCGAATGATTTACAAGGAAATAAAGAAATACGACCTGACAAAACTGTAAAAACAAATCAGATTTTTTTATTATTGAAAACAAAAAGTTCGTCATCTCAATCAATTAAACAAACATGTTTAAAAAGAAAAGAAAATGACAATAGAAATTTCAGAGCAGCTGTAACCATCTTTTTCCGTATGGAAATATAATTGATAAAATAGGAAAGGAATAGATACGTTTGAATGGTTAAATTCCAGAGATAAGTTTACTGTTATTTCTGTACACAGTGCTGTTGAATAGTAATATTCTTGTTTTCGTGGATAGGGGTGCATTGTCAGGGGTTGTATATCCCATCCCTCTTTCATTCGAAAACAGGAAAAATGTAGGATTTTGAACCTGATTTTTTTTTTTGGTTAGAGCCCTACCTCATCCCGAAAAGGACGCGACTTTTTTTTTTGGTTGAATAATTACGACCAGCATAACTCTTCTCATTCCAAAATCCGCCTGTAATTTCTTAATAGGCTTTTTTTGGCCGCAGTTTTCTTTAGCAGAAACGATGATTCGTGTTGACATGTTATGGAACTAAACATATTTACTTATATAGTAAAAAGTAAAAGAAGTCACTATTGTGAGGCTTATTCTGACAGGAATTAATACACTGAAGTAGAGATTTGTGTTACTTCTAGGACCCATTAAATATAAGTAGACTTATCTTATTGATTTTATCAAAAGCTTCTAACTTCTTACTTTTTGTTGGTAAATTTATCAGTCACTTTGTGGAAATAAGGTTATTTAAAACTTAAGAGTACTTATTACTACTTTCCTGCGTTACAAAATAGAGCTTACAGACTTTTTCTGTTAAAGTACAAATCCTGTTTAAAGGATAAATTCTGTTAAAGTATAAATCCTGTTAAAGTATAAAATATAAGATAAGAGTCGGTTCGAGGGTTTGTGGCGTCCCTAGGCCAGTTGTGGTTCCTGATCATTTTCTTTTTTATTTTAAATTGTTAAGCTTTATCAATTTTACAAAAGGGGTATCTCGTAATAGAACATATTTAACATACTACTCCTTTTTTTACGAGGTTGGCGATCCAAAGGCCATAGCGCCCTAGGCCGTTACCTCTTGTGCGTAAGGCTAGAGCCGGCCCTGGTATAAGATTGTTAAATCTACAGATCTGTTGATGTAGGAATCAAGCAGTAATTGCATCATGTAAGCTGATCAATAATGAAGCACGACTTGAAAATAACTTCATTGCAATGGCCTAAGGAAACTCAATTTTAAAATATGGTAATTCACAACTGGGTCTTACTGAAATATCGGTTTGTGATTCTCAATATTATGTTTGTCAGATGAATAAAACTCAGAACATTTTATCACAATTAACAATAACCTAAAAATGCCGACTTTAAAATAACGAAAAGCGAACGTACCTAATAATTGCTAGTTTTCCTTGCATGTTCTCCTTCTTAATTTAAATTACGAATAAAAATCATATTTTTTGATATTTAAAAAGTAATTGAGCTTAGTAATAGCCTATTATAGTTTTATGTTCTTCTTATAGTAAGAATACAATATCTTTCTATTAGAAAATAGCGTTTTCAATCAAAATTTAACAAAAATTATTTTCAAAATATGTAATAATCTTCTGTAAAATTAAACACTTCTTTATTCCCGTCTATATTTCATCTTTCTGTACGAATTTAGAGGAAAGAGAAGAAAATTACTTCTCCTCAATTTACAGTATATCCTGAAGAAATCTTTTGCACAGAAAGATGAAATTCAGACGGAAATACAGTGAAATACAGTGTCTAATTTTACAGAAGATTCTGGTGTATGTATTTGTTATTTAAGTTGATGTGTAATAATTTTTTTTTTAAATATTATTTCACAGCTTTGATACTAAAATACTCTTACACTTACAATCTTACGGTAAGTTGTGTATGATGAAGTAGTCTGACAAGGTAGAAGACGTATAGGCTGATTAGCCGAACAATTGATGTTTAGCAGTCCTAATTTCGATAAAGCCTGTTACAGCTACGACCACGTATCCTTCTAGTGCCGACTTTAAAATAACGAAAAGCGAACGTACCTAATAATTGCTAGTTTTCCTTTCATGTTCTCCTTCTTAATTTAAATTACGAATAAAAATCATATTTTATGATATTTAAAAAGTAATTGAGCTTAGTAATAGCCTTTTGGAATGTACCTCGTTGATCCTACTTTGTAGTATAATTAATTGACAAGGTAATATTCATACATTTATGTGTTTTCTGTAACCTTACGTAGACAGTTTCAATGTAATTTCCAATTTTCAACTTCAGAGCAATAAATTGCATCTAAAAATTAATGAAACATCTGCAACTATGACTACAACTTTGTAATATTAGTTGTTCTGTAAGATTCTTCCACTACTTAAAATAATAATAAACATTTACAGAGAATAAAAATAAGTTCCTATCAAACTGTTTGTTTTTTCTTCTTTCAATTTAACCATTATTGATAAAATAAAAAGAATGTGAGATACAAGAAACAACTGCTAAACATTAATATTAAATAGGATAGCAATGCATTATTTAAATTCCAGTGTTTCTTTTATGAAAATTTTTATCGCCTTCTCGCACTAATTGCTCGACAAAGATCTATCAATATATGGTAAAAATTTCAAAGATTAAATCGTCCCTGGTCCTCAAATATTTATAGCGACTCTCAAGATCTATTCAGCGGTCAAAAGTTATTAGGAAGGGATAGGGAAAGATACACGCAAAGACTGAGTGATTTATGAATACCTTTATTTGAAAATAGACGAAAAAGGGACCTGAAAAAGCATCTATCATTTATCCCAAAATTTGATAAGCGAGCCCACTTTAAATCAAGTATGTATAAAGTTGACAAAAAGTAAAAGGTTTTTATCATCTTTATTGTGAGTCATGTAGCCAAGAGGTAAGTGATTGACTGCGGGTTGGAGTGGCCTGGTTCAATCTCCACCCCGGCAGAGGTTGGGGATTTTTTCCAAGTTGAATTTCATTACTATTACTTTTTAGTTTCCTTGTCATCTGGCAACTAAATAATAACTTGTATTTTACAATATAGGTATACTCATCTGTTGAATAAAAAAGAATTATTTGGTATTGCGATATTGCGTCTAACAAGGGTGGCCAAACTTACTAACTTAAGCGCCACATATGACAAACTTAGATGTTTGAGAGCCGCAAGACAAATGTTAAATGTTTTAATTTTGTCACAAAATTTTATATAAAATATTAGAAATATATGTCCGTAATAGAATAATATATAATAAATATATATATGTAATTTCATATTTGTAATTGTTAAACTGTTAGTTTGTATTAGTTTTAATAGTCACTTGTACACTTATACACTGAAGCTCGGTTATAACGCGATCGTTCGGATCCAAGATTTCGAAGATCGAGATATAACCGCGATATAACCGAACTTTTATTACTTCGCGATGTCAAATGTCGTATATCGCACCCTTTTATCGCCCACACGATTCCAAATCGATTTAAAATGGTCATTTCGCGATTACCTACATAATTCAGAGCTATGTGAGAGAATTTTATATTTATAAATATATAAATCTGTAGCGGAATAAACAAAAGGAAAATTTTTTATTCCTCAAAAAAGGA
>JAFIDM010000001.1:100075783-100088693 GCA_023159025.1 Thereuonema tuberculata
TATATATATATATATATATATTATATAGCCGGACAGTGATATGAAATTTGAAACCAAGTAAAGAACAAATCACTGTCTGAAATTGCTATAATAGGCTATAATAGTTTAGTAATATAAGTTAATTTTTATTCTTATACTAGTCGGCTACCCGTCGCTTCGCTCCGGAAGCCTCCCTTATGTAACGGAAAACAATTTTTTATTTATTAAAACACACACACACACACACACACACACACAAATTACATCAAGCAAACTAAAACTAAAATTTTTTAAAAGCTTTTTTTTAATTTAATTTTTGATGTCTATATTCTCTCAATCTACGACTGCTTTTAGAACCACCTTGTAAATCATATATCTATGATATATTTTTATTTTTTACAGAGATTAGAATGTAGGCCTAGTGGTCTAATGGCTAAGACGTCTAACTTCTGAGCAGTATTCTACCTAATAGAAATAGTGCATCTTTCTTTCTTGACTATCTTTTTTTTTATTCCTATTGATACGTTTCATTCGTTTTCGAGTTAGAAATAGTGATGGTTTTTGAGTTACAAATAGTGATTTTTCAGTATTCTACCTAATGAAATACTGCTTCTTATTTCTTGACTCTTTTTTTTTTTTTTTTTTCCAAATGATACTTTTCAGTGGTTTCTGAGTTACAATAGTGCTCAGTATTCTATCTAATAGAAATACTGCTTCTTTCATTTTTGAGTCTCTTTTTTTATTCTAAGTGGCACTTTTCAGTGGCTTTTGTGTTCCAAATATTGATGGTTTCTGAGTTACAGATAGTGATTTTTCAGTATTCTATCTAATAGAAGTATCGCTTCATTCTTTTTTGACTCTCATTTTAATTACAATTGTCACTTTTCAGTGACGTTTGAGTTACATTTATTGATGGTTTTTGAGTTGCAAATAGTGATTTTTTCGGTATTCCTCCTCAAAAAAAGAGTTCTTCTCTCTTTCTTGACTCTGTTTTCTTTACTCCAACATCTGGCGTGTAGACCCACATATTTTTCAATATCACATAGGATTTGGTTAAGTAAGAATATTTAAAATATTCCAACGTTTCGGCAATTATCGTTCTAATTGTCAGTTTCGAATTACAAATAAACTGACTGATGTGAAATAAATAAACAATCTTGAGATTCAAAAAAATGATTGAATACATTCCTTATTGATGGGGGAAAGGAAAGGAGATATGAGTCAAAAAACCATATAAAGAGAGTTGTAGTCCCTATGGCCTAATGGATAAGGCATCTGACTTCGGATCAGAAGGTTGCAGGTTCGATTCCTGCCGCGGATGTTTCATTGTAAAAATTATTTCTATTTTCCATTCTCTCAGAAAATTGCGCCGGACAGACACACAGACAGACAGAAAGACAGACAGACAGAGAAATAAAAGATTTTAGTAATATAGATTCTATACGTTCTAAATTTAAATTGCAAATGATTGATTGATATCTTTGCTTTTCTAAACTCGAAGGATGAGCTTCCAGTTTGGACATTATATATATATATATATATATATATATATATATATATATATATATAAACATCAATGTTTTTACATTCTCTTTTTATCTTGTAAACTTTTAGTTTTGAGAAAGTGTGACTCTTTGCTTGTTCTTATTCTAGTCAATTAATAAATGAGCTCGATGCCTCCTCCAAATCCAACAATGTGGCTGAAAATGATCAGATGAAAAAAATCAAAGGTAAATTATATTTAATTTCTAATTTAATACAGTGGATTTTTGAAACTACAATAAACTTAATTTTTCCTTTTGTTATGATAATTTTAATAAAACTTGCTGCTTTGCAGATTACAAAAAGACCAGTCTGTACAAAAGCATCCTAACTTTTGAAAAGTTTCTTAATAAATTAGAGCATACCTGGAAAGGAAAATTGCTGCAGCAAAGTGGTAAATATAGAACTTTCATTTTCAAATGAGGCTTTTATTTAGTTATTTTTTTTTAAATCTAGTTTTATGTTTGGTTTATAGCTATAGATGCTAATTATAATACAAAGAAAAAAAACCAGATCATCAGGGAATGCCATAATTTAATGAATCTTTGCTATTATTTAATTTGTATATTATTTAGAATATTTGAGAGAAGGCCATTTCTTGATCTTTTAATTTCTGAAGATTCTTAATAAACCAAACCGATCCTGAAATCCACAGATCCAGCCATTGCTATACAATTTTTCCTGTAAATTGCTTGATTAACCTGCTGGCCAGCTGAAGACTGCTTGAGAAGGAGTTAGACCTCTAGTTGTAATCAGATCACTGGTTAGGAATTGCTGCATCAATTTAATTATTCAGATATTTATTTATATATAATCAGCTAGAAGTAAACATCTTTGTAATGTACTTTTAAAATCCATTGTTATGGATGAAGCAGTGCTTTTACATTGGCAGTGAAAGTATAAAACAAAGTTTGTGATGGAAGAAAAAAGAAAGAACATACAAATAACAACACACTTAAAATAGATGAACCGTAATATGTTTCGATTATCTTTCGCTAATCATCTTCGGACGGAATACAAGGAGAGGCCAATGTTCCACCAATATATGGCATCTTCTAACCAATCATGGCTTCCATTCAGGAATACCAATCGTCTGAAGATCGCCAATCATGTTTGCCACCCTAAGGGGGGGGGGGGGGAGGCATACGTAGAGGACAGAAGAAAAATAAAAAATAAATGATAACTATAATAAACTTTCAAATGTTAGTGAATGATTTAAAATTGAATATCATAATCATAAATATGAAAAGGAATCTAAATAAATAAATCTGCATGAATTGGGTACAGAATAAAAGTAAAAAAATGTTGTCTGACATTTCAGCTGACAAGTTATTTGAATCTGGGATCAATTCTAGGAGAAATATTGAAATTTTTCTCCTTTCTCAGTTACAATCTAGGGTGCATCCTTATGCATCCATTGATTAAATGGAATGCCATTTTAGCCAAGATCCAGATTTAAAAAAAAAAAAGTTTAATAAATTCTGCATTTAAAAATGAAATATAAACTTATAATAATTAGTTGGCCTTGATGACATTCATACACAATATCAGAAAATGGAGATCTTGTTTTCACATGTGACTTGAGAAACAACTGTTTTGTGGTTTCTGATATTCATAAGCAAGAACTAATAACACTGCACATAGGAAGGTAAGATTTCAATCCAGAAAAGACAGTCGAATCTACAAAAAAATTATATTAAAAAAAAAATCACTTACAAAAGTGAAATAACTATGAATATAATTATTTTATCCTTTTAGTTATTCTATTAGCATTTATCTTTTAACGAGATGTACAGTAAATACATATTAAATGTATATTTTTTATTATTCCTTAGATTTGCAAAGAGAATTTTAATCCTGTAAAATGAAGATATCTACTGACAGAGTCACATCACAGATTGAATAGATTATATTTTCTAATAAAAAGTTAAGAGCATTTCTGTTTGTATTTTTATGTATATTTATTAATTTTTATCCTGTAAATAAATCATTTTTTTTTTAATATTGATTCTGCTTCTCTAAAAGACCATAATACTAACTAAGAAGTTGAATTTTAAAAACTATAATAAGAAATATTTAGCCAGATATTCTTTATTGACAATAATGGGTTTCATTTCCTGTTTTCATAGTTGTATGTTCAGCTTAGGCGAAGATGATAAAAGGAATGTGTTGTGTTTTTAACCCTTGACTTATTTGATGGCCGCAGCTAAAATGCTTAGGTTTGTCCAAAAGCTCACACCCCAAAGAGCTCCAAAGTTTCTTAGACCAATGGGACAGCTAAAATGGCACTTGCTATATATTACAAACTTAAAACTTATATTTCTTCTGTTGTTTTTTGTTGTTATAGTTCCATTTTTGTTCTACCTCAGGAATATAATTTGCTCATGATTATGTGAAAGTAAATTTTCAAACTTAATGTGGGATTCCAAGTTAGCAATCTGAAAACATCCTAACAAGTAATCTCCACAATAACCTGCACATTTTATAGAGTGGCATTAAAATATTAAAGTATATGGAAAATAAATATGTAAGAATGAGATATTTTTAACAATGATTAATAACTTACAGAAATCTAATGATCTTGCAATTTATTTAATTGTGCACAAATCAAGTTACAAAATCTTTAGTACAATAATTCAATTGGCATAGCATCTGACTGGACAAAAAAGACCTCTCACTAAAGCCTTTAATCGATTCATAAGAGATCGCAGGTTTCTGACCATACTAGCCTGTACGCACTAATTCTCGTCCAGCGCAGGATCCAGTCAGTGCTTGTATTGGAGACTGCCTACTAACACTGGTTGTTGGAGGCACTTTTAGTGTTTGGCTAAAAACAATGAAGCGCTTGATTATAGCCTAAAGAAGCCAGGTTTAATGTCCGATCCCTGTGGAGGTTAAGATTTTTCAATGCAGAATTCTTTTCCAGAAAGGTTCTAGAGTCCTTTCCTGGGAGTTAAGAGCGTGCGGGGGTTTAGCATCAAGCAGATCTTATGTCAACCTAATCCTGTTGGTCAAGAAACACTAGGAGCCTTACCTCCCCTGACTCCAAGGACCTACACAAGTCTGTAGTTTTTATGAGATCACATTTTTATTCACTCATTTGATTTTGTACTAAAATTAAATAACTTTATAGGATAAACACAATCAATAGACTCGATCTCTCCAATATTTGCATTTTTTTTTTTAATTAATAAACACCCAAGTTAATATCTAGGCTATCCAGTGTTTATGAAAATCAACACCAGTGATATTAAGTGCTTCCTATATCCTTCAATGTTGTAAAATCTAATGAAAAGATATGAAATTTCCTTAACAGATTCTTTTTCTTAACAGAATTTAAAAAGGAAAACTAAAATACAGGGTGGGCATAAAAGAATGGCTCTCAAAGACGTGTAATGTCGTTTGTGTCCAGTAACGAATTGCAATGCTTGCATAACGTTAACATTCTTCCAAAGTGCTGGATTGGACGAACTACAGATGCAGACAACCATCTTCTGTGGTGGCTACCACTATCCCAAGACCTAATACCATGTGACAACTTCTTATGAGAATACATGAAAGACAATGTATATGGATCCCCAATGCACAGATCCATCAGTGATAACAGATCATCCATGCTATGGAGGCCATCACACCAGACGTGTTTCCTCAAGTCTGGCAGGAATTAGACTACTGCTTGGATGTGTGCTGAGTGACAAAAGATGCACACACTGAGGGACTGCGAGTGATGCATATCAAACTTGGACAGTGCACTTCTAAATGAGAGATGCCACGACTGTATACATTAAGCAATGTACAAAATACATGTCTCTGCAACACCATAATTTTTTATGCCAACTCTGTGTATTTTTAAAATATCTTTAAACTGTCAAACAAAAAAGACCATGAAAGATTAAAAAAAAAAATTCAGAATTTCAAATGGTAAAACCATTTCAATTGAATCTTCAATGGAATAAAAACTAGGACAGATACACTGAAATGCAGTTTCAACTGCTCTTTAATCCAAGAAAAATTCCTTTTCCCTTAATAATTTATCAGTGAAAAGGGTGGTAAAATAGAAAATTTAGAGAAAGGAAATTGATTGTAATCATTCAGACAGGTAATCAGATTTTGAGTTCAGAATAAAGTTGTCCTTATAATTACATATTTCAAAGCCTTTTATAATTCAAGGCAGTTTATCAGGTGATGAATTTTTACTTAACAGTAATAAAGCATTTCTTTAAAAATCTTTTTTTATTATCATCTTAAAATTTTATGAGAATTCCATCAATTACATTAAATTTGATTTGTTGGTCCTCATTTCTAAAAATTTTGTCATAAAGCATCAAAGAATTTTGAAGATACAACCTCACGGAGAAGTTGATGAAATGATTCAACAGTCACTTTGCCATCAGACGAATCTGCTACTGCTCTATCCCACAAGTTATAAAAGCTGTCACCAATGAATGTCACTCCTAGATCAGTGAAGATTCTAAGAATCTGACAAAAAAAAAAAAAAGCTGAAATTAATAACTCGTGCAGGTGAACTTTAAAAATCATTACTATCTTAATAATACTAATGATGATGATGTATTTTTAATCAGTTATTTTTTCAGGGAAAATGACAGCTGTAATAAATTAGTATTATTCTTATATAAAATTTGATTAAGTTTCAGTACAGATAATTCACAAAAAATTATTTCACTGGGCAAATTGAATACCATTTTTTTTCCCTGTAGCCTGTATGTGTTCAAAAATTAACCACATATGTCATCGATTAATTTTGTTAACTTTTTTTTTTTTTGCCTGCAGCAGTAAGATTTTCTAGAAGTATATGGAAAAATATATCTCTTAAACTTATTTTTCACATAAATGGAGTTGTATAATGTTTTGAATGACTTGCATTTCTCATTTCATTTCAAACATAACACATCATTTAGGTCAGTGCATTGTTGTAATGTTTATTACAACTATTTCCTTCCCATGTAACTGGTGGAAATTACAGAAACAGTATTCAAAGCCAGTGATTCCAAGTGTCTGAATAAATTTTGAGTCTGCTCTTTCTATAGAAACTGAACTTTGATTCCTTTATTTATGAACATTACAAGATGATTAATAAATTTACATAATGTGAAAAAAGGTCAACACACTTTGAACAAAGACATTTAAGATATAATTAATACAATAAAATACTTTTTTGGCTCAAGTTGCGAGCCGTTGTCTATTAACTGCAAATAGGTTAACAGGAGATTATTTGCGTAAATTAATTTCAAATGAAAAAGTCCTTCATGTGACCAGGCAACTGCGCAGGTCGCAAATAGGATCAAACCACTTCTGGAGGATGCGAGGACGGTATGGATCAACAGCCTTATCTCGTATCTTGAACAAATAGGATACACTCAGATCATTGGAAAGTTGAAGCTTGGTGATGTGTTAGAACAAGGACATTTAAAATGTAATTAAGTGTGTTGACCTTTTTTTCATGTTACATAAATATTTTACACACATAAAAATGTCATTTTAATAAATTTATAAGTTCTTCCAAATTTATTTTATCTCTGGCCTTATTTGATTAAAAGCCTTTGAATTTTCAATTACCAGTAAATATATTATCATGTAACTTTTATAAATAAAGTAATTAATTCCTATCAGCTTAAATATCACTGCCCATTGCCTAACTAGAATAAAACTGTTATCATATCAAGTCTTAAATTATACGTAGTTCAAATAGAAACAGGCTTGCTTGTGTTTAATGAAGTACTGAAACTATTTATAAATAACTCATCAAATTCCACCTAGACAATTTACAAATAATTTATAAATCTTATACCTCTATTGGGAATTTTCTATTGGGAAGTAGTTTAGCTTCCGGTATGTTGGCACCGGGGTGCCATACAAAAGTTGCCGCCCCTAATAAGCTAAATTTAATATTTTTCATAATAAAACAAATATACAGGGTGATTATAATTAAAGTTGCCATTTCAGAACTCCCTAACTTTAAAACTACCAGTTAGATTGACTTGATATTTTACCAGAACAATCGTGAGATAATGGAATTTTGTTTGGCGAAGGAAAAAAAATAGTTCCAAAATGTACTAAATCCATACTTGCTCTTTAAATCACTTCGTAACATATTGAAAAAACTTCATCTACACTTCATTTTATTATCAAATTTTCGGAAGAATTTTCTATCTTCCTTCTTCAAGATTACAATGTATATTCAGGTGATATCAAATTACAAGATTTCTTAGCATGGTTGTTAACAAAACTTAGCATTTATCCTTAAAACGCTACTAACATATTATTATATTTACAATTGTTTCAACAATTCAAATTCAACAATTCTTAATTTTAATACAATTGTTTTATTTTACTAACAATCATTATAATAATCATAATTTTTTAAATTCATCGATTATTACACTTTTTTTGTTCTTGTTCATATGAATTTTTACCATTTCCCTAGCTAAATTTATGAAAATATTCTCAACTTCCAAACCTTTGCTTCTATTGTAATTTAAATTTCTTGTGTTTCTGATTATTATGCTTTCCAGTATTTTTCTTGTTTTTGTATCTTTTTCTAACATAATTATTTTTACTTCCTCCTTGATCCAATGCCCATTTTTCCTACAATGATATGCTACGTCAGATTTTTCTTTCAGGTCATTTTTAATACAATTAATATGTTCAAGTACCCTCTCCCGGGTTGTTCTTTTACTTTCCCCAATATAAATTTTCCCACAATTTTGGCATTCCAATTCATAGATTAAGAAGCTAGATGAATTAGTAGAAGATGGACATTATGTCAACATAGAAGAAGATCCAACTGTGAGTTTATACAACAAAGTCAAGTCGAAATTGAAGGACTTACAAGACATGGGGGCGATAAATTTTTGGCAAAAAGATGAAATTTTAAAGGAAGCGTGTAGAACTCCTACATTGGATGGAAGGGTTAAAATTCACAAAATTAATAATCCAATTAGACCAATAATTAATGCTTATGGGAGCCCAGTCCAGAATGTAGCAAGATTTTTTAATAGAATAGTAAAGAATTTCCATTTACCTAGAGAAGAAATAATCGTAAAGAATACAAAAGACTTAGAAAGTAAGTTACAACATTTGTATTTTATGAATAAGAAAAAATTTTATTTATATTCACTGGATGTGGAGAACATGTATTCAAATATACCAGTTACAGAAACATTGCAAATTGTAGAAAAATTAGCATATAATCACAATGAGGAGTTAATGAAACTAAATTTGAATAATATAGAATTGATGGATTGGATAAGATTCATTTCTGACAATACCTTTTTTAAACACAAAAATAAAATGTTTAAACAGATTAAAGGATTCCCTATGGGGTCACATTTATCAGGAACCCTTTGTAATATTTTTATGAATTTCTTTGAAAATGATGTAATTAAGGAATCTAAATTTAATTTTGAGTATTACCGCTATGCAGATGATATTTTGATTATATGGTTTGGGACCTCGAGGCAATTTCAAAACTTTTTTAACATCATTAATAGTAAGAATCAAGACATAAAATTTAAAATGGAAAAAGAAGAGGAAGGAAAATTGAACTATTTGGATGTATGTTTGATAAAAAAGAATAATTACAATTTGTACCTAAGACATTACAAAAAAGAGTTTCAAAGTGACCACATTCTAAATTTTAAATCAGGCCATAGTTTTATGATCAAGAAGAATATTGTTGATAATTACATCCATAGATTGGATCAAAATTCCAGTTGTGACTCTGATTTTAAGAAAGGAATTGAAAACATGAAGACTATTTTCATGAAAAATGATTATAGCATTAGTTTTCTAAATAAAGCAATAAGTAATTATGATAAGTTTAAGATTAAAGAAATGGATAAAAACAAAAGTAAAGAAACAATTATAGTTCCTTATCTAAATAATAGCAGTTGGTATTTGAAGAAAATTTGTAAAAAATTTGACATCAAGATAGCTTTTGAAAACAACAACAGATTGAAAAATATTTTGTCCAAAAATTAACAAAAATGAGAATAAAGCTAACATGGGATTAATCTATGAATTGGAATGCCAAAATTGTGGGAAAATTTATATTGGGGAAAGTAAAAGAACAACCCGGGAGAGGGTACTTGAACATATTAATTGTATTAAAAATGACCTGAAAGAAAAATCTGACATAGCATATCATTGTAGGAAAAATGGGCATTGGATCAAGGAGGAAGTAAAAATAATTATGTTAGAAAAAGATACAAAAACAAGAAAAATACTGGAAAGCATAATAATCAGAAACACAAGAAATTTAAATTACAATAGAAGCAAAGGTTTGGAAGTTAAGAATATTTTCATAAATTTAGCTAGGGAAATGGTAAAAATTCATATGAACAAGAACAAAAAAAGTGTAATAATCGATGAATTTAAAAAATTATGATTATTATAATGATTGTTAGTAAAATAAAACAATTGTATTAAAATTAAGAATTGTTGAATTTGAAACAATTGTAAATATAATAATATGTTAGTAGCGTTTTAAGGATAAATGCTAAGTTTTGTTAACAACCATGCTAAGAAATCTTTTGTAATTTGATATCACCTGAATATACATTGTAATCTTGAAGAAGGAAGATAGAAAATTCTTCCGAAAATTTGATAATAAAATGAAGTGTAGATGAAGTTTTTTCAATAAGTTCCAAAATGTGCCAATAGATGGCGCTGTCAGGGTTCACATTGCTGTTGTGGAGGTATGCTCCCCCGACTTAAACCCATGTGATTTCTGGCTTTGGGGATACCAGAAGAATGTTGTTTACAGCGGGCAGATTGCAAATCTGGCCAAATTGAAGACGAGCCTCATGCACCACAATCATAGCATCAACACAGATACCCTCCGTTCTGTTGTGGAACATGCCATTTTGCGCTTACATTTAGTAGCGGAACAAGGCGGAGGGCATATCGAACAATTTATGCGTTAATCAACAATCAACTGTAAGGTGTTTGTTTCGTGAAGCTCCTTTCTCCTGACATTAACCTTATAGTGACATCTATCGGCACATTTTGGAACTATTTTTTTCCTTCGCCAAACAAAATTCCATTAACTCACGATTGTTCTGGTAAAATATCAAGTCAATCTGACCGGTAGTTTTAAAGTTAGGACGTTTTAAAATCGCAACGTTAATTATAATCACCTGTATATATAATTACATATTTTGCGTATATTTCATTTCCATTAGTATTTCTACACTAAATTATTTGCCGCCCGCCGCCCCCCCAAGACATGCCGTGCAGCCCTTGCTCCTTACTACTTGCTCGCTTGGCGCGCTAGTAGTAGTATACATTAATCACTTTATATGTCTATTTACAGAAAAACATTCAAATCTACCATTGCATTATCATTTTCATTAAGTTGAAGAAATCAGTCCAGTAATTCCACAAGATTCAGGGAATTAATTTAAATTTGCTGATTATTTGTAATCGTTTTCTTTGTGTTTCTAACATTGCAAGTTAAATACATTACTGAACAAAGGAAACAGATGGAAATGGAAAAAAGCTCCATTAAAAGAAAGAAAAGTTATAATTTATTTTGTAGAACTTGGACTGAACTTTATGATGAACTTATGAAAGTGCATATTATTAATAAATTTATATTAATTTATTAATTTTTTTAAATATCAAAACAAGGCTGAGTGAAGTTAATCTGCTTGAAATTATAATACTTGAAACAAAATTATAATCTTTATCATTGATTATGTAGCCATTAATTAAAGTTACCTCATCTCTATTACATGGTTCCACTAATTCTCTTAAGAACAGTCCATGCTGTGTATAGAAAGATGGCCAAAGAACTGTGTAAGAATCCATTTCATCACCATAATTCCGTCTATTAGACAGTTTCTTAATTTTCGGAGCAACTAAATCATTGCGTATGGATTGCAAACCAAACCTCCTCCATCCTGTAAAAAATAGTAAATAGATATAAATCAAAATTATTTCTAAATTCCTTTGATAAGTTTAAAATACTATTATAATACGTTATAAGTTTTGATAGTTATTTACCACTTTGTTAGTAAAACTAATCAAATATTATCAAGTAAAGATGAACAGAGCTCTAATTAACTGCAGTGCTATTATAGTCCTGAATATACTATATTGCCCAGTGGCAATGGTTTTTTTTCTGCTTATTTTCTGTTAATAAGGTTAACACAAAAATATTCGTAATTTTTTAATATTCTCTAAGAATCTTTAAAGAATATCATACATTTTTAAAACTTTCTAAATTTACCTATGGTATATTTTATTTACTTTAGTGATCAGGAATAAATACAGGGTGATTCAAAATGATGGTAATACTTTAAAGTAACTATTAATGATACAATATCATGGTGTGCATAAATGGTTTGCAAAACCCAAAGTTTTATTTGTTTTGTCACAGGAAACCTGTTTCATATTTGCTCCTCCAGGGAAGACATTGGCAAAATGGCAACACAACAACAAAATGTATTTTGCATTTTTCAGCTTGCGAAGACAAACTCAGTAACTAGAGTGCAAAGGTTGTTTCAGACACATTTCAGAATCCATTAGCTCGGAAGACCATATAACATTGATACAAGCAATGTGAAGATAATGGTTGCTTGTGTAAAGGGAAGAGCTCGGGTCAACCTCATGTATCGTAAGAGAATATAAACAAATTTAGAGAGATCTTCCAGCTTAGCCTGCAGAAATCCACTTGTCAGGCCAGTTGTCAATTATGGCTGCCCTGACATCCATTTGGTTTGTTCTATGTAAGAAATTATCAATGAAACCCTACAGGCTGCAGCTGGTGCAAGCTCTAAGACATAGTAATACAGACACTGGTTTTCTGATTTCTTTGGTTATTCAAAAAATATGAAAACCACTTAGAAACAGATTGTGTCGTAACTTCTGAACACAGTTATGATGATGGTGATAAAGGTAATGAAGAGCAGTTCATTGAAAGCAGTAGTGACACTAAGTCTGAAGAGAGACTGATTCTTAAAGCACCAGCGTGTCCCTTGTACTAAGAGACCTCTAGTGAAAAACTACAGAGGTTTACAACTATCACAGTGAATTCAGAAGCCAAAAAATGATCCTCCTCTGAATTTATTTGTTCAAACCCAAAGGTGTACCTTGTTAAGAAAACTGTAACTGATTTAATCTATCTGGATATGTGGCAGAAATGGCTCTTCCCTCAACTAGATGAAGATATGAACAATTTTCCAACAAGATGGAACTCCGCCTCATTTTCATTAAGTACACAAGTCCCTCATTGATCTTACATATTGCTCTTGACCTCCAAGATCACCAGACCTGACTATATGACTTCTTTTGGAGCTATGTGAAGGATGTTGTCTATGTGCCACCTCTGCCAAAAACCTTCAACAATTAAGACAACAGTTCATTG
>JAFIDM010000001.1:100089093-100128180 GCA_023159025.1 Thereuonema tuberculata
AACAAAGTGGTGATGAATGTTGTAGATATGCCAGGACGATATAGGCAAGCACAGTCTGCAGGCAAGGGGATTTGAGTGAGATCATACTATGGCGTTTGGGACGGCGGATAGTAACTCCAGAGAATCGCTCAACAAGTTGGACATGAAGTGTCCACTGTGCATCAGTATTGGCACCAGTGGTTCGAGGAAAATGTAGATGCTTGTCAGCCTGGTTCTGGATTTCACCATGCATGCCAGAACCACCAGATAATAGGATCGCACGGTGACTGCAGCACAGATTAGGACTAGTGTTGCACCTGGGGTGTCAGCTAGGACAATCTGCAACCGTTTGCTGGAAGCTAAGCTACGATCATGGATGCCTCTCACCAGACTTCCGCTCATGCCTCACCACCGTGCAGGCTACTTCCAGTGATGTTGCGAAAGAAACACCTTCAGGGATGAATGATACAGTGTAGTGTTTAGTGATGACAGCAGGTTCTGCCTCAGCGCTAGAGATGGTCATTTGCACAAGTGACATCGCCGAGGTGAACGGTACCTGCACAGGGTATATGGCAGTGACACACAGGACCAACGCCTGACATCAAGGTGTGGGGACCCATAGTCTACAATGACCGTTCGCCTCTTGTTGTCCTACAGGAAACATTGAGCAGTGCAGCATACACCCAGACCATCATCCAAGCCATTTTGTTGCCATTTTTGCAACATCAGGGAGACGTGCTTTTCCAACAGGACAAATCCCGCCACACACCGCTCGTGCAACCCAATGAGCTCTCCAAGGCGTTTGTCAACTCCCCTGGCCAGCCTGATCACCCAACTTGTCCACTATTCAGATATGTGGGAGTCAATTGGATGACGATTGATTCAGTTTGCAACACAGGCGACAACCTTCACCAACTGCTCCACCAGGTGAAACTTGCGTGGACCTCCATTCCCCAGGATGGAATTCGGCATCTCTATTATCGTCTCTATGCAGGAGGAGGATACACACTGACATAGTCTTTTGACACAAACTGTAGCCTCTGTTCATAGGCGTATTACCCCATGAGCATGATCATGTACAGTGTATAACTTATAGAATGTGTGAATAAAATTTCATTCTCCTGGGACCATGGCTTCAGGGTGTTAATTTTTCATTTTCCAACAGTGTGTGTGTATATATATATATATATATATATATATATATATATATATATATATATATATACTAGTTGCGACCCGTGAAATACTCACAGAAGTAAAACAAATTCCACATTTTTGAAAAAAACAAGATTGAAAAAAATGTTCTAAGCTAATTTTTTTAGAAGCCATGACTTCCACAACAGCCCTTATGTAATTTGAATATCGACTTATTTGTTAAAATAATATTATAATATTGTTAAAATAAAAATTGGTTTACACTTTCGTAGTAGCAGTTTCTCATTATGAAATATAATGGCAACCTTCTGCCCTAAAAGAATAGGTTCGTCGAAATTGAGGCAATATTAATGGAAATAAAACAAATGCCACATTTTTAAAATATCCTGAAATTTTTGAAAAACACAAGATTAAAAAAGATGTTCTAAGCTCATTTTTTAAAAGCCATGACTTCCGCAACAGCCCACATATAATTTGAATGACTAAGCCAAATTTTGTTAAAATAAAAGAAAATAAAAAATTGATTTACCGGGTTCAACAATAACAATAATGAATGTCCAACAGCCAATACCAATAATCCTGTGTGGACAACAATGAGGGCACGTGCATTGTCATTATCGCCTACTTGTTGAGAATTGAGAGAGAGGCGACACAGCCGAAATTATGTAAAAACCGAGGTTTTACAAACTCTCTGATAAATTTTGATGCACGAACTTCATGCATTTCAGTGTAAACTTCATTTATGTGGGAAAGAAAATCTCAATACGCTGATAATAATTGTGTAATCGCGATTCGTTGTGGTGAAGTGGAGAAAAATAGTAGAGATGCCATCTTTAAACATGTGACGTCATTGCTGATGTGTTCCAACGCTGCACTGTGATTGGTTATTTGGTTATTTCAAATTACAAACTTACAAATAAAGTCCGTACAACTTTCGCCTATTAATAGGATTTTATATATATATATATTGTAACGGGACGCTGCTCTTGGGGGTTATTTTAGCCTTTCAGGGGTTGTTCGGGTATTTGTTGGGCGCCAACCAAAAAGTCCGTTCGGTGAATTTTCTATCTACCCCCTCCAAAGTCGTTACATGCCCGGTAAACTAATCCAGTCCATTCGGAGCGTGGGGGAGCCACACTTCACGTTCACGCACAAAGAAGCACAACGCATTCACCACATTAATTAAACTTAACAATTTTATTCAACACTGCAAATAATAATATGTCACTTCACTTAAGAATAACAATTTCGGCGAAGCTATGGCTTAGAACTTCTTGAAGCATAAAGTTAAATTACGACGCACTGAAATTTCACTTACGAAGCACTAAATAACTAAATTACGAAGCACAAATTTTACTTATGAAGCGCTAAATAGCTTGTGGAATCCTGCACGGGTGTACACGTGCATTGAAACCGAAAATTTGCAAGCCTTGCTTTGCAAATTAATTTCAGCAATTTTTCTCACAAATAATTTATAGAAATTTAAGGCTATCCATGGGTTGCCTATTCTAACTAAAGATAACTTGGTTTAACACGCCCTATTTCTAACAAACGCGTCGAGAATTTGAGACGCGGCCTCCAATACCTTGTCCGCGGCGGTCGACGAGGCCAGGTGCATTGCAGCAAAGGTCAAGAGAGCAAAACGGCAAAAGAGCTAACGGCAAGAGAGAGAACTTCTCCGAACACCCCTTTAAATAAGTTTAAGAGTGCCGCTATATGACGTCACGCGTCCCCTTGACCATTCAGATAGCAGGATTGCCTATCTGCCCAAATAAGGGAGATCACCTCATTATTACCTCATATCGAGAGATAATGCTGATTAACCAATAAGATTACAATGCTTACAACAATTCCTAATATGGAATGATTACCTCACGGAAAATTCCTAAGAATAGGAAATTCCCAAACTCAAATAAACTCGGCTGAATTAAGGCAAAAAGAAAATTAATTTCTTATTTTAAAAATTAAATCTAATCTAAGCTAAATGAAGATTAAATCCTTAAATATCTTAAAATTAATTTAAACTCCTGAATCTATCATATTAAATTGTAACATTTTAAAACTTAAAGATTTATTCCTAAAATTCCTAAGATTCTGACTAAAATTAAATTAAAGCCTAAAATAAAATAAAATTACTAATAATGACTAAACTAACGCTAACGAAGTTTTTCCGCCATTAGCTTTACAAAACAATGTTTCGGAAGAAAAAAAAAAAATTCTTTTTTTTTTTTTTTAGTTGACATTTCTTTGACATTTTGCAAAGGCATAAATAATATAACTAAAATTCTAATATTTCGAGTATTATAATAATTGACATATGAGTATTGTCACAATATATATATATATATACAGTGTCCAGCCACTTCATTAGGTATACCTAGGTAGGTATACCTAGTAGCCCTCAAAGCAGTCTGAATTCATTGAGGCATGGATTCCACAACATGCTGAAAATGTTGTTGAGACATTGTGTACCATGCAGACATGAGTGTGTCAAGCAGTTCTTGAAGATTTGATGGAGGTGTAGGCCTGGAGCAAACAGCCTGTTCCAGCTCATGCCACAAATTTTATATCAAGCTGAGATCTGGCGACTGAGCAGGCCAGTGCAGCAAGGAAAAGTCATCATCATGTTCCTCAAACCATCCCATAGTGATGCTGGCTTTGTGCACCAGCACATTATCCTGCTGGAAGTAGCCATCTGCATGAGGATAAACTGTTAACATGTATGGCTGCACTTGGTCAGCTACGATATTAAGGTATACTCTAGCATCTTGATGTGCCTCAGAGGTATCAATGGACCCAACGTGTACCAGGAAAACATCCCCCATACCATGATACTGCCCTCACCGGCTTGAAGAGTTGTTGTGAGACACAAATGGGTCCAGATATTTGTGTTGTTTGTGCCAAATTCTGTGTCTGCCATCAACATGATGTAGCAGGAACTTTAACTCATCGGACCAAGCAACCTTTTTCCATTCATCAATGGTCCAGCATTGGTGTTGCTTTGCCCACACTATACATGCGCTCTTGTTCTTTGCTGATAACAAGGGTACAACAAGGCCATCGGCTGTTGAAGCCCATCTGCAACAGGATACGTCTAGTGGTGCGTTTTGAGATGGTTTGCTGCACACCACTGTTGAAGTCGGACATCACTTGGGCAACTGTGACCCGTCTTCTGGCTTGCACAATTCTAGACATTCTCCTCCGGCCTCTATCATCAATTTGTGATTTTTATCCATAGTAGTGGTGTTGACTCAACGTTTTCTGTTTGTTGCACCATTCCCTACACACCCTTGATATTGTTGTACGCGAAAAGTTCAGGAGCACTGCTGTCTCAGATACGCTTTGACCAGCTTATCTAGCCACGACGATCATGCCATGTTCAAACTCCGTTAGATCACTACACTTTCCCATTATTGCTTTGGTTTGCTTTATCAACTTATGATGGGAGGTCTGTACTGCTGTATTGATAGCCACAAATGTCAATGTGACTTGCAAATGAGTGGAACATACCATTTGTACACACAACAGGGGTGTACCTAATAAAGTGGCCTGACAGTGTATATATTAAAAACCAGAATAATGAATTTAAGCTTGCAACAAATAGTTAATTAAGTTTAGGACCACAATATTTTGGAATATCAGCAACTACTAGTATATTAAAACAAACATTATCCCCTATTTTAAATAAACTTATAAGAGTTTATTAAAACAAATCAGGATAATATGAAATTAGTCAATTGATAAAGTTATTAATTTTTTGATTTATAAATTTGTTATCAAAATGGCTTACCACGAGTATCAATTTTTCCAAATTCAGTGTTGACTTCACGAGAAGTTGTGGAGTTGATGAAATCATCTGAAACAGCTCGAGTAACATTGGTTTGGGGAATGCTCCTGCCTTTCCAGCATTCATTTTTCATTTTTGCTAGATCAGAAGACACCTTAATTTTAGGATCAGATTTTTTGCTGCGAACAAATTGATAATTATGATCGTCAATATGATGATTCACTTCATTAGGAGGTATCTGACGTCCACACTGCATATGGGTCTCATAATCATCAGTGATTTCTTCAGAAGCCTTTGTATCATTTGCAGCTGATTCTTGAGAAACTGACTGATTCAACTTTACGATATTACATTTTTCTGGAAAGGAAAAGAATAAGCTAAACAATGTTTACTATGCAATTTAATTATTTCTTATTAATAAGAGAACTGAATTTATCCCGAAATACATAATAGCCAGTTTGGTTTGCAGCTGTCGATTACACTAGATTACAATTAAAATTTATGTTTTGTCACAAATGAAAAACTCTGATTTTAATAAAGCTTTTTATGCTGAATTCACATAGGTTATTAATTTTTCTCTATCATGCAAAGATTTTATGACACAGGCTAGATAAAAAAAAATGTCATATATTTATGTACATTTCAAATTACTGTAAAAAAACAATTGATGCTTTTCTTGAGTACTTAGCATCACTTCTACCTCTTATCCATGCATGAGATGTCTTGGTGAAATCGCTTGCCATATTTGTTGCTGATATCACATAGATTCTCAGGGAAGAAATCCAAATAAGTCATCTCATAACTTTGAATGAATGTAAGAGTTCAGCCACAATGTTCATGGTAATTTTGTACTTTAAAATTTCCCCTCCAAATTTGGTAGCCGTTTTATAACTCCACCGTGCTGTTATTTCAACTTGGTTTAACAGATTTTTGAATTTTCCTTGTCGAAACAAATCTTTTTTGAGGGAACATGAAAAATGTCTTTTTTAATTTTATTATCACTTTTCTAGGAAACTTTTCTTATTTAAGTTATTCAAGCATACACTCATGTTTGTGAAAAATGAAAATTTGCATGAAGGAAACATGCAAATGAAATGAAATTTACAGGAAATGTAAAGCAGGATATGATATGCAAATGATTAAAATTTAGGAATGACTGCACATGCCTAGACTCAGTAGCACCCTCCGAAAAGTCATGTAAGAACGTATAAGTAGAAGACTGTTGTGGATCCAGACACAGTTTTTCATCATCAGGGAGCTGTACATGTGCCTAGTGGAGACAGTGTGCCTCGTCGACGTCAAGGGGTGCCTTATAAGCAAGCAACGAAGTTTGAACAGGGCCGAATGATCGGCTTGCATGAAGAAGGATTTTTATACTGTAAAATTGCTGCTCGTACAGTGCAAATGCCAAGACAGCTATGCGAATGTAGAAGCAGTGGACTGATGAAAACAGGAAGAGTCGAAAATCCGGAAGTGGACCACAAAATGTGACCACACCATGGGCTGATAGACACCTCATTCACTTGGCAGTGACGGACCATTCAGCTTCTTCTCGAGTGTTAGCACAATGTTGGAACACTACAACAGGTCTGACATTGTCTGGTTCCACGGTTCGACGGGGTCTGCTGCATAGAGGACTGCATGCATGCCTTCCTTTGCAAAGGATTCCCTTGCACCTGAACCATCGATGCTTCAGGCTACAATGAGCTCACAAACACACCACTGTCATGCAGATTGGCACCATGTCATGTTTGTGGACATGTCCCGCTTCAACTTGGATGACAATGATGGCCACATACACATTAGATGATATCAAGGTGAGCGCCATTGTGTAGACTGCATTCATACTGCACGAATGATAAACGTGATTGTTTGGGAAGCAATTGGGTATCGTAGGTGATCTCGGCTGCTATGAATTGTGGGCACTCTCAACAGCAACTGCTACATCAGGAAAGTTGTGGAGGCAGAAGTCGTACCCTTCCTTCAGCACACTCTTGGAGCCATATTCCAACACGACGACACTCGACTACATGTTGCCGGGAATATCTATCTTCAAAGCAAGGCAGATACCCTATCTTCTATGGCCTGCATGTTCGCCCGATATGTCGTCTATTGAACATTTCTGGGATGTAGTCACTCAGCAACTAGCTTGTCATTGTCATCCAGCAGCCAATACCGATGAACTGTTTACTTGGATAGAAGCAGTCTGGCAAGCGATACTCTAGGAACACATCCAAGGCCTGTTTGATTCGATGCCACAGCGAATAGCAGCTCTTATTGCAGCTTGTAGAGGTTTCAAACAATACTAATTTTTTGCAAGTACTGGTGTTGAGTTGCTCTGAAACTTGAATTGTTTAAAGTAATTGCATCACTATTAGTAATGTGTGTAATAAATTTCCTTCCATTCTGATAGTTCCTTCAAGGTGTTGCAATTTTCACAAACATGAGTGTATAACTGAAATGGGAAGAGTAAAAGAGATTTAAGTACAAGATATTGTCTATATATCTTATTTTATTAGTTAGGATCTTGTCTCCAATAATGGATTTCCTTTAACAGTAGAACAGTTAACTGAGTTTAAAAAAAAAAAGTCACAACAGCTATGAAAAGAAATGGTTAATAAAAGGACTAAATAAAGCTATATATATATATATATATATATATATATATTTGAATGAAAGACAGAATCCATGTAATGTTGAAATTCTTTAGCCAGCTTGCTTATAAAATTTATAAGCAATCTGAAATCTAGAGCATTGTCCAAAATATTAACTTGCTAAGTAGAAAAATAATCAAAAACCTTTGCAGTGTAGCTAAAAGCAGTTACATCTTTGCAATATCATTCCCACTTGATAGCAGTGGATGTTGATTCAGAAAGTTAAGTGAAGGATTGGCTCAGTCCAGATGAGAAAATTCAGGCACAAGAGATAGTAAGTGACTAAGTCCAGTGGAATTAAGAATGATGTAAGGATTCAGAGAGTTTGACATGAAAATTAGTAAATACCTTCAGGAGATTGCCCCTCTGAAGGTAATTGGTCAGTGTCAAAGGAAAACATATTTCAAAGTTAATGCAATGGGCCAGAATGCAGTGGATTTATCAATGATAGAATTAACTAATATTCGGACTGAACATGAAATTACAAAGTGCACAAGTTGCAATCAATCTGTGTGCTGGGAAGAACTGAAGACAAGTCAGCAATGTCTAATCTTGAAAATTATCAATGACCATATGCATATACGACATTGATGGTGCATGCACTATTAGATATTATTGATATTGTCTGATGTGTCTTCTAATTACTTTTTTTTTTAACTTCATATGATCAGTATTCATTAATAAAATAAATTACTGTAAACTACAATTGTATATATTAAATTTATCTCACCTTCATTGAACAGTTTGCGATAATTGAGAACTTGAACCAAAGTAGCATATTTAATCAATCCATCTGCAGACCACAAATAGCAACCTGTTATCACTTCTTTTAATTGGCTCCAATTTAATTCAAGTGACAAATCAGAGAGAACTTCTTTTAAATCTGCAGCTGTAATCAATCCATTTTGGGCCTAACAATTTTAAAATATTTAATTTTTTTTTAATATTTTTTTCTTTTTTTTTTTGTTATTTAATATTATAGTTACAACAATTTAGATTTTTATTTCATGAGGCCAATATGTGAGTATGTAGTAACGGAAACTGGTTTAATGTATGACAAAATTTTCAATTGTTTATAAAAAATGTTAAACTCAAAAGTGGAAGTTCTCTTTTTCAGGAAATGTAGTACTCTATGGTACTGATCAACAGTCAAAAAATTAAAAATTTTGAGATTGGCATTTTTGAAAAAAAAAAAAAAATTTTGATTTTTCAAAAAAAAAATTCAGGAGTCTACAGCAAGAGAACTTGAACACATATTTTCAAACGAAGTATATTATTTTAATTAGACAAATATTATCTTTCAAATAAAAAAAACTGCAACAAAATATCTTGAACCATTCTAGAGATAGAGCGTTTCGAAAATCTGCCGAAAATCGCAAGTGAGAAATGACGCCCGAGATGCCATCTTTGGCGCCCTGTATCCCGGGCCAGGAATTTTTTTGAACAAAACAAAAAAATACGGGTGTCTATTTTTTCCTGAATTTTATATGTTAAATTCAAAAAAATCTGAGACTATGAAGGTAAGATTTTTTTCTTTGCCTGCCTGAATCAATATGGACTATGCCTCTGGTATTAAGTAGAGCAGAAACAGAAATCTTAATAAGGCTGTATGGTTTATGTCAAACTGATATTGCATTTATACTGATGGTGAAGATGACCTGAGCAATCCATCTATCACTTCAAAACCTGTAAAATCCAACACAGATCTTGATTTAAAAATATGTTGAATAATATTCTTAAGATAAAACGCAAAATAGTTGTCAGCCCTTTGTGAGCCCTTAATTACACAGAGTGAATATAAAACATTGAGACTGATTTTTTTTTTGTATGAATCATTATTGCTACAATAGGAAGTAGTATACTATTCACATCCTTATATAAGCTCTTCTGATTAAGGCCAAATCACATGGTAGGAGATTTTGTCCTTGCTTTCATCTAAAACATAGTCATAATTTTTGATGATATGCTTCTGTCATTTGATTGCATTGATCGCAAATTAGATGATCAAAGAACTGTGAAGAAATGCCTTAAATGCCTCATTTGATTATTGTTGTTTTAAAACCTTTTAAGGCCGAGAACCAATCAGTAACTAGATCTAAAACTTTCAATTTTCAGTTTTTCATTTTGGGTTAAAGCCGCCTTTACACAGCGCAGTTTAATAGAATATTAAATGAATTTTTGCAAGGAGTCAAACTGCATGAACATTGTATTCTAAAAACTCAATTACTTAAATAGAGTGCATATGAATGCAAAAACTGTGAATTAGTCCTTTGTGAAATTGGTGTCGTTTCAACAAGACATGAAAAATTTCTTTAAGAAACAGATTTCTGCATATTTTGATCCATAGAATTAAATTTTTTCAAGCTAATTTAGTTTATTTTTAAAAGATAATCTCCTGACTGTGACACTTAATTCACTTGAAGGAGCAGTGGCAAAACTGTTCATTGTTGATGGAGTTTCTTCTCTTTGTATACTACTATGTCACTATTCCATTGCATGCAATTAGTGCTCACTAATGAACTTTCACTGAAATTTGGAGCAAGTTCTAAAGGGTATTCTATGATGAAACTACTGACAGAAGCAAATCACACAATCTAAGTTACTGAGTTACTTTTAATTAGTCAAAAATAACATCAATCTTTTCAGACCAACTTCATTTTTGAAGCTGATTGAAGACACAAATATATTACCTAATTATAGAGCATAATGAGCTTACATTCTTATATACAGTTTTTTTATTACTGTGAATAGTGTTTGAAAAAAATTTCATAAAATTTATTGCCAAAGTAAAAGACGTTTTTTTGTAATCCCAACCACTTAATTATTATATTTTTAGTCATATAAGCTATCCCAAAATATAAGCTTTGTACAGAATTACCAAAAATAAACAAAACTGTAACTTCAAAACTTAGTTGTTTTGATCTACTAATTGAAGCCTCATTATTTTGGTATTGCATTCTTTTTACTTTAGGTATTTAGAATTCTAGTGAAAACTAACTTTTTTTGTAAACTGTCTCTGTTGTCTAAACCGAAAATTATAGTAATTTTTCTTAAGCTAATCCAATAACTTAATATTTATGTGTACATAAAATAAACTGAAAGCTCATTCTTGAATTTGGATAAAACTGAAATGTACCACTGAAATTACCAACCTTATCATGATATTGACACAGTTTTAAAAAATAATCAAAATCTAAAAAGTTAGCTTCTTGAAGTTTTAAGTAAATACTGTGCAAAATATTTCTATTGCTTTCTCTATTTCGAAAATATTCCTGAAAAATTTCTGCAACATTCGAATCACTTTTTTGAAAAGATCCAAATGAAAAATCTGGCGGTAAGTGAGCACGAGTTTCTTTGTTCCTAGAAACAAAGTTAATTATGTTTTAGTTTTTCTAGCATAAAATCAATTGCAAAATTGATAATACAAGAAAGTAAAAGAAAACATGAAAACACACATACACAAAGCTGTTTGAAATACATTGCCTGACAGAGAAAATGCCACACCATGAAGATGCGAATACAGTGCCATGCAAATTGCAGAGGGGATGCGTATGTACAAGTTATGCAAAAGATTAAAATTTCTGACCAATCACAGGAACTGCGCGAGTGATATCAGTAGACAACCCAGCATGTGAAGCTGTCATTTCAGATGTCATCCCGGTTGAAAGAAGTGAGTGTTTTTGCTGTTACTGTGTCTAAAGAATGAACAAGGAACGTTAATGCCTTTAAGACGCCGTCATATGCAATTTCGTCAAATGGATGCATTCACAAGAGGGTTCATTATAGGTCTTCGTAATGTCAGTTGTCCTTGCACCATATTGCGGAAGAAACATAACGTGATGCCACATCCATTAGTCGCATTTCGAGACAGTGGTCCCAGGATTGAAATGTGAACTGTCATGGTGGGACTGGAGCTCGGAGATGGATGTCAGAGCACCCAGATCGTCGCATCAGATGTCATGCTGTAGCACCCACGACTGGCAACAGTTTGCAAAGTTTACAGGGACTTTTGGATGCTCCCATATCAACAAGTTCAGTGTTATGCTGATTGGCTGTGGCAGGTTTGTTGTCCACCTGTTCATTGTGAAGGCTACCCTTAACAGCGAGCCATCATTGTCATCATTTAGAATGGTGTCATACCAGAGCTGCATGGGGTGCAGAATGGAACAGTGTAGTGTTCAGCGACGAATTATGTTTCTGTCTCACCAATGATGATCACCATGTGAGAGTCTGGAGGCAACGTGGCCATTGGGCAGATGCCTCTGCCATTGTGAAGCATCCCACTGCACATCAACGTGAAATCATGTTGATGATGAGATGCTGTGGCCTGTGGCACTACCATATCTGCAGGTCGTCCCAAACCCAATGTTTCAACAAGATAAAAGCCCGGCCACTTACAGCTTGGATCAGCCTAATGCTTTGCAAGGTGTTCAGATGCTTCCTTGGCCAGCCTAACCCCGATCTCTTGCCAATCGAGAATCTGTGGTACATGATTGGACGTCGGTTGAATACCCTTCCAACCCCACGAAATCAGGATGAAGTGTGGACTCGGATCAACACCACATGGTGTACGATACCCCAGGTCATTATTCGGACATTCATCGAATTGATGCCATGTCGGGTTCAGCAATGTATTGTCCAAAATGGAGATCCCACTTCTTATTGACCATTCTGCATTTTAGGCCACTGGAGTTTTGTCTGTATCTGAAAATTAAATCATTTGTTCTGGATCTGTTTGACTATCTACGAATGCAATTTGGTCTGTTTTTAAGCATTCCTTCATGGTGTGGCATTTTCTCTGTCAGGCAGTGTATAATGCACGAGATATATGGAGAGATAGGTAGATAATAAAAATGAAAATTATTATTGTTAAGTGTGTGTGTGAGTGTGTTTGTTAAACTTAAAAATTCTATGTTGTTAAGTTCCCCTTTTAATTAAAGGTAATTAGTTGACTGCAACAATTAACAAAACAGTCGAGATACTTCTGGCTAGACTGATTTACATTCATTGAATGACATTCAGCAGTAGTGGAAGTAAATTCACCATTTTCGGTATACTGATAACTCAATGGATTCAGTAAGTAAGGGATTAAACTTTTATTTGACTTTTTCGTTAATTTAGAAGCAGTGCTGCAGCAAGGGTAGTGTGAGTGGTGTTTCTACACCAAGTGCCGCTTCAATGAGGCACCATCGAAACCTCATGACCTTTTTTTTTTGTTCTTGCTGATCACTTCTATAACTTGGTCCCTCCCGAAATTTTCAAAATGACTTTTTTCTCTGGGTGGTCACTTAGTTCCTAATATCAAAAGAAAAGGAAGAAACAGTCAAAACTCCTTTCACACTAGACATCAAGCAGTGCTCCTTGTGGCGCTGTTTAAAAGAAACTTAACATTTAATTCTGTAATTACTTGTTTATCGAGCTGTAATAATAAGATTTTATATATTTGAAATTAATTATAGATAGCACTAAGATATTATCAAAACTTTCAGTGAGGCCTCTGCCTTTAGTAGGGTGTAATCCTGAATGCTACACCAAAGAGCTGAGACATCTCTTATGAGATATAGTAATTGTTAATATGTAAACAATTACAAATTATCTTATTCAAAAGAAAACTAAACTCTACTTACGGATCCAATCCAATTCCCAACCGATGCCGAAATTTTTCTTGAAATTCTTTTAATTCCTTTGGAATAATGTAAGTCCTTTCATGTATGGAAGAGTTATTCATCACATCTTTGCATGCTTTACCTTCAGGAAAACAAGGTACTTCAATGCCAAATGTAGATTTTGGTTGGAAATGACTGCTGTAATTCCTGGAAAAAAATATCCCCCATCCAATCAAAAAAATTGAGCAAATTTGTATTCAAACAAGAAGATAAAAAGGAAATAAAAATAGTATAAAGCAAGTATAAAAAAATAATGATATCTTATGAATTGTATAATGAATACAATTAATTAGTGATATTCATCACTCCATCACTCTTGGAGTGATGAATATCTTCTAAGTTTCTTGCTGAAAACAAACTCTTCATCTAAAAATAGTACATTTTCCTTTTAACTCTTGATACATTAACAACTGCATGGGATTAATTAAATTTTGAGTTAAAAATACTAAAACCATTTTCTAGGTGCCAGATGAAAATGTAACTATAAAACTAGTATAAGCTTTGCTATAAAATTAAAGAGAAATTAGTTTATGGCATCCCTGATTAATATGTTGATTTCAGTGGTAGTTGGAATGCAGTCAGAGAATAGAAAGTATTTACAACAGTTAACTCTTAAGAAATTACAATGTGTACATTAATGGAACTATGGTATTGTAAACAAGTCTTCCAACAATGCTAGCTGTTGCAACTCATTCATGAAATTATTATTATTTATTTTTTTTATTACATTCCTTATTCTTTTGGAGTTGGATGTAAGATTTGCTCTGATCTCAAATCCTTTTAAACGTGTAATTTTGTCTTTGAAATTGGTACCATTTCTTATTCCCTGATGATAATGATGATGAAGCATGTGGACTATTTCAAAAATGGCAAAGATCATCTTAATATTGTTCTTCATTGTATTTTTGTGTTACCTATTCTTTCATTATGGTCAGCCATCAATTAATTTTTAATATATTCCATCAGTCACTTGCTACACAATTCCTCTTCTATAATGAGACATAAAAGAAGTTCCTGATTTCAACTTTACAGACCTCATTAGGTCTTTTCATTATTTTCAACATACAATTTTTCATATTTTTTGCTCTATTTGCTTATTCATTTCTCTATTTGAATATATATATATATATATATATATATATATATATACAATACCATTTATGTGGGTTTTTTTAATGCCATTTGTGTTTTTTAATGCCATTTGTGTATTTTTTATGTCATCTGAGTATTTTGTTCACTCATTTATTTATTTATTCCCCCCCCCCCCATTGGTAAAGAATTCATCTTACAATCTTTATAAGCTGGCAAACTGGAACTGTGGAAATGAGAATAATGGCCACATAGTGATCTAGAGGATAGCTAAATTTCAATTCTTTTGTTAACTATTCCTCGAATGATTGGATTGATTATAAGTGTGTACATATACTTTCACAACTTCTCTTTGAGCTAGCTGTAGTAATTTAATGAGATGGCTTTGAAAGCAAAGATATATAAATATTTCTTATAAATTTTGATAAAAAATTTAGGAAATTAACTGCAAGATTCAATTAATTTTATGTTATCTATGCTTTGAATCTTTATCATGTAAGACTGTTACAATATGAAACGTAAATAATAGAATTTTCTATTAACTGAATGATAAAACAAATAAAAGGGGAAAAAAAAAAAAGTCATCTGTTGCTACTTCCATTAACTGTCTGGATAAAAAGTAACATAGTGCCTTCAGTAGAGGACCATTTTGGTGAAGAATACAGCCTCTAACAGTATGACAACAATGCTCCATCTCACGAAGTGAGGTCTGTGAGAGAATGGTTTATGGACAACAAGATCCACAAAATGGACTGACCTGATCAGAGTCCCGACCTCAACCCCATCGAACATCAGGAAGAACGGGCTGCCATTCCTCCAGAGACCATCCGTTACCTCCTGAAAAGTCTCTCCAGCAGAGTATGGCTGTGATAAAGGCGAAAGGCAGTCTCATCCCATACCACTGTCCACTACTGGGAAATGTATCTCTATTCCCCTAAATGCCCAGGGAAAGTCTGACTGCGGTTTCGAGTAGGTGTCTGGATATTTTTGATCATATAGCATAGTTTAAGAAGATCTATTTAAAAGAATGTTGAATATATTAAAAATATCACAAAATTTCTAGGTTACACTCAGCTTGGACTTAAAGAGTCCTTTTTGTGAGATTTGTTGGTGAAGATGAGGAGAATCTGACAAGAACCCATCACTTTATAAGACCTATCAAGGACCAATAGTAAGGTTAATAAAAAGTCACTCTAGATAAAAGTTGTTCAAGCAAATAGTTTAAATTTATTTTTTGAAGAGCTGCAAACAACAGATTAGCTCTTTAAGTTATCCACCTTGGAAATTAAGGGTTTAGAAGATGAGCCAAATTGTTAGTAAAGATAATAGCAGTGTAGAAAGCTTCTGCTCATTTCCTAACAATGTTTTTGTTATTTCTTTGGACTTTAGTAGTTAAGTACTTTTGCAGTAAATTTCTTCATCTTGCAGAATTTAATAAAAACCACATTTCTTTATTTTACGCTAAATTAGGTGTTTCAATGAGGAATTACATGTTTATGAGACAGACACAAGTCATTTTTGATACTGTAGCAAACCTCCAATATTAACATCCTTTAATAACTTTAATAGTTGTTTAAATTTTAGTTCAGAGATTCTTTTTTTTTTTTAACTATTATGATGCATCTGCATTCAATCAAAAATCAAAAGCATGAAGCTCACTAAAACTGCAATACAAAGTTAGATTGTTAATATGCCTCATTCTTGAAATCTTCTTTGCAATAAAAGTAACTTTTAAAGAAAAAAAAAAAAAAAGCTTTTGAAACACATTCATACCTGTTAATAGATAAAGTGCCAACTTCATCAGCACATTTTGTAAAAGATGGATTACTTGGAAGCCATGATCGATTTTGGACTCCTGCTGCCAGAGGAGGATATAATAATTCAAATACTTCAGGACCTAGTAAAAAAAAAGCAATAAAAACTTTTAAATTAAAATGTTTCTTTTCAGTTTCTCCGTACTAAAATTCATAGGGCGGATGTATCTGTAGCAACATTGATATTTAAATAGAAGAAAAAATACATATGCAGATCAAAATGTGCTGATTTGAATATCCACACTCCAGTGACTGTAATACACACTCTGCCAAGATATGACATAAATAAAAAAAAAAAGACGAAATTCGTACAAATCAGTTCTAGTTCACAACTTCTTCCTTTCAAATCACAGTAGCAGTGAAAGAGCAGCAGAGGTGGTTCAGGACCTGACCAAATTTGGACAAACAAAGTAGGAGAGAGAAAACTGAGTAATATTCTTCAAGGTAATTCCCTTCTTTAGGAAAATGGCGAGGCAAAAGAAATACACTTATCTTACTTAAGATTTACATCTAGAGCCATGAAATGCAATTAATTTATTTAACAATTGTTAATATAACTGATAAAAATAAATTAATTGTTTGTTGTTTTTTTATTAATGGGATTTTACTGAGATTATTTTTCAGTTTATTATTGTGAAGATTACATTAAAGGTTCTGTGATGAAATGAACTAAGTATTTAATGAATTTATTATAATTCTATGGAAAAAAATGTAACAGGTTCAATCAATTATTGTGGAGATATATTAAACAGCTGAGATCTTATCAATGTAGAAGGTATCTATAATTAAAGTTCACCTATTCCATCCACTCTACAGCAAAAACTATTTATCGGAATGGCACCAAATTTGCAGAAACACTTCCGACTGTTCGGCTGAATAGTGTTGCCCGGGCATTGTAATCGCAATACTACAGAATGGAATACCACTTTCTCTATCACCACCTCCAGTATATTTTTCAAACGAAGGCCTGTGCCTAACCCCTGAATGTAGCATGTTCGACCTCATCCTAGATGGTAGGAGCCTTTAGCTTATCTTAAAGCTCGGATAGTTGGCGCCCCCACCAAGCAGAGGTAGAGTGGGTGCGAAAGATAGAGTAATAATAAAGGTTTAATATCATTATTGTATAAACTGATGGAAAATGAAAAAATTAATACGCTGAAGTCATGGTCCCAGAAGAATGAAATTTTATTCACACATTCTGTAGGTCGTACACTACACAGGAGAGTTGATGAATGCCTTGGAGAGCTCGTTGAGTTACACAAGCAGTTTGTGGGAGGGCATTATCCTGTTGGAAGAGAACATTTCCCTGGGTTGAGGAATGGCATCAGAACGGGTTGAATGACAGTCTGGATGCATGCTGCACTTCTCACTGTTTCTGGTAGGCCAACCAGAGGCGAATGGTCATTGTGGGCTAAAGTTCCCCACACCATGATGCCAGGCATTGGTCCTGTGTGTTGCTGCCATACACACTACGACAGGTATCGCTCACCTTGTCGATATCACATGTGCAGACAACCATTGCTAACACAGAGACAGAATCTGCTGTCATCACTAAATACAACACTGCAGCATTCATCCCTGGAGATACTTCTTTCATGACACCACTGGATGCAGCCTGCATAGTGGCAAGGCATAAAGACATAATGACGAGCGACACCTGTAATCGTAGTTCAGCTTCCAGCAAACGGTTGCAGATGGTACTAATCTGAGCTGCAGTCGCTGTTTGATCCATGATGGTCGCTCATATGATGTGGTGATTCTGGCCTGCATCTGTGTGCAGCTGCCGTCCGGAACCAGGTTGACGACCATCTATACCTTCCTTGGACCACCGGCGCCAACACTGATACAGCAGATACTTC
Source organism: Thereuonema tuberculata (assembly GCA_023159025.1). Taxonomy (NCBI): domain Eukaryota; kingdom Metazoa; phylum Arthropoda; class Chilopoda; order Scutigeromorpha; family Scutigeridae; genus Thereuonema; species Thereuonema tuberculata. The sequence continues at coordinate 100,107,097 of JAFIDM010000001.1, forward strand.
ACGTCCAATGTGTTGAGCGATTCTCCAGAACGACCACCTGGCCTCCCTCAGACCCACAATATGATCTCATTCAAACTCCCTTAACTGCACAAACTGTGGTCACCTAAGCCATCCTGGCATGTCTACAACGTTCACCACTACTTTGACGTACAGTATGGTGCTGGAAACAGCCAACTAATCCTGAGGCACGTCAGCTATTGCTGATAGGGACTTGGATTGTCTATTGCCAATCTGCGCTTTTGATCATTGCATTTACTGTCCTCTACCAGTAGTGCACGCAAATACGGTTTCTTACTTATTATTCTTACTTCCCATTCTCTTCCTTAGGGGTGTTCATTTTTCATTTTCCAACATTGTATAAGTGCAATTTTTTTTTCTTTTATTTTTTTTGTAGACCCTGGTTCAGCTGCACCATTTGCAATTTTGCACCATATGGTCCATGGTAAATCCAGCAATGGAAAATTTCTGTGGTGCCCCCCCCCCTTCCCTTGATGCCCTAAGCACATGCTTATTTTGCTTAATGGTTAATCCTGCCCTGCTGGTACCCATTGTACAGAGGGCTGGTTAGATCCTAGGACCCATTTGAAGGAGTGTGGAAAAATCCCTCCTCCAACCTGCAGCCAAGCACCTTACCACTTAGCTATTGGGCCCACATTATTACTACATACAATCCAGAAATATTTACTTTGCTTATAACTGAATTAAAAATGTGTTATGTATTTACCTCCTTTTTTTTTATCAAGAATAGCTAATCACCATTTGCAAATTTTATAATTCACTGTAAAATTACTAAACTTTAGTATTTAAGATTTATTTTTTAATTCAAATTTACAGTACTTCTTGAAAAAGAATATTTTGGCAATTCAACAGATGAACATTAGTTGATATGTTCACAGCAATATTCAACTCTCTGTCAATTCTTTTAACAATTAGTGCTGAAACATTCAGCAAATCTGGCTTTTATTAATGATAATATCCTATTTGAATTTTATGTTATAAAAATTCATGTATTAAAAATAAATAAATAAAAATATATTATTTTAAATTATAAAAATAAAGTGAATTTTAATAAGATTTGCTATAAAGTTCTGTTCACTTGTATAAATTTGATCGCTATTAAATATACAGTTGAGCACCGTTTATACGTTTTTCGTTTATACGTTTTTATCATTTATAAGTGTTTTTGAATGGTCCCGGCAAAATCCAATGCATATTAACGTTAAATAATTTCATTTAAAAGTTTTCCTGAATCGCAAATTTCATTTATACGTTTTTTTCAAGAACTCAAGAGAGCAGAGAGAAAATGCCCATTTCAACCTCAGATTCCCACCTGCCGATTGTCCAGTCTTAGAAAAGGCACGCAGTCTTAGAAAAGTGCACTGAAAAACCTCTGCTAAAAAGCTTTCAACAAGCTTTGGTGGGTTTTAACACCGTGTATGAATACCTCATTAGCAGTGACTTAAATGATAAAGTTAAGATGGCACTTTTAATTTTGCACAATGAACTTTTTTCTGTGCATTCCAAAAAAGCCCTACAATCTAAAATAATAAAATATTTTGTAAATGCTGACCTATTTTGTACATACCTCTTGTATTTCATCTTCATGTAATATTTTAATTTACCTCTGACTTTTTATTGTTGGTTATCACGAAATTGTTCGTAACTTTTGTGAATTTCGTTTATACGTTTTTTTCATTTATACGTTTTCTTTTTTCTCAGTCCCTTCAAAAATGTATAAACGGTGCTCTACTGTATTTGAATATTTATAGATATCCTTCATATATTCATTTATCATTATTGCAATTTATTTTATTGGCACTATATTCTCTATCAAACCTAAATTACAAAAGAATAATCATTGATTTATTTTTTTATTAAAATCCCAATTACATTAATAATAATAAAATAGTTTATTTTGATGAATCTTGCATATATACCCTTTGTGCTCGGTACTCCAAAAGTATCCCTTATTGGATCAATGTGTGATGGCTTTTCCCATTCGACTGGATGTCCCAATGGTTTGCGTTTTGCAGTTTTGTAATTTCTCTTTTCATACTCATCACTTAAACAGTTTTTGAAATACCCAACTGGATTAGGGTTAATGATCGGAGATGCCTACAGCAAAACGAAAAACAAAAAATTCAGACGTTTACATTATTAATATAAATACTGAGAAACTATCCTATTTTCTAAAGTCCTAATTGTCCTTTAACAGTATCATTAATAAGAGATAATTTTTAGAAAAATAATAAGTTTTACACAATATGTACATTTTCAGAACATTCCGTAAGAATACCGTGAGTCATTTTAATGTAGCTTTTTGAATCCTCAGCTTTTCCTGGATTGACTTTCGGGAGACCCAAAGGATAGCGACTTTCATCAGAGAATCTTTTAACATCAGGATCTTTTATCTATGAAAAATGATCCAATTAAAAATCCTGATTAATATTTGTAATGCTGTTAATGTTAAAAATATAATAAATTTGAAACTATCTATAAAAAAAGCATGATTTTATTATCATCCTAATTTCAAACTACATAAAGAACATTTACTACCAGCTTACAACAAAAATAAAATGAATTAGAATTTACAGATGTAAGGGATTATCAACATTAGTAGAAGCCAGATTAAACAATCAAGATCTACTTACTGGACACTTTTTCAGTTTTACTTTTTAATATAAAACCTCTTTTTTAAAGTAAAGTGGTTAATATTAAATCTGATTTGTAGAAAATGTGGACTGAATGAGGGAATCAATATACTATATTCTTTTGAGAAAACAGATTTTCTTAAGCCTACAAGAGATATTGGAGGATTTTAAAGGCTTTTCGACTGTAGTGCTAGTGACTTAGCCAATCCCGTCCTTCTAATGCTATGTGTTTATATATATTGCTTATATTTATTTTGTGTACAGATACAAACTGTACCGCAATAGGCCATGCAGGCTCTGGGGTGCACGAGAAGTTTAAGCTCCCAGCTATTCTCGACCAACAGAACTAGTTGAGGTCAGATGGTCAGACTGACGCTTGCCAGGTCCGTCTGGAGTCTTTTCCAAGGTCTGTGGAAAAAATCCCCCTTGGCCACCACCGGGAATTGAACCCAGCCTCTTCCAGTCCACAGTCCAGTGCCTAAACAACTGGACTACCGGACTCATGTTCAGATACATCAAATCCAAACGTGTCTTAAGTTAATCATCTTTTAAATGAGAGAAATTATGTCTGTTAAAAATTAATGTTCAACTTATTTTCAATCTAGTACTAATGTTGAAATAATATTTCAAGCTTCCTTTCTTCTATTGTGCATTAGCTCCCTCGATTCAATTGAGAAAAGATTTTACATCCTTGTTTTTGTTGTATTGTTCAAAATGAAAAGCTCAACTATTTATGTGCTATAAAATACATTCTAAATTAATGAGAATTTTGAGTTTTATTGATGGTTTCAAGCAAATCATTCATACTGGCTACTGTCTTGGTCTAAAATGATCTGTCTTTTATCCTCCAGTGATTTGCCCATTACACCACTATCATTTTTATCTGGATTGAGGCATTTCCTGTTCTGTTTATCCTGTTCAAAAAACACACGGTAACATGATTTTGTTTTGATATTGTTGAAAAACCTAGCTCAATACAGTAAAATTTAAATCAGATTTTTTTTTTTTTTAATTTAGAGCATTCATATTTTATATATATGTATATTTTATATACACACACAAACAGATCGACAAACAGCTCATCAAATATGCTTTAAAAAAGATAAATAATGTTTTTGATCAGACTTATAATTTTTGAGAAAATTGAGGTTTTCTTAATCTGGACAGGATGATCAAAAAGCGTTCCCACATAGGAAACATTATTATTTTTCTTGACTGGTGAGTCGGTTTAAAAAATATTCTTGGTATCATTTGAAAGCTAACACTTTATAGTTATTTTCATGATAACAATGTATCTGATCATTGCTTACAGAAAATTGTAAAAATCAAAAACTTTGTAAACGTGATGAATAAAAACATGAAGATAAACATTAGCCTCGCTGAATTTCTTTTTTTTTTCTGGACCTTTCGAGTATTTAAAGTAAAACACTATATCTCTTGACTGTCCATTTATTAAGCTACAAAAAAGCTAATTGCAATAACTGAATCTAACTCATGGTTCAATAGCTGGAACCTCCTAAGCACAATTGCCTTAATGTTACAGCATGACCGTAACAGTATGACAGCCAGTATGAGTCACAGTGAAGTTTTGATTTTTATAATTTTCTGTAAACAATGATTGGACATGTTATCATGAAAATAATCTACATAATGTTAGCTATCAAATGATGCCAAGAATACTTTTGTGAATGAATCGGTGCGAACACTTTTCGATCTTGCCCTCCGGGCAAAACCTCAATTATCTCGAAAAGTATAAGTCCAATCAAAAAAATGTTATTTATCTTTTTTGAAGCATATTTAATGAGGAATTCCATGGTGCGAAGCGATTGCAGTTGATCTATCTATCTATCTATCTATTTATATTTGTATATAGATCACCCTGTATATACAGGTAGATTAATAAAAAAAAAAGCAGCATTTCTTTTTCGTAAACAGTGTAATTTATTCTCCAAACCTTCTGAATTAATAGGTCAGTAACAGACATTTTAAAAAAGTTTTTTACATGTGTTAAAAATTTTTTGAAGTTCTGAAATAAAGCCAACACACAAGTCTAAAAAATTAAGTTAAAAGTTAAAAAACATAATATTTACAAACTAGTTTCTGCGCCCTTAACGGGCCATCATCAGTGAATAGAATAAAATCGACAACCTCAGTCTCTTATATAGGAAAAAGTTCAGTAAGACACCCAATGAGAAGCTTGGGCCAGATAAACCAATTGTCAACAGGATGCAAATGATGAAATTTGAATGCTTGGCGAAGGTTGCGATCCTGCCGGCAATCAAAGACAGCGGCCTGGTGGCGATCGAAGGAACTACAGTAGTGCACATGGGTTTGTTTACAAACATCCATCACTGTTTGTAAACAGAGCAGGCCTTGAGGGAAAGCGTTCTTTTTTTTTTTTTTTTTTCCCATTACAAAACTGTTTGCAATTGGAGATCTTTAGGTTTTTTTACGGAATCCATATTGGTATATGTTCATAACGGAAACACAGTCATTGATACATTTTTCAGATGTAGCAATCAATATGGACTCTTTGCATTTGCGCTTATAATGCGAGGTTTCATTTGCTAGAATCTTTGGATGACACGTGTCGAAGGTATGATTAGTCACTTCCATATGCTGCACCGTATTATAGGCCCTATTTTTGTTCCTGAGGGCCCGTGCATGTTCCGCCATGCAGAGGTCCAATGCCCGGCGGGTTTCTCCAATATAGAAATGGTCGCAACCCAAGCATTGAATTGAATAAACAACCCCTTTTTTTTGTTTTTTTTTTCGGTTTCACCTGTTCGTCTGTTGAGAAAACTGCTAGTGGTACTTCGACTAGCTGCCATAACTACAATATTTTGATTTTTAAGTGCCTTATTAATGAGGGGGAAGAGGTACGGGTGGTAATCAATAGAAATATATTGATTCTTCCTTAGTTGGCGACTTTGATCATTATTCTAGATTTTTAGCAGAGTGTTTTTTACATGCCTATTAATAAATTCCAATGGGTAATCATTGTCCACCAAGATTGACCGAACCTGTTGTATCTCCTTGTTAAACAAATCTTGAGAACTGGAAAGGAGAAAGGCCCTTCTTATGGCCATACTGATGACATTAATTTTAAAACTAAGGGGACCAAATGAATTGTAATTTAGCGTGATTCCTGAGTATGTTTTCTTTCGAAAAACTTCTGTTTGGAAAGAGGTAGCTATGTCCGTTACTTTTGTGTCTAGAAACGTTATGACACAACGGGAAAAAAAAAAGAACGCTTTCCCTCAAGGCCTGCTCTGTTTACAAACAGTACTGGATGTTTGTAAACAAACCCATGTGCACTACTGTAGTTCCTTCGATCACCACCAGGCCGCTGTCTTTGATTGCCGGCAGGATCGCAACCTTCGCCAAGCATTCAAATTTCATCATTTGCATCCTGTTGACAATTGGTTCATCTGGCCCAAGCTTTTCATTGGGTGTCTTACTGAACTTTTTCCTATATAAGAGACTGAGGTTGTCGATTTTATTCTATTCACTGATGATGACCCGTTAACAGCGCAGAAACTAGTTTGTAAATATTATGTTTTTTAACTTTTAACTTAATTTTTTAGACTTGTGTGTTGGCTTTATTTAAGAATTTCAAAGTAACAGACATTAGTAGAAAATAAACTTTATTGAAACCCAGCAACCTAATTTTGATGTTTAGCAATAAATCCTGTGATTAACAACTGTCTATTTGCAGAAGTACATACTATATTTGAATAAATATATAATCTTTTGATTGGCAAATACAATGAAATGCCAAAAAAACTGAAATATCTACATAATACCATATAGGGCTTCCTTGGATTTACTTGGATGAAGGAATGGCATGGACTCCACAAGTGCTCTGTAGTACTGTGGAGACAGTGCAAACCATGTATCCTATAGTGTGTCCCACAATTCCATAATGTTCACTGGTGATGGCACGTTGAAGTGCATCCCACAGGTATGCAATGACTTTTTAAATTCGTCAAACATGGGGGCCAAGACATGATGGCAAACTTGGAGGAATGCTCCTCCAGCCCTAATCGGGTGACTGTAACAGGATAATGCACCATTACTGAATGTAGTGCACTGTCCTGTTGAAAGAGGCTGTACCAGTCGGGTTAAATGCAGGACATGACCGGGTGCAAATGATCCTCAAGGATGGTGACGTAGCGGCTATTGGTCACAGAGGTCTGCACATGTATAGGGGTCTTAATGTGTGCCAGCTGAACACACCCCCATACTGTAACAGAGCCACCTCCGCCCTGTATTGTCCCTTGTAGGCATGCAGGATCTAGTGCCACATGGGTTTTCGCCACACCAGGAGTCATCCATCTGCTTGAAACAGTTGAAAATGTGATTCGTCGGACCAGGCTACACTTTTCCAGTCATTTAGTCCAGTGGTAGTGTTCCCAAGCCCAGGAGAGGCACAAAGCCTTGTGTTCTGTGGTCAACAATGACACCCAGGCGGGCTGTCAGCTCTGGAACCCCATAGAACACAGGGAACGTTGCATTGTTTGAACGCTGATGCTAGTACTGGCCCCAGCATTGATTTGTGCTGCTATTTGTAGGAATGGGTTGTATGTGGGCCAGATGTTACCATGTATGCCAGATGCTGCTGTTTATGTTCATCAAAGGCATTTTTTCGACTAAACTGGTCTTGCACCCTGGATATTTTCCCCGATTTCGTTTAGTCCAGATCCACCTTTGAAATTGTTGAATGTGTGAATCCGAACTTCATACCAATTTCCGAGATGGAGTGACCCACTCTCCTGGACCCCTACAATCATACCTCTTTCGAAGTCACTTAAATCCTGATAAGCTGCCACTAGAGCTGTGAAAGCTACTACTTGAGATTGTGGAGTTATCTGCAGCTATATGTACATCGTTTGTAGGCAATTCCATTAACAACAAGGGTGGGGTGGCATGAATTGGACATGGTAGCACATTTCCAGTTTTGGGGCATTTCAGTGTCTTCCCTTGATATGGATCATTGCCAAACCAAGGGTAGAAACCATGTCCCAAGCCGTTAAAAAATATAAAATGGTTTCAATGAGAAAAATCTTTACAGCCAGGTCGTTCCTTATAATGTTCCTAAGCCCAGTACTAATAAAAGTTTTTAATATTATTTATTTTTCCTAGAATTCTATGCAAAAGATCTTGTATGTCCACTCTGTGGATATATAGAACATTCTACAAGATATACCATTATTTTTAGGCTTTTAATTCATGTTTTTATCAGCATTTTTAGTTTACATAGGAAATAATGATCATTAAGAAATTTACTAATTAAATTTTAGAGTTGAATTGAATTTTAATTGTTTAATTTATCACGAAAGTCCCAATAAAATGTTGTCCACTTTGTTGACAATTTAACTGCCCATTAAAATCACTAACAGTGCACTACCAGCCACCAGAATGTATTGAGAGATATGAAGGAAAGCCATCGTGATTTGTGATCAACAAGTGGTGAAAACGGGTGCTCTATTTTTTTTCTTGTGAAAAAAGGTTACGTCAGTGCTATTTACATTTGGCAATCTTATCAGTTCACCCCATAGTTAAAAATATTTAGATAAATACAAACGTTTTTCACTACGTAATTATTATTGTAATGATTAATTATATGGTTTAATTTTATGTTGAAGTCAGCATATTTTTAACCTTAATGTCTGGTTCACTAAAAATTGAAATCAGACATTTTGTCTGCTTTGTGGACGTCCACTCTGTGCACATCCTCTGGTCACATAGTGGACATGATTATCCACGGAGTGGACACTTTCAAGTTTTGTGTTAAATAGAATTTCAAATATATTTGAATAAGTAAAATCTGCATAACATAAAAAGCACATACGAATTTAAAATTAATTAAAAACCAAGCAACGTTTCGGACCTTCGGCTGTAATTAAGGTCCCTTCTCAAGCACAGTGCCCTACCTATTAAAATCCTCCCTAGTGGGACTCGTTATTTCGTTAACGAGTCCCACTAGAGAGGATTTTGATAGGTAGGGCACTGTGCTTGAGATGGGACCTTAATTACAGCCAAAGGTCTGAAACGTTGCGTGATTTTTAATTAATTTTAAACGTGTATGTGCTTTTTATGGTCGGCAGATTTTACTTATATTGAATAGCATGTTAAATAATTTTATATTATATTTGAATAATTTGCCTTGCCCATTTTTTCCACATTAGCCTATTGATTGCTTAGTTAGCTTTTAGATTTGAGAGGTTTGACAAAGGTGTCTGTTCCTGAGACATATCTCATACAGAAACTCCAAACATTACAACACCACAACGCCCTCCGTCTTCTATTTAAACACCTTTTTGTTCATCTTCCAGATTATCTTCTAGCAGATTAGAAAGTGAAAGGAAAAGAGAGAAAAGTAACAAAAGAGCTCCGTGAAGAAAACCAAAAATTGAAAGAGATTAAATTTAATTAATGATTTTAATAAAATCTAACAAGATAACTCATCAAGTAAACTAGATTAATGGTTGTCCAGAGAGTATTCAGGAGTTTTTTTTTGGGTTTTATGGGTAAAGTGTTTATATTTCTGAAGTAGACCTTCTTTTCTAACCCTTGGTTTAGCAACGACTCATATAAATCTCTTTAGTTTACTAAAAATTCTAATGTCTTGCAAAGCTGTTTTTAATTATTGGATATTATCATTTTGAATCTTTGTAATATTTTTATTACAAAATAAATAGAAAAAAATTATTATCTCATTTATTAATAACTCTGCTTTTTATTCAATTAATTGTAGATTTAAATTTAATTATTATTTTCCCCTAGTTGTCAAGTTTATTCAACATATTTGAAGTGGAAGAAAGAATGGAAAGAAATTCCACACAAATGTAGCACCATGCCCATTTACATTATTCCTCTGTCCACTACAGTTATTCAATCCAGTTCTTTTAATCTAAAGCTATACTTTTCCAGGCAAAAATAAGTTTGGTTCCATCTGTTTAATCTACTTAGTTGGGATTTTCTGATTCCTGAAAAATCCAATTTTAATTTGTTCATCTATAATTTTTTTTTGTGATGTCATTTTCAATTTGTCAAAAGTGACTACATTTATTCTCCAAGCCAAACAATTTATATGAAGATTCTTCTTATAATTCAAGCTTTTCCTGGCAAGTGTCTGTAATTAAAAACTGATACCCTAGTAAAATACTGTTCTTAAAACATAGGGGAGCACCACTTCTTTCAATATTAATTATTTCTGCTAAAGGTACTACAAAGTTTGATTCAAAGACATTTAATTTTTATTCTCATTATGAATACTTTGTTTTTGATTATTAATGAATACATCGTGTATAACTTTTTATTGGCTGTACATTTAACTCTTTTTTGTATCTTTTATTCTTTTATATCTTTTTATGTTGTTGATAGCAATTTCTCCAGCAATGGACTGCAGTTTTATAGCTTTTGTTTTTTTGCAAAAGGAATCATATTACTTTTAGAACACTGCAACGTTAGAACATTAAAATTTTAATTATTTTTGTTATTCAATTTGTTTATCTTTATTTATTTCTTCTTTTTTTTATTGTTTAAATACTTCCCTCCCAAGGTCTTACAGCCTTTGCTAAATTTAAATTGGAATGGCAATAACTCTATTAGTAAAATATATCATTTAAAAATTTGAGCTTTTGTTGCTAAATAGACATATACATACTTCTCCTTCAACAATCAAGCAATCTGAAACAGTCTCTCCACCTTGGATTACTAATCCTGCCTGAAATAAATAAATAGATGAATGAATGAATGAATAAAAATAGACTACTTACAAAATTTGTTAAATATTGCTCTAACAATCCTTAATTGGGAAGATAGGCAGTGTTCTGTGTTTCAAAACAATATTCAATCTTTTTGGTGGATAATACAATTGCATAACATAAACAGGCAACTCCAAAGAGCTGCATCTGCCTGACGGAATTGAATAAAAAAGTTCAGATCAACATCATATTCAAAAGTCATATTCTACAGGGTGTATCAGTTGAACCTGCTCAATTTTGCATGTAGTAGCAACTATCAAATGACCTGGTCAATTTTGACTTTTCAACAGCACTTCTCTGAGATGTGCTAGTTCTATGGTAGTGATACCTTTTCGCAGCATGTTTTGTTGCAACAGAACCAGTGTCTTCAAATTTTTTCTTGATTGCAGTCATTGTTTCATGTTTCGGAGAAAAACCATAGTCCTCATCAAATAAACGTCTTGCTGGACAGATGTTGCCCTTCAACTAATAAATATACTTAATGAGATACACATTGCTTTAAAGTCAATCGGAATGCACCACTTTCTCTGCATGCCATTGTGAGTTATCGCACGGTCACTAATGCATATTCAATGTCACGAGCTGCTTGTACTGATTTCCCACTGTTGTACACAGATGAAGCATTCTGGTACTCGCTTTGTGTTAGGATACTGTTATTCTTGTGAAAACATAAAAAGGCTCTCAAAAATGGCTCCCAGGAAGAAGTTACCATGTCGATCTGATACACTCTGTATAATTTAATAAATTTAACAATTCCAGAATTTCTTTTTCCTTTTCTATCAATAAGTTGATGTTTTTCTTAAATTTCCAAATCTAACAAAACAAAAGATGCAATTCTTAATTTTTGCTTAGTTATCTGTTTGCAATTTTATAGCAGATAAGAATTCCAAGCTCAAATGAATAGCGTAGACCACAGGTTTCCAACTTGTATTCCGCAGATCCCTAGGGTTCTGTAATAAAATTAGTTTTTGAGCTCTAATTAACAGTTTAAAGTATGTATGAAAAATTTATTTAAATAAAGTTTCAAAAATTATTTGTATTCCATAGGGAGAGGGATTTGCTGTTTTCTTTATAATCAATAAAAATTGTCAGGGTTCCACAATTTCTTATCAAGGTGAAAAGGGTTCGCAATTAAAATAAGTTGGGAACAGCTAGCATAGACTAACTGAAGATTTATAAAAAGTAAAGAATTTTGTTTTCCATTAAATATTCTTCTGTCTAATGCTGGTATTTACAATCCTCTAACTCATTTGCTAATCCCTTTTTTTTTTTTTTTGCGAGTGCCCGGGCTCTTAGTATTGAAACTAAGGGCCACAACAAGGGGCGAGATAGTGAGCGGTTGGCCAAAGAATCACTAATCCCTTAAAATGAATGAACAATGAGCTCGTTGTCATTAAGGTGGTCTCTCAGAAACAGTTGTTTAACATTTTTTTTTAAACAGTTCCTTACTTTTAATATTGTCCAGAAGGAATTTCTGAAATTATGAGTATTTAAATTTCATTCCCTTAAAACATCCAAGTTGTGGATCTTGAAATTAAATTTACAGTGACTGCCCAAAATCCAGATACTCGCTAACATAATAGAATACTATTGACAAGACTGTAGATGTTTTGCTATCGCTGAATTTCCTTTAGATTACAGGGACTGGCAGAAGTACCTGATTAATTTAAAAAAATATGCCAACAGGGTAATTTTTTTTTATTTGAAATTTATTTGTCTTATCCTACAAGTAGGAAGACATTATTTTTTTATTTGTTACTTTCAATATTTCTTAACAAGAAGTACTTTGCTTAAAATGTTATTTCTTAAAATTTCATAATTTTTTTTTTTAGAAGTCGTGAAAATGACAAAAAAAAAAAAAAAAAAAATACTTGTATTCCAATTCTATTATCAATTGAATACAAACAATTAAAGTTTTCTATTTTCTGAAAAAAATGAATTAAATCTATATTATTTACTTAAATTGTCGAAATCACATTAAATTTGAATTGAATTAAACAGACTGCAATGTAGTAGCTAAAAGGATTTAATAATAATTGTTGAGAGATATTAATAGAATTAGGATAGAAATCAACTTTATGATTACAATACTTTTCTGTGGGAATTTTTGTCACCTTCTTTCACTAATTTCTTGACAACGATCCACTTGGAATATTTCAAATATAAAAGTTAGATTGTCCCTACCATGGCAATATGCATACCAAGTTTCAAGAAGATTCATCTAGTGATTCAATAGGCTTTGGTATGTGTGTCTGGGGAAAATGGAGATTGATTTGATAGTCATTTTTCTACTGGAAAATAGGTTAAAAATAAGCGAATGTCCTGCATTAACTTGCACATTGCATGCTTGTTTAGAAAGTTCTACATCATTCATTGCTACATTTTTACGTAATACTTTCAGTTTCAGGGATCATACTATTAATAGGCAAAAAACGGTTGTCCGGATGTTTGTTTGTCATCAATGTGGAGAGAGTCTTATTAGCTCACTGCTATCATGAGAAAGCAATTGTTATTGTAGCGTAATGGTATGATATTGGTCGGCAAATTGAAGGGTCCGGAGTTCGAATCCCCTGTAACTTTTTTTTAAATTTCATTTTATTTATTTTTTATTTTCTTTTTTGTTTTTTCTCTGTTTTCAAAAATGTGGTATGTGTATATTTTAATATCCTACAGAGATGTAAGAACAGTTTCTCTTCAGATAGCCTCAAAGAAATTTGAAAGACTAATCAATGTGAAAAGCTGGTCAAGGCAAATTTCCCAACTGTGAGAAAGCCTATATGCTCAGAAAAACTCCATATGGTAGATATTTGACAAACTTGTGGTCTGTGGCTCCATCTTGTTGAAATCAAATTTTCATATTTTCAGGTCATATTCTTAGTATGAAAAAATATTAAAGTATATATGAATAGTTTACCATGTTAATTATAACTGCTTTCAAAGTTTCGTATTTTAAGAACTGCAAACTAATTATTACTGAGAAAATAACAGAACACTCACTTGCCAGTGTCGTTTTCACCACATATGGACTGTTAACGAAATTGTCTATGGTTCAAAAACTTTCTGAAATTTGAATCTGAATGTCTTTCTGAAATTTTCCCATCCCTTTATAGCAATATTAAGTAGTCTAAAAAAAATTCTTTTTGACTCAGACTTCACCAATAATCTACTGACTCTACAACTCTGATCTGCACTGTCCACTTTTTTCACAAGTGTCCGTTCATTAAAATCTCTTTCCTCTTAAATCAGTTGTATTAAAGATCTCCATTCATATTTCAAATGAACTCATTATGCCATTCATTCAATGTTAACCCTCTTGATCAACATTAATAAAATGACTACCATATTTTCCAAGTTATATGATGATGCTGTCAACTTTTCAGTTCTTAGCAGCAGCTAAAAGTATGCAAGCAATGCAATATTTTTAATACCAATAACATTAAACTTCTATTGATTAGGAAAAATAGTGGGTCTACATCTTGAACGCTGGCTTTGTACATCGCAAATTTTTGTAAATATACGAGAAATTTGCTAACAAAGCATTTTCTTCTGCGGTAATTTTCTTTAAATATTTTTGGGATTCAATAGTTTAGCTTTTTCTGTATACTAAGCAATCTCAGTACTCTTCATGTGTATAAACGATGTGAAAATAATATTAGCTTACTTGTAGTAATCCTGCAACTTTAAAATCAGTCTGGTTATTATCTTATTTTCTGTCTTTATATTAGAATGACTACTTCCAAAACTTCAAAAAAAAAAAATTCTATTTTCGAAGGTCGGTAATTAGCGACACTGTAACTATTAAAATTACTGAATTGTTAAAAAAAAAAAAAAAAAAAAACATTCACCCAGTCGTGTTTCATATATAAAATGATGATAAATTTAACTAATGATAATTATATCAATATTAGTCTCTGATTAACTCTAGATCCGTCTCTCAACAGATAAAACAGAAAAATCTTAATGATATAAAATCTTGTAGTAGTAAACACGCTTTATTACTAACTGCTTCAATTTCAGGACACGAATCCTGCTGTTTCTCTGAATCGCCTCTCATAATTGCATTTATCGCAATCTTGAATAATCTTAAACGATTATAAAATCATTGAGTTTAAACGAAAAGAGGAGGATGAATAGGAAATTTGTTGTTCGGCCATCTTTGTATTGAAGTCGGGTAACTAAGCAACAGTTTGGATTAACCCAATAATAATTCACTTCTATCCAAAAAAAGAATTGTGTTAATGAATACAGTAAAAAATGACATAATATTATATCATATTTTAAAAACGTAGATTGATTAACATTTTTTTCTCAAATAATTTTGCTTGTTGATTATGATGATGTCATTGACCAAAGGGGATTCCTTGTAGAAATCACGGGTTTAACATCTTATGATCTCATCCAAATATTCGTGCCCGAAAAGTAGTACCATCGTCATTCTAAATTTTAGTTCAAAGGTGAGATTTTTTTAAATTGACAGTTGATTTTCTTCGAAATATATGTTTTAATTCCATTTGCGTATATTTTGTTGTAATAGTAAGTTTGGAAATAAACGAAACTTAAACAACCTGCGGAAGTACATAACTTTATTGCAGTTGTACCGAGGTTCTTGGTGGGAGTACGTGGTCTTGACTGCGACACCTTTGTTTTGAAGATAAATTTTTATTTTAATTGGGGTTTCTGCAAATTATTTAGGCTTACGGCCTCCAGGTAAGTCCCATAAATTTGTGTTCTTTCAATAATTCCTAAGCAAAATGGTTGAACGATCGCAAAACTGCAAGAACAAGTGATGTAAACACTGTCATGGCGGATGAGGTTCAGACCAACGTAGGTTGATTTAGGCCTAAGGTGATTTAAAAATATTTCGCTGAGAAATATCTGTTACCCTGTTAATAACGGCATTCACTCGCCTTCGCTCTAATCTCGCCGATTTTCGTTGATAAATTATTCGTTAGGGTTTCTGATTGTTCCTGTTGGAAAGTGACATTTAGTGTCCTTAATCACTAACTAGTGGTGCTTAAATCTTAAGCCTAATGGTTCACTTTCAAAATGTAATTTTTTTCTTCTTTTGGGTTACGTTCCTCTTAATAGTTTATTTTACAAGAGAAATAATGACATCCGCCTTGTTTATATCTATGCAGCGGTAAGGAACGAAGCTTTGCATAATTCCCATTGATCCTTACAATTGAGTTAAGACCTATTTGCCTTGGCTATGTCAAGTGGACTTTTAAAAGTGATTATATAAATAGTCGTAATTAAGACTTAAATTATTCGCCCTTTTTTAAAAAAAAAGTATTTAAGCTTTTAAAATTGGAAGCAGTTTATTTTTATAGAAATGTGATGCTTGTGTTTATTATTGAGTCCTTGGATTGAAGTAATTGATATTGAGGTTTTTGGAAATGAATATAAAACTGATTGTACTGAAGCGTATATTTGGAAATTGAAATTTAAGTTTCTTCGTTATTTTGCGGAATCGATCCGATTCTTCTGTAAGACAGTTTTGTCCAAAGCTTTTAACATCTGTTCAGTATGTAGGAGGAGCAGGTTGCGTGAATAGATATGCTCGATTTTCGCAGTGTGTTTCGATGTTATTTCGTCAAATTGGACGTAGCGATTTTCGACTTTACTTCGCCTTTTTTTTTTATATGCTTGTTGATAACGAGTGTTCGTTGGCAGTGAATAATGCAGCAATTTACAGGATTTTCAACTCGTATGGAAATATACCCAACTTAGGGAAACACTTAATACTTAATAAATTCAGTATAAATCAATACTCAATACTGATATAAAAGTGAAACTTAAATGTTTACTGATCAAATTTTTGCAAGTCTTTGTTTTATTAATGCAGTGTTTTATTAAATGTTATTTAAAGATCCTGAAAACTAAATAGGAATTGTTTATTTTTTTATTATCTACTGAATTTTTGATGAGAGCAAATTAAAGCACTATTTGTTAATTAAACAAATATTGTGACCTTAGTGTCTCTAAAAAAAAAACAAGCAAATCGTATAATTTTTTCGCTTTCACTAAATTTATTCTGCCAAATTTTATACATATCTATTTTAATGAACAAAAAATAGATGTATAGTTTTAAATTATGGAGAAATGTTTGTCCAAACTCTTACGTTTATCTTTTAAAGAGTAAATTTATTAATGCTAATATTTCTCAAATTGAAATATTTAAGTTCAGCTGCTTTGCTGATAATGATTTAACATACTTCCTACTTCCTAAAAAATTGATGATACACAGATTATGTATATTATTGTCGGAATTAACCTAAGTTTAAAGTCTGGCAGCTAGATAGTGAGTTCTGAATGCAATTCTATCAGTTTTCCGTTTAAAGCAATATAAGTATTTTTACTAGGAAAAATCCTAAAATTGTTTAACCAACTATAAATAATTTTTTTGAGTGTCTGAAGCATGTTGTACTTTTTAAGTCTATTAATAGGATCTTAGACAGCTGTTCTGCAGTTCATATCCTTTATCAGAGATCAGAAGTACTCAATGTGAAAGTAGTGTTGGACTTTCAGGTGGTAATATGGTCAATTGTGCTTGAAACAATTTGCTAAGATTTTTAGGAGAATACTTGTGGTCAGTTCTTGGAAGCAATTTTGATTGCCTAATGATTTGATATTACGTTTAAAGCTGACCTTGGGTAAATTCCAATGAACAGCACAAGCTGCAAGTGGCTTCTGATATGCAAACAGCAAATTGAAAATTCTTTAAATACAAACGTTTTGGAGAATTGTCAATCCAGTATGGAGTAAACTAAAACAGCTGACCTGATTGGGCAGTTAAAGGCAATCAGTTTTTATGGTTTCCTTTTAATTTTGATATATTGTAAACTTAAGTCGACTTTCTGATTCTTGACCTTAAATATTGAGACCTTATAATAATTAACTCAACTAAGAAAATAAGCTCTTTTTTTTTTTTATACTAAAAGATCTGAAAATATTTTAAGATCCAGATTCATCTTGACAGTTGTGTGATGAACTTTAAGTTGAAAATGAAGGAATTCTTTATAATGAAAGGGTTTTTATATAACCTTTTAATAATAGTAGTGAA
The DNA here is from genome assembly GCA_023159025.1 of Thereuonema tuberculata. Classification (NCBI taxonomy): domain Eukaryota; kingdom Metazoa; phylum Arthropoda; class Chilopoda; order Scutigeromorpha; family Scutigeridae; genus Thereuonema; species Thereuonema tuberculata. The sequence goes on from JAFIDM010000001.1 coordinate 100,124,583, forward strand.
TTAAGGTAGCATAATGTAATAAAACTTGCTTTTAGGAAGGTGCCAAACATTGGCCAAAAGAGCACAATGGAGGTCAGAGGACCATTGCAACACTTCTACCATTACTCCTGGAAAAACCCCAGTACCCATTTGACAGAGAATCCTGTGATCAATCTGGAAGAAATAAAAGCCCCTTCACCTTCAGGTGTAGATATGCTTTTGTATCATTTGAACTACAGAACTTCCAGTGGATCTAAATAATCTTGAGATTTAATTTTAAGAGGTCTTACGCCCCTAAACTTTAATATGACAAGACTGAAGGGTTAGGGAGTATACATTTAACTTCTGTTGTCAGGTTGAAGGTGGTGGTTTTGTTTTCATAAGCATTATTGGACAATTTCTGTTGTACATTCTATTAGAATGTGAGCATGTACTACAGTCCACAATGAACAATTTGTTTCTGTACATGCTTAGTTTGATTATGTTAATAGAAAGATTGTATCTGGATTTCACTGATTGATTATGTTTATTATCTGCTGTAGTTCAGATCATTGCTAAGACTATGTAATGACTTAACAGTGTAATAAATATTAAATTTATGAATTGTATTGGGGTGGCATAATTTTTACAAAAGAAAAGTTAAAAGTTCTCAAGAGAGGTAATTTGTGCTTCTTTATAACTAATAGACATAATGAGAATATATAAATTTTTAATACCTCTGTATAACAATGTTTTGAAGATCAGAAATACTAATTTTTTTTTTTTTTTTTTTTAATGCTGAAACTTCAGCAAACACATTCTGATTGCAGTTTAGTTGAGAATTAATAATGAGAAATTTTTGAAGCAAAATAAATATATAGTTTTTATAAAAAAAAAAACAAACCTTATGGATGGCTGGAGTCATATCATTTAGATAATTTTTATATAGTATTTTTCTTGCAACAAATTTAGAAAATAATTGCTAAACCTGCAATTTTGTGAATTTTTAAGTTTATTAGTGTTAAGTCAATTACATGGTTTTTGCAGAGTGAAAAATTAAATTTGATTTTAAACCTTAATTAATTTAATATTTCTGTACCTCTTGTTGTGCATACTCCCAATCCAAGAAGGTACCTGTAGAGATGAGAAGTTTCAAGTATGATTAAATGCTACTTGATTTTAATTGCATGGTCAAGTCATCATTCAGCTTTATTTTATGATTATTTGGAAAACAGTCCAGTTTTGTGGCCACTGCATTAAACAGCACAACAAAAAGAGCTGAGATTGGATAAATTGCTTAAACACCATAAAAGTCAAAATAGCTTTTAAATTTCATTCGAATTGACAACCTGAGTAATGTTTCATTCAGTGCAGTATTGTTAGTTTAAACAACTTGATAAAAGCTTTATTGATTTTTAAAGGAGTAAGGAATGTGCAAGAAGCAGACAGTAATAACATTTGGTAATAATGAAATTAATAATAATTCTAATAATTTTTGCATGCATTTATTTACTCCTTCATTTAATTGTGATATTTTTATATTTCACAACTTTATTTATTTTTTTATTATTAATTCTTAAGGGGTTTCGACATATTTGGAGTTACAGTATCCATGCATTTTTTAGGCCCTGAAAGTTGTCTTATCCCATATACAGTTTAATCTATTTGAAGATTAACTAACATCATGTGTAGTGCAGCAGAATAATTTCATTGTAATTGCCTGCATTCAGGAATTGGAAAGAATTGGGGATCTTGTATATAGCTTCTTTTTTGTAGTCCACCTGATAAACTCAATCACCAAAGGATATTGCAGATTTTATTTTACAATTGAACAATTCATTAACTTCTGAATATGCATTAAGAGGAGGCTGTATTCAAGATACTTTCAAGGCATCACCAAGTAAGGATCATTTCAAATCCTCATACTTTTTTTTTTTTTTTTACTAATAAAGATAAAAAATTGAAACTTTAAATATAAGTGTTCAGTAAGTACCAGTTATTAGAATTAACAATTTAATTCCTTATTATTTGTTCAAGATTATTTAAATTTTTTTTTTCAAAATCTTCAAAACAAGTCAGTATTTCAAAGTAGGCTCATATTTGTAATATTGCTTAAACTATTAAAGTCTGGAAACTATCTTCCAAAGATAAAATAAATTTAATTAAAATATCCTGATCTGTATTTGTTTTTGTTTTATTTTATTTTTTCTTTAAAAATTAAAAGTAAATTACTGAAAATGCAGTTTGGAATAAATAATTTTTCTTTCTATACAGTCAGAAGGATGTTCTTGATTTCTGTTGAGTGAGTTCAAGATATTCCTTACATGATGAGACCTTCAGTTAACATTTTTGATTATTAATTTTATATGGTTTTTATAGGAGCACAGTTTGAAATATTGACTTTTTTTTTTAATTAAATAAAATGAATTTAAATAATTATAAGGAATTACAAGTTCTACATATATAGCACTTTCCTATTTAAAATTGCAGATTTTTATCTGCATTAGAAAATATATATATATATTTGAAATGACCTTTAACTAGTGATGTCTTGAGACAACTTTGACTCCAACTCATCTTAAAGAAATGGGTTAGGGATAAAATAAATCATTTCTAAGCCAGAGTATGTGTAAGCATGGGATCTAAATAATTTACAAGCTATTCTTTGAAAGATAAAATTTATGTGGTAGGTCTGAAGGAATATACCTACTGAGTTTGATTCGTGTTGGGATTGGAAGTGGAGCAAAACACTTAAAAATGAGCATTAATCATGATCACATTCTATAGTCAGCAGCTTTAGATATTTTGGATCTACATACAAACGATGTCTGAGGAAGTTAAGATATGTCTCATGACTGCAAACAAGGCATACTGTGGCCTAAACTACTAAAATCAAGAGATCTATTCTGTGCAAGAAAATTGACTATCTATTAAGATGGATGTTACATTTGCAGCGACATGGGCATTAAGTAGAAATGATATGCGAATCCTGGATGCATTTGTAAGGAAAGTCCTTCGAAAATTTTTGGGCCTAAATGTAGAAACTGATTATCGTGAAAACCAAATAACCTGGAGCTTTACTACTCCATGTCCAAGGATCCAACAGTCACAAATATAAGGTCAACAAGAATGAGGTGAGCCTGTTATTATGCAAGAATGGAAAATTATGAAGTTTCCAAGGAGGAGGATCAGTCGAGAGGTATTGATGCGTAGAAGAGGATGTTAAGAGACTTAGCTAATATTACAATTGGAAAATTGTAGCATAAAACAGAAATGAAAGGGGGAAACTTGTTGAGGAGGCAAAGTTTCACCCTGAACTGTAGAACCATTGAAGAATAGGGCATATTTTGAGAACTAGGATTATCTCTTAGCTGAACGTTATATGCCTAATTTTTACCAAAAATAATTGCCCTGTTGTTGTTAGCTCCAGTCATTAACATGTGAGATCAAACAATTCTAAACCTCAAATCTCTCAAGTAATTTATACAGGGTGTTTCAGAAATGGTAGACAAAGCAAAGAGATACGGGTTCCAAAGGCCATGTATTGAGTCGAAAATGTTCTATGACATTTTGTTGAGCGGGCCGTAGTTTCAGAGTCAGGAAATGAATGCTTTGGAAATAGTCCCTAATCAAAGAAAGC
>JAFIDM010000001.1:100128580-100222030 GCA_023159025.1 Thereuonema tuberculata
ATATTTGTTATTAAGAGGTATATCAACAAAATTGTAAGTTTTCTACGCATATCTAATGTTTTTTGATAGAATGGCTTATTTTAATCAAGAAAACATGAGATATGCATAGAAAACTTACAATTTTGTTGATATACCTCTTAATAACAAATATGCATTTTTCATATAATCCGAGCCCTAATTACAAGTAAAATATGGTATTGTGAGAATTTTTGTAATTTAATGGAACTATATCTGATAATGGAAGGAAAGAGAGATCAAATTTTTTTTTGAATCGTATATATACAAAAATGAAGGTTTTTAGAAGCAGCCAAATAGGATTTTATTGGATCTAAAACTTATTTGCGAATCAAACAAATTAACAAAAATCTTGTTGCCAAGGAAAAAAAAAAGTTGTAAATGCTCCATTACTGTTGTAATTATATTTACGTTTATGCCAGGCGTTGCCAGATAACAATGAAATAAAAAAAAAAAAAACTTAAATATTCAATAGATAAATGAGTTTAATAAAATCAGTCTGTAATATTCTGTTTCTCTGTACTTTATCAAAGAATTCAAGAAATTCAGCAAAATCTAAAGAATTTAAATTTGTTGAGAATATGTAACAATGAGAAGAGAGATGGAATTAATTCCAGGATTTGATACTTGAGGAAAATTAGTCTGGTACAGCAAAATTACTTGTCTGATGGTTTCAAAAATCTAATAAAGAGATCACTTCAAGGTGAACTTAGGATACTATTAAATCTTCAGATTTTAATGATTTTTGTTTTTTTGTCTTCTATATAGACCTAGTTTGCATTTCAAACTAAATTATAGTCCCGCCCATATTTTTTCTTTTGATACGGTGTAAAGCAGACAATTTAAATATCTCTTTTTTTATACTTGATTCTGTAATCTCGGTAGATTTCATTACTCTCATTCTCACTTTAAACAAGAAATTACTTCTTTCCTGAGATGACAGCAAATCATAAAATATTTTGCATTAGAATTGTAGGATCTGCATCATCTATTCATTCGTGGATGAGAATATTTGCTGTATTTATGAAATATAAAAGAAAATTATAGTTGTAATTTTGAATGTTTTCATGGAAAGAATTTGTTTAAATTGTTTTCTTTATTGCTGTTACTTATGGATTGAGTTTGTGAATTAAATGGGAGGAAGACAGTAAATGGTCTAAACTTATTAAAATTCACCTTAATAGAATAATTAATAGTTGATTTCTTGAGTACGGTAGGCTTGTGGTTTAAGTTTCATGGCTGCGGGTTCAATTTGTATTGCAGTTCATAGGAATGTACAATTAGCAACATCTAGTAAAGTGGAAGATTTCTAAGATCTTGAGTTACTGCAATTGCAGTTCTTAAAGCAATGCATAGTCAGGGTTTTTGTCCTAATTCCACTCTGTACTAAAAACAGTAGGAATTGTTCTTTAAAATTTAGTAATATATATAAAACAATGACTTAAAATGTCTTGACATTAAATAAACGAATTTCTTATAAAATTAGTTCAGTTTATTACTTCCACTATCTCTTTGGCAATTTGTTCAGTATTAACTTTCCTTCTCTTATACTTTGACAAAATAAATAAATAAATCCATCTTGTAATCAGTTTTTTGTCAGTAAATATTGAATATTTAGAATCCCTGGTCATTTTATACTAAAGAAATGTTAATTTAAAAAAAATAGGGCGTGGCTTTGAAATTTTATAGTAAGGATTGTCACTTCATCTGAGTCTGAATAAACTTTTAGCTATAAAATTAAATTTAGTGAAGTTTCATTTGATCTATAAATGTTAGTTGAGAAATTTCTACAAATTCATTAGGATTTATGTGTGGAAATTAATTTTGAACTGTGTCCCAAATCTGACTATATGTATGCACAGCAGTTACATTCTGCAGCCAAATTATTCACTTTATTTTGAAATTTCTAAAATTGTCAAGTTTAGATGTATAATTAAATGTTAATGGCATATATTTACTTCATTTTAGGATATACTTTCACGTTTTGTGTGATTCTGACTTTAAAAAATAGAGGAAGTGAAAACAAAAAGAAAGAAAAAAAAAACCCTATTTATGTAACTTTTTTTATTTTTATTATTATTATTAGAAAAAAAAAATCTGTAAATTGTAAATCTTTTTATAAAAGAAATATATATATTTCAGTGTTTGAATATGAGAATGATGCATTGCAGTTCAAATTAAAGAAAAACAAAACTGGAGAAAGTTCGAGATTAAACCATATTTAATAATCATAAAAAGTTATATCTTAAGGTGATAAAGCAAGTGAAACTGTTTAAATTTGAGCATACTCAGTTTCTATAACTGCATTCTCCTTGGCACATGAATTGTTCATCAGTTCTTCTTGTAACATCATATTTAAATATGAGGAATGGAATATGAAATTTTTTTCTAAATTTCCTGTGTATTTCAAATGAATATGTAGATTTTTGAGTTCAGATAGGTTCCGTTGCCCTCTGTTTCTAGTCCTTGAAGGGAAATGGGGGAGGGGGGACATTAGCTTGTAAATTATATATTAAATTTGAGATTTGTTGCAATATTTTTTTTTCTTAAGATACGCTTTTTATAAATAAACTTGTTGAAATTTGGAAGTATAAACGAAAATTTTTAGATTAAATCTTACTACTTATCTTTCATTTTTTATCTTAAGATAAAGAATTACAGAATGAATTATTGATTACGCCACTAAAATTTGCTACAGTGGCATAATTTCTCTTATCTGCCCTGGTTTGCACTAATGAAATGAAACATCAGTTTTGAATTGCTTGCTTGCTTACGTTTTTTTTTATTCAAAGTTTGTATTTTTCACATTTTTGAAATCTCAAACATTGATATCAGCTGTCATCTCATACCTCTCTTAGAAAGAATATTTTATTAGTAGAATCTCTACTAATCCCTCTGTTCCTGTTTTAAATTTAAATGAAAAGGATTGGCAAACTGAAACAGATATTAAAGATTTATAGAAGAAATCACTACCCAAATGTCTTAACATTAAAGGTGCTATACTGTATTCTATTTGCCTTGGAAATTTCTGTTTTGCCTTCTCATAACAGCATTAGCCTGTTGGGACCATCAATATATTCTTACATTATTTACTTATTGGCTTAATATGTTCATTTGTTGGTCTGATCATCAACTAGATGATTGGATTTTATGTCTTCCCACAACTTCATATCTTTGAACGTAGTTATGTTATTTGGTTGATTTGCCCAACTTTTCGTAGGTATATGGTGACTTTCGAAGATGCTTCATTTCATAGGTCATCCAGTCCATTTCCCTATGTAACATCATAGCCATTTCCAGAGAATGGTTTTACACTTGAAACTTACTCATCGTGGAAGAATGTTAGATTAATGTTGTTTTTTCAAAAGTTATATAGTAGCTTTCAGTTCGCCTTAAGATTCTTTACAATTTTATTTATTAATTGATTAACAATAGATGTGTCCTTTGGGCATCTTTGCAATTCTACCCTTGAAATTCCTGCTAATATATTTTTATATAATGTCAGTGCCAGATGATTTTTTTTTTAAATTTTCATCTTGCAGATGACCTTTAATTTTAAAAGTGTTTTTTTATAAATCTGTAAATTTTCTCTTTTTTTTTTTTTAAGTGAGAAAAATTTTTGGAGCTTTTATCTTTTAATTTGCGCTATCTTCAAAACTTGGTCATTTTATTTACTTCATTATAATTCTAGGTTTTTAAAGTAGAAATATGTAATAAAATATTTTATTAAGGTGCGAAAAAACATATTTTTCAATTGTTTATATTAATAAGATCGTTCTCTAATTCTTGTTGCAGCTACTTTTTCAAATAGAATCAATTTTGATAGTTAAAGTGCAACCATATGGGATTGATATTAAAGGCTTATTTTAACAAATCCTGCTGCTTATCTCAAGCATTTTCTATAGATCCTATCTGTTCAGTATAGTTACCCTTTCTATTGTAATTCTTATACTACTTTAAATCAAACTTTTATCTAGTATTTCATGAGGATTTTAATTACTTGTAACTAAATGCATCTTGAAATAAAATATAAATGTTTCTGGAAATTATTAGACAGTTATTAGATTGTTCATCCAAAATGTATGAGCAAAAATTTTTGAGAATGAAAGGAACAGACCTTCAACTTAGATTCTATTTCAGGAAAGATTCCTGACCAGTCTAATCACCTCAGAGCTTTGATACATTTAGCAGTAATATATAGGGTATCCGAAAAAGAATTCCATGGTTTCTACCACAACTATTTTATTCAAGTTGTAATTCAAATGTTGTCAACCAGATAGTGCCGTGCTGCAGTAATGGCGTCACTACAAGAGAAGGTTCTTAGAAACAAAAGTCAGTGACAACTGTCCCCAAAGGAATTTAAGATGGGAGTATGGTACAAATGTTCTGAGTGACAAAAGTATCCATAAGGGGCATCAGCAGTTGTTAGAAATAGGAAGTGTTTTAAAAGGACACTCAGTAGGTAGGCCTACAACATATGCGGAAAACGTGGAACGAATTCGACTGTCTTTCCAGCAGAGTCCAAAACATTCAGTTCGATGTGTGAATCTTCAATTATATATTTCTAAAAGCACTGTGCGTAAGACATTGAAACATTGTGCTTATAAACTGCAGCTTGTTCATGACATCCAGCCTATTGATATGGCACAAAGGTCAGTTTGTGGCCACCATATTAGGCCTCATTGCTGAACACAACTATCTCCAGTGTGTGTTGTTTTCTAATGAGAAACATTTTCTGTGAATTGCCATAATTGTTGGATGGGATCAGAATATCAGCATGAGCCTGTTGGAGTTCATCTGTAACAGTCTGAAAGTTGATATCTGTTATGGCATCATGCATGATCTATTTGGGCTGCTTTTTTTTTCATGAACAGATGGTTACGATTGAGACATACCTGGATATGCTAGAAAACTTTGTGTTTCTCCTGATTGAGAATGTGGGGTCTCATTTTCCAACAGGATGGAGCCCTGCCACATTATGCAGCGATTGTGTAGACTTTTCTCAACAACTGATTCCCAGGAAAATGGAGAGGCATTGCTTGACCACCACGCTGTCTCGATTTGGATCTAATGGATTTCTTCTTTTGGGGCTATGTAAAAGACATTGTGTATCATGAAAGCATCCAGTCTCTTGCCCACTGCACAATAGAATAACAGCAACCAAAGAAGCAGGTTGTATAGATATGCTTACCTGATGGCCGGTTGCACCATTGAAGTTCAGTAGCTGAACCACGTTCAAACTCCTAGATGAACGGAGATCCTTCTTAAACCTATTGCGCCAACAACGTTTAGTGATGATCTCGGTTCAAAAGCGTCGTCAACTTGATCTGCCGAATTCGGCCGTTCAAGGCGCTGAACTCGGTTCAAAACCGCTGTTCGGCATTCGGCCATTACTGATATTCGCTTGCGAATTGAGACCAAAGCATGTTTTCTCTCAACTATCAGAAATAACTTTTAAAAATGACAACTTTACATTTATTTAATTCGTTGGACAGTGACTATGAAGAGTAATTTCAGTTGTTAACAGAGTTGCATCATTTGTAACCAAAAGGCAGATTATTTCGCGATCAGTATATATTAGGGTAATCGTGGAGTTTAGCGTCCCAAATTAAATAACAATAAAAAACAAGATAAAACAGTAGGGTCATTCCATGTCAAACCAACGCAGCCCCCAACCTGACCATTTCAGATTTTGATGAAAATTTGTAAAGTTGTTTATCCATCCAAGATATGTAAAAGTCTAAAATTTTTTCCCTGTAGGTTCCATAGGTCCCAAGTTATGGGAGGTCAAAGTTGACAAAAATGGCCGATTTTCACACTACTGACCTGTACGTTTTTGCTAATATCTCGTATACTAATAAAGCTACAGCATTGGGGCAGATATCATTTCAAAGTGTACTTAATGAACTATTAAATGACATCAAAATTTTTTTTTTTAACCAAGGAAAAAAATAATTCGGGACAACATTTAAACTTTGACCTTAAATTTCTAAAAAGTGGGTCTTTTTTTTTTTCTCAAAAAAATATATTATTTAGATTAAGGTGTCTTCTACTAGCATACCAAATTTTATGATGGGCCAACTGTGGGATCACGAGATACAAAATAATGTTTCCGTGTAATACTACACTTTTTTATTTACAAGAAGGTCTCTTATGTACAGATAATATGAGAAAATAAATAATAACAAGGAAAATGTAAAAACACTTGGACTAGAATAATGTGTATTGAAAGTCCACTTCTTTCATTCATCAAATAATTTAATTTTTTTATTGGCCAGTGTAATTTCTTCTTTGCTAAGTTTATATGTTCTCCCAGTGCTGGTAGTTCCAGGATCAACTTTTGTCAGAATAGCTGAGCGAGGTACTTCAAGAATGTCGGGTTTTGAAGGATAAATATAAGATGGTGAAGGGCCATGAGGGTGTAAGAAGCTCACAATTACCTCATCTGTGTCTTCCAAGATGTTAAACACACATGCCAACCACCATTTCTTATCATATTCACAGGTTACGAAACTTCTGATTTCTTTTAGTTCATATGAAAGCTTTGAGGAGACACTGAAGTTTTCAACTGCAGAAGCATATGAATATATCTTAGCATTGATGTGGAATTTTCCATCAGGTGTAACACAATGGATTTTCTGTGTCCCTGGCATCGTACGGGTTACAGCAAATCGTTGGGCAAAACACTCTTTTTCTTTCAAATGATTTTCCTGTGATGTGTATGCAAAATTCACTCCAGATATTTCTTTTGAAGGAAAGTCATACAACTGGCGTGGTGTCATTATTTGGTCATTAAATGGGCGTTGTAAACTTGCTCGGGCAGCCAAACGCTTCACAGTGCCTCCAAGACCATCACATGCACTCTTACCATGTGATGTGGCAAAAAAATGCCACTCCGCTTGAATATTGAAATCCTCTTCATGGTAGCACAAATTGATAAAGTTCTTTCTGTTCTTATATTGGGATGCAGCACCATCAGAAAAGTAAATAATTTTTCGGAAGTGACTACTGAATTTTTCATTAAGAAAATTAATCAGTTGACGTTGAAACAAATGTACTGCAGTTGTATCATGTACTAAACAATCTGAAATCACAACTAAATTTGAGTGACAGAGTACTTTCTCAGCATTTTTATAATATATTGCGAATGGATGAATTGTAGCCTGTGAGTTGTTCCAGTGAAATCCCTGTGCTGCATCTTGTAGAATGAATGAATAGTTCTCTGAAAAATCACACACCACAACACATTCATCACTTAGTAGAGTGTTCTTTCGCTCACTGAAAAATGCAGACTGTTGTTCTGACAGGAACGAATGCTGGCGGAGAATCATAAGCTTTTCCATAAGGGTCTCCAAAAAATCTTCAGTTTTTTTTGTTAAGGTTTCTAAAGTTGCAAGGTCTGTAGCAATCCACTGCTTAAATGTGATGTTTTCAATACCATTAGTAGAAAATAAATCATCCAAGTAATTTCTCAATACATCTGGCCCTGGACACACTATACAGTCACCAAAATAACAATTAACGTTTGGTACACTGCACATAACACAGCACAAACAGTCTTTGTATGAGGAAAGTTGTTTTTCAGTGTTAGCTGTGAGATTACTAGTTTACAGGCACTTAACATTAATTTCACATTTTGGTGTATCACGCATACACATACTCTGTGTGTTCCACTGGCACCAGCAAGAACACAATTTTTTGGTCTCAGTTCTGAAAACTTGCTGAAACCTATGTTAACAGTCGGGTTTTGTTCTTTAAAATGAGCATATAATTCCTTTAAATTTCCAAGAACAAGTCTTTTCTGAACATGAACCTTCTTTCCTTCTTGCTTCATAGATACAAAATCTTTTTTTCCTGGCATTGCTCTGCTGCAGTTATCACTTGTGTAAAATGCTCGAACTAAACAGCTAACATCTTCAGAAAGTGTTTTTCCAGGGCGAGGATTGGGTGATGACAGGATTCCAAACTCACGAACAAGGGTCTTCGCCTTTCGAATCATCCAGTCTGTTGCACCTGTAAATTCTTCTTGAATTTTTCTGTAACTCCAACTGATAGGCAATACTGTTAAGATATGTATCTTGAAGCTATAGTCTTCCGTTGTCTGGAATCTGTGTTTCAGCTGTGAAATAATTTCTTGTTCTGGATCAATAGGCTGAGTTTCAGTGTCCTCAGAAATATTCAAAATTTTATTCTTCACAGCAGAAGTAATCTTCTCCAATTTCTGTTGTGAATAATGTTTTTCATGCAAACGTTTCTTCTTAACATGAGTCTCCCCAATTGTTTGAAGACTGCTGTTTAAACTTTGCAGAGCAACAGATTCTTCTATATGATCATCATCTTGTTGAGATGATGAGCAACCAGCTGAATTAATATCCTCTGATTCTTTCATTTTAAACTGAGCTGCAAGTGCCTTACGGCAGCCAACACAAATTTTATCATAAGAATTTAGAGAAAAATTCTCAATCATCCATGATGTCACTGTCCTTAATCCAGCTCTGAAATTTGAATGCTGACTTCTGCTTAAAGGATTGCAGCATACACTTTTGAAATGTTTGCCTTTGTCCATTTTTATTCAAATAGGCCTATTTTCAGGAAGCTTCACACTAATCTGAAAAAACAAAATAAACACTGAATTTAAACTAGAGAAACCACTGAAAAGTGCTTCCTTAAAAACTTTCATATTTAAAGAATTTCAACAATGAAAATTTTATGTGGGCCTACATTTAAAGAATGTAGGCCCACATAAAATTTTCATTGTTGAAATTAAATTATTAAAGCTTTTATGAGTCAATTTGAAAGCTAATTATAGTCCTAACTAAAAGGCAGTTTTAAGGAGGTTTATATGTAAAGGAAGCTTACCTGTTTATAGAACTCAAAGCACCTCGAGATTAATATCCAGAACTATAACACACTCCTTCACTAGACAATGGCTGCTTGTGAATTGCTTTCTTTGTCACAAGATCAACTTTGGACTGATCCTCAGTATTATTAATTTACTAACCTGCCATCTAGTAGCAAGATAAAGAACTACAAATAAATAATAGTACAAATTCCCTTGACTAATAAAGAGGCTGAGACTGTGCAACTGGCAGTATTGTTGCTACACATTCGCCAATAGTAGGAAGTAAAATATTTTATATCTCTTGATCCCATGGTTGGCCCACTATAAAATTTGGTATGGTAGTAGAAAACACAACAATCTAAATAATATATTTTTTTGAGAAAAAAAAAATGACCCACTTTTTAGAAATTTGAGGTCAAAGTTTTCAAGTTGTCCGGAATTATTTTTTTTCTTGCTTATAAAAAAAGTTTTTAATGTTATTTATTAGCTCATTAAGTGTACTTTGAAATGATATCTTTCCCAACATTGTAACTTTATTAGTAGCTGAGATATTAGCCAAAATGTAAAGGTCGCCAATGTGAAAATCGGCCATTTTTATCAACTTTGACCTCCCATAACTCAGGACCTATGGAACCTACAGGAAAAATTTTTTAGACTTTTACATATATTTTATGGATAAACAACTATACCAATTTTCATCCCAATCCGAAATGGTCAGGTTGAAAATGTTGAAATCTGCGTTGGTTTGACATGGAATGACCCAGTAAATGAAACAGTCATAAAATGTGAAATTTCTCCCAAGTCTGCACGGATACCTAAGTGTCCCACCCCCCATCGACACCGGGCTTTTTTTCTCGTGCACCGAAGTTTGCCGCTGTTGGTCCCATCTCTGCTGCCTACGGATCGCCCAGACTCTGCAGGAGACCGGCGCAGAACGCCGGACTCCAGAACGCGGTGGCACGAAAACAGAGTTTACGAGGGACCGTTCTCGGTCGGGGGTGGGACACTTACAGCCAGCCACCCACCAAAGTGTGATGAAATTTCACATTTACATTTAAATAACATTTAAATAATGTAAATAACATTTGTGTTATTTACTGTTGTAGGTTTTTTATTGTTATTTAATTTGGGACGCTAAACTCCACAATTACCTACATTAGTAATATTCCGCATCGGTTTTTTTACATTTTAAAATGTGTTATGTACGATTCAATTATATCAATTAAAAGGATTTTTTTTTTCGTCTCTGTGTAAATAAGAACTCGGCAGAATTCATTTTTTTAATTCCCAAACTCCATTTTCGTAATGAGATTGTTGACTGCTGAAACAAAGGACAACTATTGAAAACAATCCAATGGGTTGATTTCCCGCAACAAAAGACGAATCTTGTAACCAATCAGGAATCAGCTTTGAACACATGACGTACTTCCGCCGCCATGAACGCAGATCACAGAACCTCGGTTCATTTGTGACTGTTGTAGCTTGGTGCAACAAGGCTGAACTTCGATTTGAGGTTCAAGCAGAACTCAGTTCATGGAAACCGTAGTTAAACGCTACTTTGGTGCAACCGGGCATGAGTGTGGTTCTGAGGAGAGTTCCATTTTTATCTCTATAGGACTGTAAATGGTGTGCACATTGAGCTACAGTAACAGGTAATCAAACTTGTGACATTGTACATTGATAATGCAGTATATGCTACATACATTTCTGCTTTCAAACTGTCTAAAATAAATTTCATTGAAAACCACGGAATTCTTTTTTGGACACCCTGTATATGAATGCATTTAATTTCTACATGTGAATATAAACCCTTTTTTATATTGCAAGATAAATCATGTTTAAACTTGAATGAGTCATTGACAGATGCTTTGCTTGTAATTTAAACTCGTTCCTGGTTTTGCAATATGAGTATGTTGGAGAGTTAATATATTCTCTTTCAAAAAACTAAAACCAACCCCCCCCAAAAAAAACAACAACACATATACGACTTTGTAATATGAATTTAAACAAAGAAAGAATGCTCTGTTACTATTAAGATGTTAAATGGGGAAAAAAATGCCTCAGATGTCTGAAAGTGCCAAACATGATTTAAAAACTGTAGAATGAGCAATTTCAACGTTCAGAATGGCTGGTTGATATTAATGTTCTGTCAGCGTAAGCAGAAGCTGAATCTTGCCTGACAGTTGAGATGTTTGCTACAAAGCTTACCTAGCCAGTTTTATTGTATACAGGAATTTAAAGGCATTTCGAAAGTGGGTAGCACATATGCAAATTAATTTATCAGCAAAATATTTCTAATCTTTAATTGGCTGTTTAAAAAAATAAATAAAAACAAAAAGTGGATTCTTTACAACATATTAAATGGAAGCAATAATGAATTGACAAAAATACCTCATCAACAAGGCAGCAAAGGGAGTTTGCATCCTAAACGACTACCCTCGTATATTTTAAACTCTAAGCCAGGGTCAAGTAATCACTGGTGATACAGTAAGACAACATTTCTTAAAAAATTGACCTGTTCTGTTAAAATAAAAAAAATGACTTATCTTCCCATGCGTAATTCATAGGATACTCAGTAACACTCCAGTAGTGAATTTCCCATAAATTCCATTCAAAATTTGCCTTGTTACTTTTATAAAATACATTAGTATATGTTAAAACTAACCACAAACTTTTATTCATTAAGGAGAATTTGAGTAGAATTACTGCTTAAATATTTGTGGAACTCCATAATTTAAAATTTCATTCATTCTCAGAGCTCGTATAGCAAAACGGTAATTTTTTTTTTTTTTTTTTTAAATAACTAGGATTAGTTTGATAGTAAGAAAAACCACATTATAAGCCTAAATAGATTGTGTTTGTGATTAGATTTGTAATAGTAAAGTCTTCAATCCTATAGATTGAAAAATGTAACGTTTACTTCAGCTCTAAAAATATTCATTGTATAGAAGGCATAAAAAAATAATAAATTTTAGAATAATCTGAGAAAATTAATAGCAAGTAAAGACAAAAATAAATTTCTAGTTCATCTAGCAAAATCAGCTTTTGGATGATGATGATGTTTGAACTTCAACAATATCCATATAGGGATTTTGATGTATGTATTTTTTAAACGAAATGTAATTTAGCTTTGGAAGCTCCATGTTAAGTCCCACGATTGCTCCTCTTATCCTCTATAGTTGCTGTTATTGTGGTGACTGCTCCTAGTTGATGGTAGCCAAAGAGCATAAAACAGCTGTTCTAGGATGTCACTTAGTAAACATATGGTCTCGCCCATTGATATTTATGAAATGTAATTTTAATTGTGACCTATGGAGAAAACGATTATGTAGTAACAGGATATGTATGCTACATGGCTAATGATTCCAGACAATGAAACATTAAATTTTAATGGTTTTCTAATTAATCTCTACAGGTCTTTGCAATCTGAAAAGCTATAAGTATTTTAAGTTATCACATTTTTTTTTCCTTGTTAGAAGATGGAAATTTACATACTCGTAATGCTTTCAAATATACTGAAGAAAATGCAGTTTAAGATTTCAGCAAATGCAAATAAGGAAATTGATATATAAAGAATGATAAAATATAAAAGGAATTAAACCTTTAAAATTATAGTATCTCTAAAAAAAAAAAAAAAAAAAAAAAAAAATCTGATATTAAACAGATAAAAGATGATCTTTGATTTTAATCTGTTTTGTATTTCAGCAACCTTTCATTGCCAAGCAGTTATATACTTCTATGTTGTATATACAAGTTACACGAGTATAGAGATAATGAATATATGAGAAACTATAAAGAAAAAAAAAATCTGAGGAAATTGATTGAAAATAGGAACACAGGGAATCTCACTGGCCATCTTTACGCACTATTTCTTAATTCTATATTTTTCTTATTTCATTAAATTGTCAATTGAAAACTAATTAATACTGCTCCCACTTGTTCAAGTTTCCAATTGTTATTATGATACATTAATTGTTGAGATTATCTTTTTTTTTATTTTTATTTTTTTGCATTTCTATTAATTAGCAGTTATCTTTTGTTTAAATGAATCGTGGTTATTTCTGTGAATGAGGAGAATTCCTAAAAAAAAAAAAATAATCATTTAAGTAGATGTGAATAGTGATTTTAGGATGCTTGGTTTATTTCTTTCTTTTTTTTTCCATCAAGATTTACCCAAATTTGAGAGAAGAGAGCTTTTAGCCACACCCTCCAAAAAACACTTGGCTGATATTTGTTTCAGTTGTGATGTCGTATTGCAGTAAACATCTGGTTGTCCTATTGCTACTGCTTTTACTTCTAAAAAAAAAAAAAAAAAATAGTTGTCAACTAAGTCACCGGATTCAATGGAAGTGAATTAATAGCTGTGGAAATTTACAAAGTTACAAGTGGTCTCTTTGTGTAAGATAACAACTCAAAGTAGGAGTGTGTTCTAACAGATAGTGTGGATCGATATTATATGTTTCAGTCTAAGATCTTCACCATTTGTCTGTTAGGATCATTTTCAGTATAAGAAAATTAAAAATCTTGAATGTTTATGATCTTTATTATTTTGGCAATAGTATAGCGAATTATTAGTTCACGTAACGAAATCTACATTCCTAGACATCACTACTTGTTGAAAGCACTTGTTCTCATCTATATAGTGGATCATATGGATCATGCCGAAAAAATTGATTCTATTAACTATGCTTTCAAATTAAATATCCATAAAGGAAATATATTATCACTATTTGGTTTTTGTTGACTAATAGGATTCGTTATTAAAGCTATACTGTTTCATTGTTTTTGTCTATTTTTTTTTTTTCTTTCACCTCACAATCACCTAAACCAATAGCCCTTTCCCTCACCCCTTTCATGGTTTCACGGGAAATAAAGATGCTTTTTTCACTGAAATTGTTAAAATAACATTCAAATAATAAACACCGCGCTTAATGATATTGTTAATCATTAAAGCAGGCAAATTGAAATATTCAGATTTAGGACTTATCCTCATTATTAAATTTAAATCTTGTTGGCAGACATATGGTTAGTTATCTTTTTTCCATGTGGATCCGGTAGCCAAGTTGTAAGGTGAAGACTGTCCTGGAGGAGCTGGCTTCAATCCCAACCCTTCCTAAGGTTGGGAATTTTTCCACGTTTATTTCCTGGGGTTTAAAGGAGGGCCTCCCGTTGATTGGAAAATCCAGGGAGCTTACCTTTCGTGATCCCAATGGCCAAACAGGCCTGCAGTTGTGGGATACTTTCTTTTTTTCCTTCAGTTCATATT
Organism: Thereuonema tuberculata; assembly: GCA_023159025.1. Classification (NCBI taxonomy): domain Eukaryota; kingdom Metazoa; phylum Arthropoda; class Chilopoda; order Scutigeromorpha; family Scutigeridae; genus Thereuonema; species Thereuonema tuberculata. The sequence continues at coordinate 100,142,704 of JAFIDM010000001.1, forward strand.
TTAACATCAGAAGGCCCCCCCCCCCTTTTTTTTTTTCTCTACACATTTAAAATGGTCATTGTTTCTCTTCTTTAGTTCATTTTTCTCTTCATAGCCAATGATTCATGATAACTTCTGCATTGGGTTATTGTTCCATTGATTTCTCAAGGCAATGAAATGAGACTCCTTCAATATTTCTTTTCAGAATCAAAAAATTAAGGGGAAAAAAAGATGAACAGCAACAAAATTTTTATAGATATTCCATGTCAGCCATTCAATGGATATTTATGTAGATTTTTTTACTACTATTTTGAAATGCCGAAGAAATGCGATAGTTTTTCAGTCAAATGCAAATAATGAAACCAACATATTATAAAGAATGACAAAATCTAAGCATATGGCCTAAATTTATCAGAACATAATTGACTTAGGAGCTTTTCAAACATCTCCTTATCTGTGCAATTGTTAAAATCTCTGCAGATAAGTTTTTTTGTTTTTTTTTTTGCAGTGTCGGAATGATTGTGTTAGGTTGTTATAATCCTTTCTTCTGTCATTCAGAATGGTTTATATCAACGACGAGAGAGCCACCTCATTTGTAGTCCTTCTTGAGTCTGACTTAATCTCTAGTTGCTTAACTTGCAAGCAGCAATTATAGATTAATTCACAGCAGATATGGATTTTTTGATTCCTCACACTTCACATTCTCATCTTGCACAAAGTACAACTGAGTACCTTAAATTATTGCCTAATTTTCTTTTAAATGTAAACTTTTCTCTTCCTTCATACGTTTAATTATTAACTTTTAATTTGATCTCATTTTTCCACTTGCTAAACATGAAAGAAAATCTTCATGAAGTTAATAGTTGCTAGTTTTGTGGGATACTTTCTTTTTTCCTTCCAGTTCATATTTTAACATTAGAAGCCCCCCTCCCCCTCCCTTTTTTTCCCTACATATTTAAAATAGTCATTGTTTCTCATCTATAGTTCATTTTTCTCTTCATAGCACCCCACTCATAATTGAGCGGAATAGTTTTTGGAGAGCTTTATGAGCAAATGTGTGTTGCCCTTAGGGCTTTGCATATTATGAAGCCATTGATGTCGATTTTGTAGGAGTATTAAGAATCAGCAGATTTCAACAATATTTGCCGTCTTCAAAGCTACAACTTTTGGAAGAATAAAAATTAGATTCCCATAACTCCAATCTCTAGTTACATTTTATCCAGGATTTATTAATTCTTAATTTAGTTTTGTTCCATTTGTGAACATTATTCTATAACAGATTTGTCTGTTATTTTTACTATAACATAGCTAAAGATAGATAACTGTATGTTGAATATTGCTTAGTAATTCCAGATTTGTCAATTTCACCTCATGTTAAATAAGATTCAGAATTTTTTATGTTTGAAAATTTTTGCTTTCTCTAATTCTCTTATTGCAGTTGCATAGATATAATGCATGGCAAACAATATTTCATTTATAACAGTGCAATATTTATTTGTTACGATTTCAATGATGGAGCAAAAATTAGAGAAAACAAAAATTTCAAATATAAAGAATTTTGAATCGTATGAGATGAAATTGACAAATCCTGATTGGCCAAGCAATGTTTGATGAATTATAAATATTATAATCAATAATATTAACTAGAATTGAGAAAAATAAATAAATAAATAAAACTACAGCCATTGATTTTTGATTTATTGTACTTGTTTATATTTTGCTGGCAACTGTTAAATCAAATATCTTATGAAATCTAGTAGAAAATCTGCAGCCAAAGATTTCTAAATGAACAATTCAGGGAATGAAGAAGATATTAATAATGTTTCTGCAATACTGTTACAGTTACTGTATTGATTTGTCTTTTACATTGAGGAAGATTCTGTTGTATATCTCCATTCCTCATGAAGAAAATCACAAGCATTTATCAAACTGCAGATAAGATAGATGAATTTTTCATAATGTAAATAAAGTAGGATAATTAGCTAGCTGAAATTTTTATAAATTTTCTTCCTATCTGGTAATTATCTTTGGTTCAAGGAAATGATTTTGCTGAAATTGTATTTTCAATTTAAAGCTTGCCAAAAAGAAATTTAGTAAAGGTATTTTTGAGCTGTTTAAATGCTCAAAAAAAAAAAACCACCTATTAGTGTTGACAGCAATTCAGATTCAGTAATTAGAATATCCAATAAACATTCTGTGGACTTCAGTTAATCAAGACTTGAATGATATAAAGAATAATTATAAATAGGTTTTACCTTTAAAAAGAGAGGAGGAAAAAAAGTTTACTGGTGACAGCTAATTCTGTATATAGAGAACAACTTTGAGCAGATTTATTGCTAATCAAAAACTCGAGTTAAAGGGAAACAAATTATGAGCAAATTGAGCTGTAATGAAGACTGATCTTGCAAAATTATCAAGGATCGATGTTTTGAAGCAAGAGTTGTATATCACTTTTTTTGCTATACAACAAAAATTCTTTACAAAATAGGCTTAACGTGCGTGGAATGAAATGAAATAAAATAAAAATGGAAATAAATAAAACGCACGCACTTATAAAAAGTTGAATGTAAAGTTGTACATTGAATTAATCCGACAGTTTCGGAATACTGTGCGTATTCCTTCATCAGGGACGGCACAAACATATAGGACAGAGGACAACATTTAGGACGACATGATGAGGGAAGGTATGTTGAAAGTGAGGGAAATAAGAGGATTAAGAAAGTTTAGCAATAGTGACGGGCGTATATTCAAAGTTCACACATTATAAATTACTTGTTTACACTGGAAGAATTCTTGCTTTCACTCTATTATAACCATTTAGAAATAATCTATTGATTAATATATTAATTAATAAAATGTAAAAAAGAATAAGTTGAATAGTTAAAAAGTATGAGAATGTGGAAAATTTAATGTTCAAAATTGTTTTTAAAAATTGTTTTGAGTCAAGTTGACACCACGGGGACAGCTTTTCGGAGCTTATTAGGCTCTCCTCAGCCAGAGCTACCCAGCAGGCAAAAGCCCAAAGGCATATGAGGGGAAATATATATTTGCGATGGTGCAAGTGACCCCTCAAAAACTAAAGGTAGAAACAAAATAATGTGGAATTCAAAACCTTGGGCAGCCTTACAACTACTACAAATGACATTTGACCACAAAGAATCAAACAATATATAAATTGAATTCCACATTTGTTTTTTTACTTTCCTATCTTTAGTTTCTGAGAGTCATTTTGTACCATCACGAATGAATTGGAGATTTAAAAATTTGTTAAAATTTGCATAATATTATAAAAACCTAAGTATATTAAGTTACATACATTTTTAAACTTTTTATGCTCGATTATCTACAGCTACCACAGTATACTATAAGTTTGGTTTAACATTAAAAACACTACTTTTAATGGGTATCGTAAGGAAAAAGGGTTCAACAAAAATCTTTTGAAATTAAAGTTTCAGTAAAATATGTATAATTTCTGGTCATGATAACTCAAAAGCTGTGTTCTACAAAGTAGACACTTGAGTACAACTCAACCTTATGGACTGTATGTAGTTCTCGTTTGTCCTTTGTTATTGTTTGCAAATTCATGTTCAGCTGTTTCATAGTGCAGCTCAGAAATAGCTCTGAAATTAATGAGAAATCAAAAAAATTATATTGGTGGGGGAAGATTTCTGTTAATTACGTTTAGAAAAATGTTATGGTTAATAACTTTTTGTTCGTTTACCTGTAGCCTGCAACATGTCAATTTGGCCCCTTGACTAAAGTTAGCTTGAGACCATTGCTTTAGTTAAAGGTTCTTGTAAGGAAGATCCTAGTGATTGTGGTACATATCGAACCAATTGGTAAGGAGTAATTGTATTGTTCTGAATCCTTAAATCAGAGTAGATCTTAACATATGCATGCAGCCAGGATTTGAAATAATTAAAATAGGAAACTTAACCTTAAAATTTATTAAAGTATATAATAAGTTGATACTTAAGTAAGTTACTTTTTTTTTTTCCATAAAACAATTATTCACTTATATTTTAGTTCGGTTCCTTTTATAATAATATTTACAGAATTGTAATTATTATGCACAAATAACCAATAGAATCTTAACAAAATTAGTCAATAGTTTTTCACTTTTGAACTACACACAATAAATTTTCTGATTATAGATCATTTTCTCATCGATGAAAATGCAGAACAGCCATTTGTAGCTTATTAACTGTTATTAACATGATCACCTAAGTGAGTAAGCGTGAAATCAGCAGATTTTGTAATTAAACCCGACATCGGCTTCCCTTGTGTTCCAATTGGAAAATATATATTTATGAATAAAAAAAAAAAATAACTTCACTTTTATTTTCTAATTTGAAATCAACGAGGAGCATGTATCTAATTTAATTAAATCTTTGAATGAGCCCCTACTAGTTCTACTGTTCAGTTCATGAAAGAAGAGCTTTTGTTGACGTAATTTCCTTATAGATTGATGTTTCCAGGACATAACAGCACCATCTATTGCTAAAATCCATAACTGAATCTTATAAACATTACGAAAACATTCTGGTTTTTGTATTTTCTACAGTTACGAATACATAATTTAAAAATTGAAAGAATTACAAACGTTCCACACTATTCCCCTTGCTTGGCTATGCAAAGTTTGTCCTTTCTTGTGATCGCTTATGCGATCACAAAACGACGCCATCTTGGACTGACTGCTTGAAGGTCAAGTTGATGATGTCATGACTGGTGACGTTTGTTCCAGATAAAATCGATCGCTACGTAATGTCCATATATGGCAAACCTTTCTTTTTTGAAAACTACTATAGGTAATTTGCTCACTTAGTTACCTTAGATGATGACTAGTAATAACCAAGAAAGAGACACTCTCTAGTCCTAATAACCAGAAAATGATGTAGAATTGGAAAATTTATCAACAACGGATCAGCTGGTCGTAAGATCTTACTACGTGGCACTCTAACTATACTGAGTAGCCAAATGGAAAGCTATTGACTGGGAGGTGGATTCAATCTCCCAACTGGGAGATCTGGGATTTTTCCTCACATTTTTTTTTTTTTTTTTTAAGGCAGGTCCTCTAACCCACTCTGAAATGCCTAGAGCTTTAATTCCCTTCGACCCTAAGAGCCTGCATAAGGGCTGTAGTGGGATACTTTAACGGATATTATATCTTATTTTTCTATATAAGATTAATATGAATTTGCCTGCATTAAATTTTCAGCTTATTTTTAAGTATAATTAAAGAATGTTGTTCCCATGGTAACAATTTTTTGAAGATCTCGTGTTCTTCGTTCTTTTGTACTTTGTATAAAAAACGATTCTGTTATAGAATAAGAATTGTCGTGTGTTCCATATAGTATACAAACTTTAATTTTTATTCATGTTTTTGAATTATGTAATTGTATTCATTGAGGGTAGACATTGATTGGTCATTGTTGTGATGCTGCTTCAAGTCCTAGAAAAGAAATTTCTTCTTAAAACTTCTTCTTCTGTCTTGCATACAAAGATTGATAGGAGATAGCTGCAAATGAATTGCAGGAGTCTTATAAAATCTCTTGAATATGAAAAGTTAGCTGATGACATGCAGTGCTGAGAGAAGTTTTGAGGTTTGGTCTTCATAATTTGGTAAACGATCAGATGTAGCCATGCAACAATTTTCTGTAATAAAACTCAATTTACAGACAAGTTGTTTTGCTATAGATCAGTGCTTTCCAAGTTTCAACTTGAATTGCATGAATTTATCATTTCGAAAATGAATTTTCCCGATTGTCTTCTGATACATTCCTATGTCAAACTTTATTGTGTACACAATGAAGAGCTTCTATTTCTAATGTATCTCAGATGTTTTCAGCAGTTCAAGTTAGCACTTTTGCCTATTGTAATATCTGTACCAGAATTTCCAACATAGAAAATAATTTCATCCATTCCTTTTTAATTTCTTTTTCTTTACCATCTTCCTAATTTCTAGTCAGTACAGTTATGCAGATAAGTTGCTTGAATACTTTTTTTTTTAATTGAAAAATCTGAGATGTTGTCTTAAGAGATGGAAAGGGGTGGGTTTTAGTTTTTCCACAAAAATCTTTTAAGGGCAGGGAGATAAAAATTAGCTCAATATTTCATAAGTATGCTATTTGAATTAAAAAGCATTTAGTTGAAGAACAATCCAGAATTTGTCTTTTCAATCATTGATCTTTCAGATCAACAGTTAGTATCATTGGATGAGGAATCATGATATGTAGCAGGGCATCGACCATAACATTTTTCGCTCCGATTTTCTTTCCAGTTCACTTAAAACACAATTTCGGTTTTGGTTCAGTTCAGGGTACTTGAGGATTGGTGACCTTGGTTGGGGTTTGGACCAGATGGCATGATAGAGTGGGGGAGTCGATGAGTTGTTGGCGACAGAAAACAATTCCGTCTTTCACTTATACTTTTAAGAGAGGAGAATTGAAATGAAGGAGTGAAATAAATATCAATTTTCGGTTTCGGATCGAGTACAACAAGTTTAGCTTTTTCGGTTCGTGTTCAGCTCCACTCTGACAAAGAAATTATGGTCTTTTCGGTTCAGTTCTGGTTCGATGCCCTGATATGTAGCAGCTGGTATTGTAGATAGATGACAGCGACGCCAATGTAAAAATCTTCACTATATAGGAAACAAACACCTGATGATTCTGGAAGTTACTTAAATTAATACAAGAGGAGCATTGAACAAAGATGACAGTGGATTCATAGCAAATTTACACAATAGTTTCTTCCGCCTTTTTAGTGCAAGCATAAAATATTGTTTGATGAAGTGAAACTTTTAAGTAATCTACTGATGTTTGAAGTTTTCAAAATATTACTGGAGAAAAATTTCCTAAATTATGAAATTTTATAAACTTCAGTGATGAATGTAAGCAGTCATTTATTTGTTTATTTTTTATTTTATTTTTCAGTACCTAAATGGCAAGTCGTGGGGGTGCCCAGAGACCCAATGGATCCACACAAGGCAAAATTTGTCAGTTTAAGTTAGTGCTTCTAGGAGAATCTGCTGTTGGCAAATCGAGTTTAGTACTTAGGTTTGTTAAGGGACAATTTCATGAATACCAAGAAAGTACTATTGGGGGTAAATATAAAATTTATATCTTGTTTCTTAGTTTAGTTTTCTTTCAGTTAATAGTTTTTATTTATGTATTCTTATATTTGGATAATTTTTTTTAAATTTTTCTAGATATTTATTATAAAGTTAAATTAATATTAATTTGTATTATATAAATTATGTAAATAGCTTTATTAGGTACCTGAAAGCATGATACTGGTAAAGCTAAACAACAATTAATTGTTACATCAAATAGTACCCTATTTATGAATTGGAGAAATGGAAGGAAATGTGTAGTGCAATTAAATAACTTTAAAAAAGCTGATGTTTGATGTTTTTTGAAGACAGTTGAAGGAGTCTGTTGTGGTAGCCATTTTGTTTAATTTTTATTTACTTTATACAAACTACTTGATATTTAAAAAAAAAAAAATTCCCCTGCCCTATCCCTATGTTTATTACAATTGTTTCCAGTCTTGGAGGAGTTTTGAAAAGAAGATAAAATTGTAATTTATGTAGAAAATTAAAATTAATGGGCATTTTCATTAACGGTAAGCGAAGTCCACTTATTAATTGCTTGCTAGCTGCGAACGACAAACATACATGACCGGATATGCTGATTGTGAAGTGGCAGTGGCAAATATGCTGCAATTTGCCATCATCCAAATGCTTTATCTTCCACAACAAGAATAAAAGCAAAAAAGGGGGGAAAAATAGAAAAAAAATATGGAAGAAATAAATCCAGTTTATAAAGTTTTTTTTCCATGATACCCCACCATGTAGTACACTGTTCACTTTATTGTTAATGTCATGGTGTTTGCTGTCTGTGTCTAGCTTATTTAGTATAGAAGTGATGAAATGTTTTGCTTAGGTAGCTATAATGGCACTGTGAGCAATGGTTCATTTTATGGATATCCTTTCATTTCCAGAAATAGATAAAGTGGGCTTTGCTTGCCGATATTAAAAATTCCCTTATGTCTTTAATCATATATTTTTCAATAGATAATGTTGTGTTAAAACTTAGTAATTTTAAAGAGAAAAAAAAAATCCAAAGGGATCCTTGATATAGTACTCTTTTACTGATTTACATTTCAATTATTTCTTGGATATTTTTTTTTTTCCTAGCTGCTTTTCTGACCCAAACAGTGTGTCTAGATGACACAACAGTTAAATTTGAAATTTGGGATACAGCAGGACAAGAGCGGTATCATAGCTTGGCACCTATGTACTACAGAGGTGCTCAAGCAGCTATAGTGGTGTATGATATTACAAATCAGGTATTTTATCTTTTTATTTTACATTTGGATTTCTGTAAATTACTTTTTCTTTAAAATAAAAGCTAAGATTATTTTTCTTCCTTTTGTACTAAGGACACATTTGGTCGAGCAAAAACTTGGGTAAAGGAGTTGCAGAGACAGGCTAGCCCGAATATTGTTATAGCCCTTGCTGGAAATAAGGCTGATCTGGCAAATAAAAGAATGGTAGAATTCGATGTAAGTACGGCCTTCGTAATTTATATTTATGGAGAAAAACCACAGATTTTTGTTGAAAAATTTAAGCAAAAAGTCTTACTTAGAATATTTTTTTTTTTTTTAAATAACTATCCCATTACCTTAAATAATTTATACATTCAATAAAGATAAGAAAAATTCCTTAGTGATTTTAAAAGTAGCCCAATGTTAAGTATTTTTAGAATGAGTAACCTAATGCTTTAATTGGATTCTGTTAAGTTACTTTGTGTTTAGTCTTCATTTACCTTCCCAAAATTACTTGTGTAATTGTGTACTTTTCTGTTTTTTTATTAAACCCCCTATGAAAAAAACAATTGAGAGTGAAAAATAAGCAAGAAACAGTAACTTCAAGAGAAATCAAGGATAAACTTTTGTAAATAACAGATAGAAAACAAAATCTAAAATACCTATGATATCTACATAATTTGCTTCATAAGCTGTTTTAGTAGCATACTCCAGAACTAAATATCCATGTTTAATAATTGCCATCTTAGCATTGGGAAAAAAACTTAGAGATTACCACAGCCTTCATTAGTTGTTCCTTCTGGTTTCCATGATATTGATTTAGATTCTCTATTGAATTTCCATCATTCTCCACACAACTACTTGCAACTTAAAATGTGTGAAATAGCTGTTATTCCTTTCCCAATTAAAATATATCTTCAACTGAAAATCAAAACACCAACACTGAATCAAAATGTGAGTGTGCTGTCCAGTTAGCCGATTGCTAACAACTGCTATAATTGCAATGACTAATGGTGAATCATTACTATTAAAGAGTCAAGAGTGCATATTTCCTCTATATGCCATCCCTAAGGATAGCATATTAGTAATTAAAAGATTTATGATTTTAAATTTGCATTCTTGAACATAAGTGAGGAGAGGGCTAATTGTGTCAGGAAAAATTAAAGTCCTAACATTTAATTCACTGGTGAATGTAGCTTTAATGACTGATCACTGCAAGTAGAAGGTTTAGATACTTTTTCAGGAGAGGTAGATAGGTTCCAGTGGCTTCACTAGTTGGGGAAATTTTTAACCATTAGAATGCCTTGCTTTTACAAGACCTTTCCTTCCTTTCTAAAGTCAATTCTTTGAAACTACTTTTTCAGAACTTTGGATTTTATGAAAGCTTATCAATAAATTGCAGAGACAGGACCATTAATTTCTCTTTAAGAGTATTTAAACAAAATTAAAATTCACGTACAACTTTTCTTTGGTCTGTCGTCAATGCCGTGATATTAGGATACTTAACCTTAAAATATCAAGGAAAATATTCAGCCTTCTGCAATTGCTGAGCATATTACAATTACCATTATGAAACTAAGTTAATATGACATCATATACATTTTCAGGATTATTTGTCATTATTATTATTCTAGCCAACATTATTAGAAAAAAAATCATCCAAAATTCCCAACTTAAACAAAACAAACTTTCAATTTCTTTCATAAATTCTGAGACTGAAAATTTAAAATCCAATTAAGATATATTCTGATAGATTCTTTTTACAATCATCATGCTTCCATATCAAACATGTTTTTAGCAGTGGTTATGTAGTAGCATAGACAAGGCAAGATATTCGGACAAAAGTAGCAATTGACATTTATCTTCATTTCCCCATCTGAATTTATTGCTACAATAATGACTGAACCTTTAAGAAAAGTAGTAATGTTTTCATTGAGACACCCATTCTTATTCCAATATTTATATAAATTTTTCAGTCTTTCAAATTATTCATGTTAATAAATTTAGATTGTTGATTATATTATTCAAAAAACTTGACATTTACCTTTTCTGAACAAGAATTATTCTACAGAGGAGATTCTGCAATATAATCTATTCCCAATTTTTCATAGGTTGCTAAAATTAATTTTCTTCATAAGTTGCATTGTACTAGGGCATCAAACCCTAATATTTTTTGCTCCGGTTTTGCTCTGGTTCACTCAAAACACAAAATTTCGATTGAGGTTCAGCTCCACTTGACCAAAAATATTGTTTTTTGTTTTTTTTTTCCTGCTTCAGTATCTTGGTAGCGGTTTGGACTACATGGCAACAGGGTAAGAGAGGGGGAAATTCGATGGAATTTGTTAACCACAGAAAAAAATTCAGTCTTTTGCATATACTTTAAAAGAGGAGAACTGAAATGAAGGAGTGAAATAAATATTGGTTTCAATTACAACATGTTTAGCTTTTTCGGTTCATTTCCAGTTCGATTCCTTATTTGTACTAAGATTGCATTAATTCATGCCAAAAAGCACAATTCAGCCACTTTAAATATTGTTGATTGTTAAAAATTTAAGCTTTCAGTCATACGAAGACTTTCTGTATAGTAGTAATGCTATTTTTGAGAAAATATTTATGAAAATAAGCTTAATATAACTGCAAAATCAGCTAGATTGCATGAAAGAATTCCTTGTGCAATTTTAACTCAATATGTAGTAACATTGGCATTATTCAATGATTTTCAGTATTGTTTTCTGTCAGTTTGTTACTAGTATAGATATATCTTATAGCAATTTGAGAAAAAGGAGCTTGTCATTTGTAGCTGAAATTTCTAACATTAAATTTGTTCTTGTCTTTTGAGCAGGTCGGTCCTTTCCTCTCCTAACCTCTGTAGAATAATTTACTAAGCATAGAAAAGTACAGTGTTACCTCCGAATAACGGACAGTCACGGGACCGGAAGTTTTGTCCGTTATTGGGAGGTGTCCGCTATTCGGGAGGACTGTCGTTTTTTTTTTTGTTTTTTGTTTTTCATTTTTTAGCTTATAGCATGTCATTTAATGAAAAATTACGTGCAATCTTAATTAAATTTCTACAATTATCATTGCGATATGAGAGAATATGAACAATTGCAAATTATTTACTATATTCCTTTTTAAATGAGTGCTAATCCGTTTGTCTTACTTAAAATAATGACAAAATTAATTACAGTATATAGAAAATTAATTTCTAGCCATCCATTTGATGCCTTAAACGTGTCCAATCCTAAAGTTTGACCGACGTCGATGGCTTTTTCTTGAAGGAAAACCCTGCATATAGGAATGTCCTTTGCACGAACAAAGCGGAACCATTTTATCACCATTTCGTGAAATTTTCGTTTGAATTCACCATCCACATTTTTCTAATCTCATCTTTGTCCTTTAAAAGCTCACTTATCTGAGTTTTTCCAACTTTAAAACATTCAGAAAGACAACGCACACTCAGCTTTTCTTTATCAGCAACTTCAAGAACATCAATTTTTTCTTTCAGTGCCAATCTCTTCCTTTTTGATGCCATTTTAATTCGCACTAAACTTAATCAACTCGTTTATAGGATAGCTTTACGAGGGATTGATATTTATAAAGCAACTGCAGTGAAAAAAAGGGCCTCAGATTCGTGCATTGAATCATGGGACACCGATACAATGTATCAATGTATGGGACACCGATGTAAATACAACCACAATGTGTTTGTCGAAATGTTAATCGAAAAAAAAAAAAAAAAAAAATTTACAGTTAAAATAACTGTCTTCTATTCAGAGTGTCCGCTATTCGGAGTGGATAACATGGAATGTTCTATTTTAAGGGACTGGGACTCGCAATAATGTCCGCTAATTAGAGGTGTCCGCTATTCGGAGTGTCCGTTAAAGGAGGTTACACTGTATAAGAAAAAAAGTAGTATTTAAAACTAATTTCTTTATCTGTCATGGATTTGCAAATATTGTGAATGCCTTCATTCCTCTTGGTTTCACTGTTCTTCTGATATCTTAAACTATTTATCCATACCATTCCATTTTATTTTTATTTATTTTTTGTTTTGATTAATTGAACTAATATTATTTTTTTATTTTTTCATAATTAGGAAGCTCAAGCTTATGCAGAGGAAAATAGTTTATTGTTCATGGAAACATCAGCAAAAACTGCAATGAATGTGAATGACATATTCTTGGCAATAGGTAAGCTTGGTATGAATAAATATTGATTTTTTTTTTTACATTAATAACTTTAAGACATTTACTGTGGCATACACTCTAAATTTTGCTGAAAAATATTGCTCTGTCAATCTAGAATGCTCTCTCTAATCGTTAAACCTTAATCCTTTCAATAGTGGACCTTGCCTACAAAATTTTACTTTTTACTGAGAATTTCTACCATAACTGAATAGAGCTTGAAAAGAAAATATACACCAAGACCATATCGATATGTTTGCTAATCAAAATATGGTTAATATCGATTTTTAAAATTTAAAAGAAAAATAGGCAACCTCATTAATTTTGAAGAAAAAAATATTTTATGTTGAAGCCGTTCATCTTTCAGAAATAAATTGTAAATCTTTAGGCTCTGATAATTATATCCAGAGTTGAAGATTTTTTTTTTTTGTTAAATTAAAAATTTTAGAATTTTGAAGATTCGCTTTTTAAGTGTTGATGACGATGCGATATGAATCTTTATATTTTTCAACAACTCAAGGAGTAGCACATTAATAAACAGCAGAAAAATATTCAATAGATTTGGATTTAAGATTTTTTTTTTTTTTTTCAATTAAAAAAACAAAACCAAAAAAGATGTTGTATTGAAAAAAAATTATTGAAGTTAGAATAATGCAATAAGTACAAAATTACATAAAACTAATAGTTGTAGGATCAAACAATTCATTTTATGCTACTGTAGAATAAAACAAGGTAGAGATAGTGATTAGTAAACCAATCACAGTGCTTCGCAAATAGCTTCTGAGTCATCTTTAGAATAGACTGCTCCGGGATGGTCTAGAAAATGCACGCTCGAGTCTCTTTGTGACCCCATGCTATCTTATCCACCCCTCTTTATATGGAATAATCGTCATTCTTAACTCAAGCCTTGTTAACACTGAATTCCTAATAATGATTTTAAAAAACTTTAAGTTGAGAAAGTGTGAAAAAATTTAAAATGGGGAGAAAAAAATTAAAGAATAAGAATGGCCCATGAGGGGATCGAACCCACGACCTTCGCGTTATTAGCACGAAGCTATAACCAACTGAGCTAACAGAAGCCGTTGTGAAGCATTGTGGGATGTGTGTCCACAGACAGACAAACCGGGGATGTAGTGCATATTTCAGAGGCCTAAAAATCAGAACTTAAAATGGTTACTGTAGAGAAATGATTTCCCAAATGCATAGTGTTTAAGAAATAAAAAAAATTTGTTGCTTATTCTATTTTAAATCAATTATTTTTTTTTCTTTTGTTTCAAAGGTTGCCTTTAAGCAGAGGTTTTCTGCATTATAGAACTTGAGATTTTATTTTTTAAAGATTATAGGTACCACATTCAGTCAGTGGCTTCATCTGATAATGATAGATATTAGCAATGGATACTGTTTTTTTTCCCTTGCTGATTGTGGAGTTGTTCAAAGATTTAGAGATTACTAGTTGACTGAACCAGTTTGGTATAATTGATCTGAAAATTTAGGCCAAATCTGTTTGACATCTATCTGTTAATTGTGAATGATACTGCTTAATTTGTTATTTTGTAATAACAGGTTACTAATATGTATCGAAAAAAAATCTGTTCCTAGATTTCAGAGAATATTTAATTACGTATTTCCTGAAGTATTTTAAAGGAATACATGTTGCCAACACTGCTCTCATTTCAGTGGTCTCTATTCTATTATTTATTAGCTTACTAATAATCTTACTAAACAAATATTCCCTTACAATCCTGAACTTTCCTTAAGTTTATCAGATAAATATTAGTCACAGGATAATGACGGCTGTTTTTAGAGATCTCGGAGATTCCAAACAACAACTATTATTTTGATAAGTATTATCAATGTGCTGTCAGCTGTTGGATTGTGCCTTTCCCACTACCATCCTAAATTAATTTTAATACATAGATTATTATTTTTTTTGTTAAATTCATTTTGTGATTGATGTAGTAGTTTTATTCTTCGTATCAAATTGGAAAAATTTTCTTTAACTTGGGCCTTGTTAGTATAGGGACATTCTACAAAACAAGCAAAATTGTATTGATTTTATAAAAAGTGACCCTCAGATGTTTGATCTGAGAATACGTCATGAAGTGGACACAGTGTGTGTATAGAATCTTGCAGAGAAGAAAAAAAAAGGATTATATAAATGCATATTTGAAGGGTTAGGAAATATTTGGCATATAAAATCACACATACACATTTGGTTTCTCTTTTTTGATTATTCCATTATAAGTTGTGTTAAAACAGATTTTTTTTTTTTTTTGTTCAATGGCATAAATTGTTGTCTATGAAAAAACAGAAATCTATAAATGCATTTTTGAATATTTAGATGCATATTTTGAGGAGTTTTAATTCCTGTAAGTCAAATCAACGTATCTCCTAGTTGCTACCCACTGAATATATGCAGCATTTGGACGTCTGGGCATCACTTCATCCCAACACAGCCACATAAGGGATTATTAAAAACCCCTTTTTTCTCTCACTGTTTTTGGAATTTTTATTTATCTTTTTAAAAGTTGTCGTTCTATGTTCTTAGAGAAAATGTATACACTGAAAATACATGTACAAAAACTGTTCCTGTTCAGTCTGGCTTTTCTTATTTCAATATGCCCAGAAAAGGTTAGTTTGTAAAAGAAAAGAAAATAAAATAAAAGCTTCAGTTTTGGGGTCCATATAGAAATTGTATAAACAGCCAATGCATTTTTGGATTATATATCATTTCAATTGCGCTTCATCAGTGATATTTTTTTTTTTTTTTAATATTTTTCTCGTTTACTGAAATGAATGGCGAGAAAATTATCAGAAAATATTTTATAAAAATTCCTGAAAATTATATAAAAAAAAAAAAAGTTGTGAATAATTTTAAGCTTTAATCATTTTTTTTTTAACCTTTTAACTAAATGAAACTATTAGCATTTTAATGCAAAACTGAAAATATTAACAATACATATAGCTTTATTAAAATGCATATGTAAAATGTTTAATTCCTGAAAAATTGGAAAACTGCTGATAAACTCAAACTTTCTAACAGTTAATTCGTAATGTGTGTGTTCTTAGCGATTGGAGATAATACGTGACAAGTAACGATCAGTAACTTCTATTGAAAAAAAAAACAAAAAAAAAAAAACATGTTACATCATTACTTTACTTCGATGGAATGTTCAAGGAGTTCACAAAGGATGATGAACACATTTTGAACACTGTATGGTGAAGTTACTAATGAAAGTTTTTGTCAGTTGCCAGTGTATTGGCAAGTTTGGTGCTGCCAATGAATATAGAATAGGAAGGATTTTAAGAGAAAAAATGGAATAAGAAATAGCTTGAAATGAAAAAAATATACGACAGTAAAAACAGGTATATCGTAATAATAACAATACTAATTTTTTTTGTTTGACCTGAAGTTCTGCATTGAAAAAGAAATAAACTTACTGATAAATGTGTTAGTATTAATACATATGATCTTACTTTCGAAAGTGCAATTCTACTTTAGCTGTTTAACATTGAAAATAAGATTAACTTCCAGTCAGCACACACAAACTGCTTTCCTGTGCCTATATATGAGACATAGATGTCTTTTGAAAAAAAAAAATGTTCAAATAATTTAAAACTTTGTTCTTTTATTGTGATGTGCTTTAATTGACAAATTTTCTCAATTTCATCCAAAGTTGCCTATTTATTTATTGTCAATTTATATTTATTTTTATGTTATTATTATTATTTTAATAATTGTAATTTTTGCAGAATTGTTTTACTTAGTAATAGTCTAGTTATTTATAAAATAATTTGTTGTATTGCAGCCAAGAAACTGCCCAAGAATGAAACTACAACCAGTGGTGGTTCAAGTGGCCAAGGAAGGCGCGGCGTAGATTTGAGTGAAAATCAACAACAATCTACAAGCAGCTGCTGCAAGTGATCTGGACACTTGTTCTTGCCACCAGATCTTGTAAATGATTAATTCAAATCATGATAATACAAAATGGGGGAAAAATTTCAACCTACATCTCTACTTCAAAAAAAAAAAAGTATTAAAAAAAATGTTTGAGATTCTTCGAGTGACAATTTGAGTAGTTTAAACACCTCTACTGCAGATGATGTATGGGGACAAAAAAAAATATGGAAAAAAAAATAATAAAATAATGCATTATTTGGATGTCACAAATGTTTCACAGCTTGAAATCATTCCTTGTACATTAAGATCAAATCTTATGTTGTTGTTGTACTGTGTAGTGGATTATTTGAAATGTTGATACTATCTTGTTTTACAGGTTTTCTCAAGCTGTATTGATTAATTCTATTAAGAAATTGAGTTATTACTTAGAGGGTATATATATATGTGTTATATTCTCTTTTTGTATATGAAATAGAATGCGCTGTTTATGATGGATTGAGGAATATTTCACAAGTCTCACACTCTTAGTAGAGTATTTCCAGTTGATTTGGGAAACTTAATGTAAATATATTTTTTTTCTGTAATAATAAACCAAAGAGTATATCTGATATAAAAAATAGTAGTTGTCTAGGTTTTCTTTTTTTTTTTTTCTTCTTAAATATTCTTAATGTTTATTGTGTAAATATAAATATATATATTTACAAGACTTGTTTCAGAGTATCAGTTATTGCAGCTGAGTGTGAGACTTGATTAAGAAGGGAATTAGATTCAGGCTATTATATTTTCTTATTTATCTTTCTATAAGCTAATACATGAAATCTTTGATTAAATAAACTTTTGCTGAAGTTGGTGCTGTAATCTGTTCATTCTAGGTTAGTGCAATGCACGATTTATATATAGATCAATTTTATTTACAACACAGAATTTTTTTTTTTTTCATTTTTATTTTTGCCCACTATATTGCAGTACCATTTTAAAATTTAGTCTTCAGAAAGTAAAAAGCATAATTACTATTAAAATAATAAAAGGTTCGTTTATTTTATTCTAATAACATTTATGTAGATCATGAAGTGCAAGGAATGAGACATTGACAAATGCAGTGTGTGATGTCTTCTCTGTTGGTTTTTATGTTCAAAACTTCCAGCCGCAGCAGTGGCTCATCAATTATTGGAGAGATGGGGGAGGGTGTTGATGAGCCAACCATGATTGGGGACCATGTGTGTGTGTATTACTCTTGGTTTCTTTCCTGGTGTAGAATTTAAGTTACATTTGTGTAATTTTCTTAATATAATTTTTCTTTTGTTCTCACTGGGGGGGGAAAAAAAAGACCTGCAATAGTATCTCCTAGCTAAGATTGACATATATATATTTTTGTTTTCCCCTGTTATTAATTCCAGTGACAGAAATGAGAACTGTACTTCTGTCATGTTAACTTGCATTCCTTCTTAAACGGTCATTTAAAATTGGCAAATGCACATTTTCTTAATTTGTAAAAGCTAAAAATTGGTTAGAATATACTAACCAATAGATTATGTAGAAACTCACTAGAATTCATTTTTGGCTTTTTTTTTTGTTTGTTTGTTATTAGACAAAATAGCCAGAAGAAAAGCATGGTATCTCAGTGAAATGTCAGACCAACAGCTAACTGATAAATTGCATTGATTTAGTGGATATTTTACGAAATATTTATTAAGGCCAATAGGAAAACAACTTTTGAGTGTTGCCATGTTTTTCATCTGACCATAGAACAAGGAAGAATTTTTTTTTTTTTTTTTTTTTTTAAGTTAATGTAATATTTATTGTTGACTTTCTTTATTCTTACATCTTCTCCCTTTCATTTTATTTGTGTAACAGATGATATAAGTTAGCATTTGAATGCCATGAGTTATCAACATATATGTATGTATATATATATATATATATATATTTACGTATATATACATACATATGTATACATGTAATTTACATATGTATTCCATCCCCATCGGCACTGACCAGTATTTCCTACAGATTTGCTGCCTAGATGCAAAAGGGAAGTTGTGGTTGCTATTTCTTAACCAAAACGCTTTTGACTAGCATTCCTCCCCCCTCCCTCTTAATGGTGTTATCAAATGGGAAAAAAAAAAAAAATATCCTAGTTTCTATTTGGCTGTTTTGCCTTGTAAATCATTACTAGTTCTATAGTGTAAAGTGAAGCAAAGCAGAATTTGCCAGTTCCTGTTGCGGAGGAGGTGGCCTCGATTTTATTCTTGTACCTTTTTGTCCATCATTACATTATTCCCCCATTTTCCTAATTGCTGTTTCATATTTATATGAGAAGGATTTATACATTATGTTATTTCCAAAAAAAAATAAATATATTATATATATATAAATATTTATAAATATGTTCATAGTGCAAGCAGGCAGTAGCAATGAAGACAGTTTTAAATGTTCTGAAGCTTAAAAATCACCCCTCCCAAATCCTTCTAATAGGTTTTTTTGTTTATTTGTTTTTAAATTAATCAATATATTTCTTTTCTTACAGTATTTAAAATACTTCCAAAACTGTGGTAATTCAGGTATTAATAAGTATTGCACGTATTTGTCCCGAGATTTTTTTTTTTAAGGTTCTCGAGTTTTTAAAATGCTGCAAACTGTTTGCACTAAAGGATACTGCAAATACATGTAAGACTTGTTAATTACTTTTTTCTTTTTTTTTTAACCGAATCTGTTAAATTGAATCTTTACGGTTTCTGATGTAATTTGAGATTTTTCTGATTGTATCAAGGTTTTATTAAAGCATTTCGCTGTTGTAATATAAACTGAAGTCTTGAAACAATGGAAGACAATAAAAACTTCATTTGCTTATGTCTGTTGCCGTTAAGAAAATGATTTGTACATTTGTCTCATTATTTTAATTTGCATTAGATGATAACATTATTTCGTGATAAAATAAAATGGAGTTTTCTTTAAATTTCCTGTGATTGATAATTACTTTTTTTCCCCTGTTGAGATATTACAGCTTTTGAATGAAAAGCTAAAGAAATCATGGAGGCTGCAGAAATTGTATTTACCCCACCCCTCTCATTCCTAGTAAATCCTTCCTTGGTTGTTTAAAGCATGAGCACTGTAAATGAAAGCATGCCTGCACAGAAATAATTCAGCATTGTAAAATACTGCAGAAGAATAAAAATCCCATATTATATATATATAGACCATTGGTAAAGTACTTTGTTATAAACTTTAGGAAATAAACATATTTCTTGTTTAAATTTTAGTAATTCATTTAGACATTAAATATTTATCAAAACCTTTTGGTATTCAAATGTAAATGGCTTCCCATGCTATTTTTTTTTTTTTTTGGTGGTGGGTGAGAATTTCACAAGTTTTTTGAAGTAAGCATTGTTAGGCTGCATTGAAATTAAACTTTTTCCGTCAAGGATTTTCTTCTGAAGCTCAAATTGTAAGCATTAAAATCTAAAATTTCTAAATATTTTTAAGAAAATTGCTTTTAATTTTCTTATGGTTAACTAAGTTGCTGAACTCAAATATATATATTTGGGGTGATTCACGAAGATATGCAGGAACTTCGGGAGCTCATTCTACATGTAAAAGTAAAGAAAAAAAAGTCCGGAAATGCTTCGGTATCGAGTTACAACTAGCGAAAGATTTCGCCCATAATGTAGTACCCTGGGTGAAATGGGGTCTTGCTGGAAGTCTGGGAAGATAAATTAAGGGGCGAAATCAGTGGTTTCTTATGGTTGTTGACCTGAAAAATCGAATGAAACATGTTGCAGAACTGTATCTCCCAGTGGTTTGAAGCTTATCCCACATTTGGCAACACAATAGTTGGCAACACAATAACAGCTGTTCAACAATAATGGGAATTGCATTGTTTTGATTTTTTTGTGAGAGCTCACAACTGAGGTGTAGTCCATGTTGTACTACATTGTGGGGCGAAATCTTTTGCTAGCCATAACTCTATACCAAAGCATTTCCGGACCTATGTTTATATAACTTTGTTTTCTTTACTTTTACATGTAGAATGAGCTACCGAAGTTTCTGCATATCTTCGTGAATCACCCTATATATATATATATATATATATATATTCAATAAAAAGAAAACTGAAGAAACAGACTTAAGACTGATAAGAAAAGACAAGGAGACCAGTACCTACAAAGCAGATGTTTGGTTTCCAGGACAAACTACAAACAAACAAACACGCTTCGCCCAACCCACAAGGAGGAGTATGAAACGGTCAGCAGGGCCCCACCTTGAATTACAGATTGGGTCCCACCATCCTCATTGACCCCCCAGATGGGCCGTGCGGAATTAGTGTTTATTTTTGTTTTTTTTTCTACTCAAATCTACTGAAACAAAAATAACAAATGTCCCCAGTTAAAAAACAAAACAGAAGAAGGCGGCTCAAGCTCGGCAGCCACTATTGAGCAACTGAAAAAAAAAAATATTGCATTAGCCAGATCCCCAAATATAAAATCCTAAATCTGTATGACATAATTTCCCAGTGTAGATAGGAACCAAGTTAATTTAAAGGGGCAATTCAAACAATGAGCAAACTTTAAAAATAACTGATAGCAATCCTTTATCCTATCACAAGGACAGGGGAATGGATACCCCTCTTACAAAACAACAATTTAAGATGGCTCCTAACTCTCGAACGACCAGGATCCTTCCTAAGACGTGGTCCGGATCGTCGTCCTCAGAGAGAAAACGAAGTCTGCACTGGGAAGTGTCTCCAAGGTTAAATCTAAAAAGGTAAGAATTAAAAGCGCCATGCCCAGTTAAAAACTAACAATGTCCAAAAAGAGTACTCCATTATTAACCCTATTAATAAATTGAAAAAGTGGCCTACCCTTACAAGAATTAGTCCAGTGTCCCTGCCAATTGGATATTTGATCAATATATCTAATACGATGAGAGAAAGACTGCGGCAAAGGGCAGGGAAAGGAGATATCCAACGAGGAAGCTCGTTTGGCCTCTTGTCAGCCTTTTTTTTTTTTATTAAATGAAAGTTCATTCTCGCCCTACTTTTTGATAGATAATGGGTTAATAAAAGCTAGATGAACCTAAAAAGGAGATACCTTTTGTTCATAATTTTTACTGTGAATTCGGTTATAATGAAAAAATAACTGTTGTGCTTGAATCCACATAGGACATACAAGGCTTCAGTTGAAACTGTCCTATGTTTGGGCTATAGCTATTAGAAATGGTCTCAGAATTATCTAAATTTCTCTTAATAATGGATTTATTAGCGGAGTCGCCCCAAACTTCGGCCACTAATAGATAATTTTTGGCTTAATGGCCGAATTGAAAATTAACTTCCTAATCTTTGAAGCCATCCCTCCATTTTTGGGAGCAATGAACATGAGCCTGTGAGCATTAATGGCAATCTTTTTCCTAACATCACTTAAATGATCTGTCCATGTAAAGCAGGGCGCACACGATGCAACATTCTTTGCGCCGCCATTCGGACCAGCGGGCAATCCCATAATTCATTGCGAACACGGTTTCCGAGGTGAAAAATTTTTAAAAATCTAGGTTTTTTCAAACTCTGATACATTCTGCCGCATTAAATTACTGCATTTATGTGTGAAAGAAACTTGCAATACTCTGATATTTATTGTGTATTCGCTATTTGCCCATCTCAAGCGAAGGAAATCTGTTACGACGCCATGTTTCCCCGCTTGGGCCTACGTCACGACCAACGTATTCCAATGCTGCACTGTGATTGGGCAATTCCATGCAGCTTCCGGAGTTGCACTGAGCAGATATCCTCGCGTTTGCAGCTTTTTCTCCGTGCAACTCCGGTTGCAACTTTGCCCATGCAGCTTCAAAAAGGCTCTAGGCCAAAAGTTGCATCGTGTGCGGCCTGCTGAAGATTCGAGCTAAGTGTTACCCCTAAGTATTTAAAGTTTTCAAAAAATTTAATTTTGCCATTCGAAACCTTTAAAAGGAGTCTATTGGTAACATTCTTGCATGGACAGAACGAAGCTGCCGTTTTCTTTTTGTTAATTAAAAGTTTGTTATCATATGCCGACAGTCTCAAAATTGGCCAAAAAGAATCCCATAATATTTCAATTTTTCTAATGGACGGGGCTCTTATTACTACTATCGTGTCATCGACAAAAGACTGTAAATCAATGACACTCTCAGGATCATTGTCTCTCTGCCAGGAGATAAATCAAAAGGAAATGTCTTCCATAATAGTAAGCCACAGGGTAGGCCCCAAAATACTATCCTGTGGACAACCCTTAAACGGGAAGAAGAATCCAAAATAACTCCTGTCATGAGAAAAAGGAAGAGATATCGTATAAATTTCTAGGGCATTTAATTTTCCTTAAAAAATTTAATAACCATCGGATGCCAAGCATTATTTTAAATGCATCGGTAATATGGCAAAGGTGTCCTAGTGATTTTTGCCGACCGATAAAGACAGTATAGAGACCTCACTGCCGTAATAGTACTGTGGTCTCTACGAAAACCAAATTGTTTGTTAAGACAGCCTTTTATTTCAATAAAATGATAGTCTATTGTTAATAAACTTATCTAAAATTTTGCAGATGACGGGCAAAGGGCAAATGGGTCTCATTCGACCGGACCGCTGGGAATTGAAACAACTTCGGTCACCTTCCATACTTTTGGGAAGACCCCGCATAAACACCTATTAATTAGTGAGACCCGTTCTTTACCGTAAACCTGAAAGATGAAGGGAAGACCGTGGGCAGAAATCAGATCAATACCTGCAGAGGATTCCAGATTGAGACTTAATAATATAATATCTGATTACACCTGACACCCGTGGCAACATCATCATCTTTCTCGATAGCATCGTCGGGGAAATATTCATTAAGCAAAGCCTGATTTGACTCATTCTCAGAAGTCCAATTGACATCATTCGTTTTGACCATATTAACACAAGCATAATTCTTATTTTTATTGGTCAAAATTTTTGAAAGGAAAGCTGAAAGGATTTTGGTTAGCTTCCTTTTCACAATAATCCTTCCAAGAATTCCATTTGGCATGTCTTAAAGATTGATGATGCTTTGTCCTTGCCTCCTTCTATTTTTCTTCCACAGCCGGTTTCCCATGTGGATCCTTACATCTCGGATATCTCTTCCATCATGCTCTAGCTTTGGCCCTCAATTCTGTGTTGACAACCACCAGTGGGGACCCACTTTGTTTTTAAAATATGTCTCGCGGAAAGGAATGGCCCCATCACAAGCCTCTTACAAATATTTTGAGAAATAAGTGCAGCATTTTTGCAATCCATGGTATTAATAAGAGTTGATCACATAATTTACTAGAGGAAAACAGTCAAAGACCCTCCAATTGGCAGCCTTTAGACAAAAAGCCCATCGCAAAGGAACCGAATCTGAATCCAGTTCAAAGGAAATAAGGCGATGGTCACTTTCACAATCTTCCTCGGAAACATTCCAATTAAGACTGTCAGTCCCCTTGAAAGGGTAAGATCTATCCAACTTCTGCCATTAGTAGAACAAAGTTGGAATAGATTCCTTATCATTACAACATTGTTTTTATTAACTCGATCAATTCATTCTTTACCTCTTTCATCGTTAATACTATCACCCCATATCAAGTTACAGCATTAAAATCACCCAAAATTAAAACACTGGGATATAATTTAATAATGTCTTTAACTTGAATAACAAAGTAATAAAATTCTCATTTATTGAAGGAACAGGCTGTTTAGGTGGTGATGTCACTTTGCTAAGTTTTAGCATTGAAATTAGTTATGACCAAGTAAGTGTTTATCTTGGTTGTTCTCAAGACCAAAAAAAAAATGCAATTGATAATTTATTAAGACTTCAAGAAAGCCCACCTTAGGTTTTTTTTTCCTCTCATAATTTTCGGAGAAACATTAAAAACTATTTATGCAAATTTTTGAGGTTCCAACTTCCATAGATCACCTTGTTTCTGATTAACTCAAAAGCCACTCCAATAGCAAAGGACCAATCTGACATACTGAAACTCAGTTCAGAAGTAGGGTTATAGAAGGAATAATTTTATAATTGAACTGGGACATTTTCAGAACCACAAGCTTGCCCCACTGCTTACTTCTTAGTAGTTAGAAACTGTTGCTCCCCTGTATATGTTTTGAGAAACTTAAGAAATTAACTAATTGCTCCCTCAAATAAAAAAAAATAAATTCGATCTATGGGGGGGCAGAGACAATACTTGGGTGGGTGGATGTCAACACAAGCAGCTAAGTGACCCCCCCCCCCCATCTCCCTTTCTCAATTGTATTGCCAAAAGTGAGATATTCGCTCTATGGGGACAGGGACGCCACACTTGGGTGGGGGGATGTCGACTCGAGCACTATGCCTCAATTGCTTGTAATTAAAAAAAAAAAAAATCCGATATATAAAACTTGTTTATTACAAAACAACTCCATATTCTAACTGCAATATTTCGCAGGATATTACCTTAACTACTACTTTGGGCTACATTTTGAAATTAAAAACCACCAATCATAACAAAGGGATCATAGTGCATATTGCACTAAATTATTACAAAGAATAAGCCTAATGCAATCGAAATAAACAGTTTGTACAGTTGTAAAATAATATAACAAAAAAGTTACATTTAGTAATGAAAATAAGATATTGTAATTTTACAATATTTTTTTGAAAACTTTTAAGAATGAACTTCATTAACTTCAAAACCCTTTTGTTTGTTAATACATGCTTCTACACTCGCGAGCAAAAGTATGGAATCACTTACTTGAAATTGGTTCCGCGCGATCTTGAGTACGAAATAATTAGTTAATGAAAATGGCACCATTTTAAAGGTTAAATTGTTAACTTTAAATTGATACCAAATTCATTTGAATCACCAGTATTTAAGGAGCTATCCCGGATTAAGTGAAGGAGTAAGGAAAACAAGGAAATATGGAAAAATAATGAATGAAGAAAACAACAAAAATTAATTAAAAAAAAATTTATTTGGCCTTAAAATTAAGTTTCAAAATTTTGTGTTCCCTCCCCTAGCCCTAATAACTGCTCGAAGACGATTCTTCATTGACGTTATCAGCTTCTGAATCGATTCTTGCGGGAAACCTTCCCACTCCTCTATCAAAGCCAATTTCAGCTCATTCACACTTGAAGGAGCAGGATTTCTGGAACGAACCCTCCTCTTCAGTTCATCCCACACGTGCTCAATGGGATTCAAGTCCGGGCTGAGCGCTGGCCAGTCCAATGTGGCGATACCGACTTCTTCGAGATATTCAGTTGTGGCACGGGAAGTGTGACAACGAGCGTTATCGTGCATAAGGAGTAAGTCATCACCGATATATCCCGTATAGGGAACGACATGTTCCAGCAGAATATCGGAAATGTAGTGGTCAGAAGTTAGACCGCCTCCTCATCCCCCGCCAGGCACGAAAACAAGCTCCGTTTTACCATCGAAAGAAATACCGGCCCACATCATACAAGAACCGCCCCCATAAGCCACTGTCTCGGCGAAACAGCACTGCGCAAATCGCTCCCCAGGCCGCCTGTAGACCCGACCTCTTCGGTCGCTGCCGTGCAAACACATTCTGCACTCGTCGGAGAACAGGACTCGCCTTCATTGCTCGACTTCCCAATCAAGATGGTTGCGAGCAAATTGAAGGCGTGCTTGTCGGTGACCTGCCGTCAGTTTCGGGCCTGTGGCAGGCCTTGTTGGA
This sequence comes from Thereuonema tuberculata, assembly GCA_023159025.1. Lineage (NCBI taxonomy): Eukaryota > Metazoa > Arthropoda > Chilopoda > Scutigeromorpha > Scutigeridae > Thereuonema > Thereuonema tuberculata. The sequence goes on from JAFIDM010000001.1 coordinate 100,168,787, forward strand.
GTCAAATTCGCTTGCTTGAGTCTTCGACGAACTGTCCACTCGCTGGCAGCTACCCCACGAACATTTCTGAGCTCCTGCTGGACATCGACACCAGTCAAATTACGATTTTGAAGAGAGGTTGACACGATAAAACGGTCATCCCTCTCCGATGTGCACCGGCGCCGTCCAGATCTTGGTCTCGGGACAAAGCCACCAGTCTCCCGAAAGCGTTTATAAACTTTCGAAACGCAGGACTGGGTTACGTGCGACAGCCCGCTGGCTGAGCCCTTCTTGCAATAGGGCGACGATTTGTGCTGCTTCAGGAGGTGTAGTATCCATTTTCGTCCGAGGTCAAGGGTCAAAAGTAGCGGAGATGTGTACGGGTCAACGTGTGAAAGCCGACTGATAAACAAAATCCGATAACACGTGCTTTAATAGGGTGTCAATACGCCGCAACTCGCGGCGCATCAACCAATTGACACGTCTTTTTCCTTACTCCGGGATAGCTCCTTAAATACTGGTGTGATTCAAATGAATTCGGTATCAATTTAAAGTTAACAGTTTAATCTTTAAAATGGTGCCATTTTTATTATTATTAACTAATTATTTAGTACTCAAGATCGCGCGGAGCCAATTTAAAGTAAGTGATTCCATACTTTTGCTCGCGAGTGTAGAATAAACCTAGTAGTGTCAGTTTTCTGGAAAGTTAATATATCCTGCGAAATATTGCAGTTAGAATTCGGAGTTTTCTAATAAACAAGTTTATAACTATGGATTAAATCTTTGATTTGTTCTTAGAAATATACAGATCGTTATAATGGCTGTCAGTTCCCCCCCCTCCCCCCATATATTTAATAGAAGTATTGTATTTGTTGACTGTCTCAGTATTTACTATTTGTGGGTGGATAGATTAATAAAAACTTTGTTGAACACTGTTCTATCATATTTACAAAACAAAAGCTTTTTTTTTTTTTTTTCCAAAAAAATTTATTCCAAATTTTTTTCTTTACAATCTCCACTTCAAAACAATATAAAACAAGTTTTTAAGACAGTCAGCAGTAGATACACTTGCTCCATGGGTACTGGAATGAGGCATCAAAGTACAACCTAAAAGAAAAAAAAAATACATATAAGACAATTGTTTGCAAATTTCCTAATTTCATTAAGTATTGTTTGACAGTTTTCAATTTAGATTATTTTTATTCACTGGCAAGTTCCTTCAGGAATCCACCATTTGATAGTTAATTTAAACTGTGTCAATTACTGCTACAAATTCTAGTTGCATCTCATTACCTCATCAGAAATCTTTTACATTTCATTTATTTGAAATATCTAAACCTTTCCAGGCTTAAAGGCCTATAAGATGAAAACTAAGTATTTCTGGCTATATATTTATACATCAAGTATTTTGAATGGTTGCTGCACTACAAACCCATTTTTGTTGCATGGAGGGCAGCATGACGAAGCTACAGTGTGACCTTGATTCACAAAGAAAACAGTTGTATTGCATGGTCCTGATCCATATAATTCTTAAAAAGGCTTTTTACTGTGGAGCATTATTTGTACTCCTAAGGACCAGGCATGTTTTTTTATTTTTTAAATTCTTGAAGAAGAGTTCCACAAAACCTCACCAATGAAGCAAGCAGTGTTTGTGAAATTTTTTTTACACAATTACAGGATCTGGTGTCAACATAAAAAAAGGAAGGGCATTAAGAGAACATCTGTGCAGACTTCATGAATTAGGAGCATTTTCATATTGCATTCAGATATGCTGTAAGTTACTGAGCATTTATTATGTGTTCACACATAGGCAAATGTGTATGAAGTTTTTCTGATAAAATGTTGTGTCACCTTGGACGGTTGTATGAATGAATGACAGATTTCTCAGGATGACCCATGATGTATTCTTTTGATTCTTTGACTTATGACTTGTAGTGTAGTTTATTTCCAGCCAAACTAATCCACAGCTATCAAAGCTCAACTCAAATTAATAAAAAAAATAAACAAGGAGTAAAGCCAATTGAGAAATTGTAAAATAATGCAGCTACAATTATTCTGAGCTGTTGTAAATTTCATTTACAATACTTTCAATTTAATTGGACTTTTGGCAGTAACGAGCACCCCTTCCACCCATCAGTCCGTTAAATCAAGGGCATTTACTTAAGACGCCAGTATGTACTTGCATGACAGAAACACCCTTTAATTCAGGACTTTTAATTGGCAAAGTTGACTACTGTCAAGTATATTATTAAACATCTTCCACGACACCAGAAATAAATGTTAAAACACCACATTTATTTTTTAAAAAAAACCAAGCAAATTTTCAAGGAGAAAATAAAACGCCTCCTCTTTTTCAAGCCTTTTATACAAATAATATTAAGTCACGAGACTTTGAACTTACAATATCCGTGAATATCATATAAACAATACAATAATATTATTAAAGCATTTTGTATAAGAACCATGAGAAAGTCTTAATGTCAAGACGAAATATCGGCATGAGATTTGGAATATATTATTTCGTGTGTAATTTGAAAAATTAAGTTAAGAGATTTAGATCTTACAATATCCCATGAATATCATAATGGATTATCATCTTCTACTTCACAATAATCCTCGAGTGGTGTATCAACACTCAATTGTTTTTTACAATCCAGTTCTTCAATTACTACTTTATTATTGAAATTAAAATATTCTTTATCAATTAAATCTTTAGCTAATTTTACCATACCTTCATCCATATTAAATCCCTTCATTTCTATTTAAGTTGTTCCCTTTTGTGTTCTTATACATAAGCTTTCGATTACTTTTCTAATTTTAGTATTCTTTTCACATTGCAAAGAATTCTTACTTATAACATGTTTTTTCTCATTACAATGCTCTGCATTGTATTGTTTAAACATTTATTTCTGGTGTCATGGAAGATGTTTAACAAAGTTGACTATTATTGTCAATATTGATCAGAATTGAAAAATATTCAAAGACAGCTCTTCTGAAATCTCAATTACTACATTGTTTCCAGAGAAAGACATGGCGAAATCCGATCACTTAACATTCACCTAAAAATCACGTCGTCTTTGCAACGGCAAGTCTGTTGAGGGAAGACATAAGCCAGAGGTATAATTTCAAACTTTTTCATAATAAAAATATTGTAACTGTATAAAATACAAAAACCAGACTTCTTGTTACATTTAAAGATAAATAAAATTTTTAGCAATAGATGTTGCTGTTACGCACTGGAAACATCAACCCATAAACAGATTACAGTAACAAAGAAATATTGTTTTCTTTCTCTGAGAAAACAATATAGTGTAACACAATCAGAATTGATTTCAGTATCGTAAAGATCTGTCTTGGAAAATTTTATTAAAGCAATTGCAAGGATAATTACCTTCTGCCTTCATACAGCTTACTTGGATCTCGCCCTCATCTTCCTCCTTTTTCTCTTAAGCCTATTAAAAAAATATAAAAAAAAATTTTTTAGTGTGCATGAATTAGATAGTTTTACAATAGTGATCTGTAAGTTATGGTCATAATATACTTTGCAAAAATTAAATAAGTACAAAATGCTTCACATGCCGAAATTAATGTAGCTCCACTTATTTTGTACTTGATCAATAATTAAAATAAAACAAAACATTTACTTTCCATTCACAGATATATTTAGAGTAGAAATTAAGGCTTCTCTTCCACAACTGCAAAAAAATTAGTTTTTTTTTTTAATTGTCTTGTCATGTTTTACACTGGGATGGGAATTCCACATTTGTGACTGATTTGAGCCTCACTTTGCTTCTGATGGGATTTAACACAACAAGGTTATTGTAACCAACAAGGATCTGCGTCAAACTAATGTTATGTTAAATATCCAGACAATACATAATTGCCACTGAAGTATCTATAAAAGTGAAATTGGTGTATCTATGACAAATGTTTTGCATATTTCCCCAACATGCTACAAACTTCAAATTTGGCGCAGGATAGGTTTTATACTGTAGATAATTTAAAAATAACCTTCTTTAGTTTTTGGGAGAGAATATCATTTTATTCTTAAAGAGTTACAAACTTCAAATCTAACATATTAAGTGATTTTTCTACCAACATGGAAGTTATTTGAAGTGATCTCACAATTTCAATTTGTTTCTCAACCACATCATTGTTACCCATATGAGAGCGGGTATTCTGCTAGTCAGATATACAATAGGCAAATAACTTATTTTATAAGTATTATTAGAATCGATTTTTTTTTTTTTGTTCCTTAATGATTTATTGGCTACATCCGCAACACTGCTATATCCATCTATTGCGATCATAGAATCCATTAATTCTCCCAAGGAAAACAAAAATTAAAAAGAAATAAAACTTGTAAACATATTTTACTCAAAAACCAGAAATTAAAATTATACAAGTTGTTCCAATGAACCCTATAAAAAATCAATTCATAAAACTTTGATTATCAGATAATTAATCTAAATGCGTAATAAATGTAAAAAGATTTATGAAACTCAAAATTAATACTAATTTGATTATCCCTTCCCTTCATTAGTAAATTTTCTTTAAAATTTAGCATTCCTTTCTGTTGAAAACAATGGATACCCGAATTATAGCTACATCTCCAATCATTTACAGAAGCACATTAAGACCTAATACTATAATTTATTTTAAATGTATATTAAAAGGCATTACAACATTTTAATTTATTGCACTAGGTATATAATGTGATTTATTACATTTTTGACTTTTGTAAAATTGTTGCGAGTATACTGCGCAGTCTAGTGAAAAAAAAAAATGGCTACTGCTAAATCTGTAACATCCTTTTTTTAAAAAAAAAAAAAAAAACGTAGAATTTTTATTTTCACAACCTAACGATATGTCAGTAAATAAATTTATTATACAAGTAATCCATTTTTTTTTTTTAAGGGGAAAATTAAAATTCTGCAATTTACTTTTGTGGTATGTGCTTTGTAATAAGTTTAAAATTTCTCAATTATCTCTCTCCCAAGAAGACAGCAGTATTAGTTTTCCTGAATTTTGTCTTAACTTCCAGAAGGGAAGAATTCTACAGCTGCCATTCCCATTTCATTAAAATTTAAGTGTTAATTGTTTTTGTAGCGCCCACGTGTTTCAAATTGCAGGCTGATATGTTCTTCAACTTGACTGATTTTAGCACTGATTAACAGCACTTGAGCTTTCACAAAATGTATACCTTGTTTCTTCCCTACGTTTATTTAAAAAAAAAATTAATAACAAAAGGGAAAACCACATGGAAGAAATTTCTACGTGTGTGTGTTAAGAATTTTCATAGTATATTCACAGAGCTCAGAAGCGTATTTTATTTCTTTACTATTATAAATTAAAACAACGTATTAAATTATTCTTATAACTTTCTGAATTTGTAGCTATAACTCGGGTTTATATATCAAAGTAGAAGTCGCCAATCTAGACTACAATTTTCATCTCATAAAAATGTCAATAATTAAAACTGTTTTATCTTACCTTCGCATCCGCTTTTTACGCCACTACAGGAAAAGAAAAGAAAGAAAAATTGATATTAATAACTGAATAAACATTACATTAATAGCAAATTCAATTTTTAATTATTTATTGATTTCGACAAGTACTTCACATGACCAAATTATTACTACGATATACAATGTGCCAACTCAAATTTTTTGATGTTAAAAAAAATACAAAAATGAGAAATTTACCTTAGCACGCATCCTCTAGAAAACTTTAAAAAGTTTTGATAAACGTTGTTGCCTTATTTGAATCGATCGCTGTAAGTAAAATTTAAAGATATTCAGCGGATTGTCCAAGCATGTTTCTCGATGCTGTGGACCCTTACCAAAGATGGTGGAAAAGGAAAGATTCCCGGATGTCGACAGGAAAACTTAAGCGATTTTATTCATTTAATTGAATGTATTTAGAAAAATGTTTTATTTAAAAATTAAGTTTTAATTTTTAAAAGTTAACAGTTTATTTTGTGATAAATAATAATTCTATTTCCACAATTTTCTGTTTTTGTGATTATCTTTGTCTGGATTTCAAAATGGCAGAACAAGCGACGATTGCAATGTCAACAGCAACCGCAAATATTACACCGCAAATACCTAATGAAGCTGTAACTGTTAAAACAGAGAATAATGTTGAAGAAGCAGCATCGAAACAAGGAGATACAATAGCAGATCGACAAACATTATTGGCCGTTCTTCAGTTTCTTCGGAAAAGCAATTTGAAGGTACAGTGTTGTGTTTGCAAAATATTGTGAATGGTTATAGCAGGGATCACTTGTTTAAACGAAATGTATTCTGTTCTTTTGAAAAAAAAACGAGTCTCACTCTACGTTGTTGCAAAAAAATATAGAAGAAATATTAAAAAGATAAGAAGAAGATCGACAAACATCATTGGCCGTTCTTCAGTTTCTTCGGAAAAGCAATAAGATGATACAGTGTTGTGGATTTTCAAAATATTGTGAATGGTTATAATAGAGATCACTTGTTTAAACGAATGTATTCGGTTCATTTGACAAAAAAGAAATCTAGCCTCACAGTACATCGTTGCAAAATAAATAAAAATAGAAGAAATATTAAAATGATAAGAATCTATAATAATTTTGCATTATGCCATTAAATATGCATACTGATATATGACAAGTTTACACTAATTTAAAGCGGTGAGACCGTGTTCCAAGTAACATCCCAAAACAGCTGTTTCTCGCTAAATTGGCGATCATCAGTTGGGAGTAGTTACTGTGAACACCTTGGTCTCAATACAGAGGTGGTAATAAATAGAAGCAGGAATGGAAATGGCACCTCCAGAAAACTAAACTAAAAAAGCAAAATACACATTAAAAATAAAGTAAAGGAAATTCTTGTGCTGCCCTCCGGCAGCCTCTAAGAATTTTCGATGCGAGAAACAGCTGTTTTGGGATGTTACTTGTGAACACGGTCTCACCCTTTTAATGTGTTTATATATTTTAGGCGCTTATTTCTTTCTTTATAATGCGCATCGAAAATTCTTAAGAGGCTGCCGGAGGGCAGCAATTTATTTTTAATGTGTATTTTGCTTTTTTAGTTTAGTTTTCTAGAGGTGCCATTTCCATTCCTGCTTCTATTTACACTAATTTGTTGAAAACAATCTAAATGAAGTAATATTTTATTTCTGAAACGACAAAAATTGAGTTATAAGTAATTGATCACTGTGATCATTCTTTCTACACGAAACATTCAGATGGCCGCCGGAATATGTAAACTTCTTCAATGTACTAAATGATATTGATGTCAGTGGAATCATTAAATCGAAGTTTCATTGTACATGAAGTATTTGTGTTAGTGAGCTATATAAGAAATAGGCAGATAGTAAAATTAAACTGCAGCTCAGTTTTATAGTACTTTTTTGTAACTCCATTCATGGTATTCGTCAAATTTGGAGGATATGAATGACATCTGTGGGGAAGCATGATGGGAAGCTATATTTTGAAGAGATACTATCTGTAATACATTTTACACATCGAAAGTAATTCCAAATCATTAGTTTACTTAACGTTAGTATCAAGATAAAAAAAAAATCAGGAATATAATTGTAATAATTATTTCTTTGAAAATTAATCCCTATTATATGGACTGTTCAGAAGCCAATCAGATTATGTCATTTTGTTTTAAATTGAAATTTTTTCTGTAAGTCATGCTCTAATGTTTATACTTTCAGTTGAAATGTGCCCTAATCACTCTTCCAAGTTTATAGTTATGTTATCTTTCAATAAAAAATTAATTCTTCAAATTTACAAGCGTTGTTTTTTTTTTTGGTACGTAATTTTAAAAAACCTATTTCATTTTTTGGTTTATTGACTTAATCTGATTGGCTTCTGAACAGTCCATATATTGAATTAAAAATCAAAGATCCTTATACTGGTTTGATTTAAAAAGGAAAAAAAAAAACTTTGCTTCAAAATCGTATACCTTTCTAATAAAATGGAGCTAATTTATTTGTTGCTGGTTACATACACCACATAGTTATTGTTATATTCATATTACTACAAGATCTTTATAGCTATGATAAAACTTAAGAAATCTGGGAAAGGTAAAACATTAAAGTCTACTATGATTGAGCAGAGGTGTTGATAAGCCAGCAGATACAAACTATATTAAAAACAAAATACAGTAGAGTCACGGTAATCCGAGGTAATTGGGGCTGAAGGTACCTCAGATTACAAAAAACTAGGATTATACGGAATTAAAAAAAAACTGGAATTTTCAACTAAAGCGAATCAAATTTAATTTATAATAGATATTAAAGTTACAGATACATTAACACTGTTACACGGTTACATGAAAAGACTCTCTATAAGGATTTACAACTTTAAAAAACTGTCCAAGGTCTTCAGCTTCACAGTAGGGCAACGCTTTTTAGCAGCGATGTCACGCCATCGTCCAAGTAGTAGGGTATCACTTGGGGTCGCCTTGATGAATTCTCCTCAATGCTTCTAGTTTCTCTTTAATAGAAACAAACTTTTTCTTGACCTTTCCACTCATTTTTGCAAAATATAACTGGAACTGAACAAAACAAATGAGCTGCGAACTGGTCAGAGTAGCAGACAGACTGATACTGACTGACTTGGATGCAGCTATACCTCGGATTACACGGAATCTCGGATTATCAGGGCTCAGATTACCGCGACTCTACTGTAAATTCAAAGTTTTTGTATTTATTTTTTTTGAAAATTTTATTGTCTTTCAAGACACTGCACTATGAAGATATAGAATTCAGATTGTAAAGTAATATAATGTCTCTTCAGCTCAGTCTATTAAGCTAAGAACTTTGTGATCGTTTGTGGTATAATCCAAATTAAAGAGAAGTTTAGACCTCTCTCTAGGACAACTACTGGGCGAATTGCAACCAAATTTTGTACACATACTGTTCTGAGTATGCAGTTTCGATTTCTGAAGTAAAAAAAAAATAGTTCAAATTTAGGCTGCTAAGGATGAAGTGTGGCACTGCTGTCCCCATAATCTTCATAGTGTGATGTAATTGAACAACCTCTACCTATAAAAGAAGTCACAAAGCATTTTTCACAAATCCACGACTAGCGAAGAGTCATGAAGCTCACTTACCGGATCGCACGTTACTTGTTAAACTCTTCTATCAACGAAACAGCAATTCTTCTGCTGCACTTAAGGCATTTCGGCAGTTGAAAGGTTTACGTAATGGTCCGTTGACAATACTGTAATACAATACAATACAATAATTGCGAATACTGTGGAGTGATGAGGCTCATTTCCATTTGAATGGCGCTGTAAACACTCAACTGCCATATGTGGTCTGACAGTAATCCATATGTTCATCATCAACTTCAGTTGCATTCACCAAAGATAATAGTTTTTTGTGGCTTCATGGCATCCTTCAACGTTGGTCCTTACTTCTTTAAAGAAAACACAGCATCAGAGCCAGTGACATGTTCTGTGAATGACTCCAGATATGCTCCAGAGCTGTGTTATTCCATTACTTGAACAGAGTACCACAATCTTCATGCAAGATGGTGCATCCCCTCACATAACTTTACCTGTGAAAGCCTTGCTACTGCCAACATTTTTGGACGACAGAGTAATTAGCAGATCATTTCCCACAGTAGGGCTGCCCATTCACCAGATCTGAACCTCTGTGATTTTTGGCTGTGCGACTACTTTTAAAGAACCTCATTTATCAAGGCAATGTTCTGAATTTAGCTGTGTTAAACAACAGAATTTCGCAATATGTGACTCAACTCAAGTCAGTTGCGTTTTGCTGTCAAGTGTATTGTGCAGCAAATGCAATTTGTAGAGCAAAGGGATGTAGGGCACATGGAACCATATCTGTGATGTTAGTGGAATTCCACATATTGCAATAAAGTTATTGCACATTCACCTTTTTGTTGCTGATATTTGTTAGATAAGTTAGGCAATATGCAAATTATGGGGACAGCAGCGCCTCAATTCACCCTTAGCGGACGAATTTGAATTAATTTTTTTTTCCAAAATCAAAACCCTATACTCAGGACAGTATGTGTATGAAATTTGATTGCAATTCATCCAGTAGTTTTTCCTATAGAGAGGTCTAAACACCACCTCTTTAATTTGGATCACCTGCTATTTCAGTGTAATCAATTTCATGCACGTTATACACATAACCAAGGAGATATCATCAACATCTATCAGTTTAATGTTGTCATCATGGTTTTAAGATAGGAGTCTCGAAATTATGGCTTTGTAATTAATATATTTTACATTCCATCATTTAGTTCATTTCTAATGTTGGTGTCTGTTTCAAAATTCAGCCCAGAAAATATGACAGTTGATAGTCTAAATGAAAAATGCATTTATTGGGAAAGTTAGAAACGAAATTTAATACCTTTATTATTATTAAACAAAGCCATTATTTTTGATATTATATGATTTGCTAATTTTGCTTTGTATAATAGTAGTGCATTGAGAAGTTTTCCCAAACCATAAAACTGAATCACCACTTAGCATCCCTTGTAATCAGTTTCAGATACTGTTTTAAGATATTTCTATAAGAAACGCAGTCAGGCAATTTGGAGTGAATAGTAAGGATTTTGCAAATCTACAGTTTATTCTATAGATAGCAAATACATTAATAGATATGTTTGGGGAATGTCATCAATTGGCATAAAACAATCACACTGCTATAAACTGAACCAGCTGAAACTGATTCATTCTATGCATTTTTACACGGACCAGCCATCGTACTGGTCACTGATATATTGCTATTGATTGTGATTTTCCAAGGAAACAAATATCTTCCTTCCATTTCCAAACTGTTTTGACAGATTTTATTGTCAAACCTGCTAATAAATTTTCATAAGCAACTGGCATTACCTGGGATTTTTGAAATACACTGAAACTACGCTGAAGCATCAGTAAGATTATTTGAAGTCTGCTTAAAATTTCAAATCTACGCCAATAAATATTTCTGAAATTGGATGAAAGCCCCACTGATCAATTGTCGTTCTTTCTGCCTTGTTAGAATAAGAACAAATTAAATATTGTAAAATTTGATATAAGACATTTTTAGATTAATAAATTTATTATATGTGTAATTTAGGGAACAGAAGAGGCTCTACGCAAGGAGGCCAATTTCTTTGAAGAGGATAAATTAGCTTCAAGTGCTCAGTCTGATTCAGATGTTACCAATGTGCTTTCAGCATACAAAAGGTAAAATTAATTCTTATCTTATTTTCATTTGAATGCCTGTACATTAATACAAATATAGATATTTCTCTAAAAAATCAGCAATCATCATTATTGCTCTGAACGTTGCTCTGTGTTACATGCCATGATAAATACAACATTCCTATCAAAACATTAATAATCTAAGAGATACTACTCTCATGAAGTCTGTTGACCGGTCATTTTCTTTTGAAGGAGGAATTAATGGATTGCTATAACTGAAGAGAAAATAGCATTGATCAGTATTTTCTGTTCAGTTGAACATTTTGCTTTTGCTATATGGTACTTAACCTGTTCAATTCATTTTAAGTGCCTTTTGTTTTAGTTTTTTTTTTTTACTTCTATTACAACTTTATAATAGACCATTTAAGTGGTATTGTCACAAACCACGTGACACATTGTCATAGTTAGAAGAGACAGTTCCTATGGTTTTAGTATTGACAAATGTTAAAAGCTGCTAAGTGTTTGTAATTTTTTCTTTGAGACGAAGACAAAAAAAAAAAAAAAATAGCTGAAAGAATTTTTAAGACTTCAACAAAGCCTACCTTAGTGGTTGTTTCCCTTATTTTTGAGATGTTGAGGAAAAACATTAAGATGGAAAAAAATCTGTATTGATCTGTACTGCTGAATCACATTGCACATGACAGCGAGAGATGTTGATTTGAGGACTCAATTCATAGCAAAGTTATAATTTGATCTACCGAAGCTCATTTGTTACGTAGGATTGCAGAAGTATAAATAATATCTTATTTGCCAATGTATTTAGTGTCCAAAATAGGCTAATTTGTTGGTATGAAATACTAAATTTAACTTAAACTATCTAGACAGAAAGTGTAAGTTACATTATTTGGTTGCCAAGTTTTTTTTTTCCTTAATTAAGTTAGGTATTAAATATTATAATACTTAAAGATAAAATCTTAAATTCAATACCCCAGAATGATTGTTTGAATAGTTTTATAAAGGCCATAAATAAAACAGTAAAAATTATTTTAAGGCATTATTTTATTACTTAATTAAAAATATAAACTGTATAAGAGATGATCAAGAGTACATTTACAATTACAAATTCTTTAATTTGATTTATTTATTCTTTTTATTTAATTTTCAAATAAAGCTTTAGATATTTTTTTATTATGATTTTTCATCACAAATTCATATTGCTAATCTTAAAAAAAAAAATGATAATCAGGAATATATTTACAAACACAAATTATTTTCATTTAATTTTTAATTACTTTGAATTGCTCTTGAGATATTGCAAGCATAGGCTCTCAACAAGGAAGAGAAACATAAATGTTGTTGTTAAATGTCTAACAATAGTAATAGAAGACTTTACCATCAAAAACTCCAATTTTTTTTTTTTTATTATTATTATTTCTTTTTTTTTTTTTTTAAACATTTCATAGATTACATAGGTTTAACAGTCTGCAATTTAAATTAATCATAATTTTGAAAATCCGAAGTTCATTTTTGAAGTTAACAAAGTGATTACATTACTCATAATAGAAAAAGTTAAAACAACAAAATATCTGTGCAGAAACATTAATGTAAGGTAGTGATGAAATTCTACAAATGGCCATTAACACAGCCTTATATCCATTTTGTGTGATGGATGATTTATTTTGAAATTATTTCTAGATGTAATTTTTGCCCCTTGTTGAGGCCAATGGCAAAAGCATGGGCATTATAAAAAAATAATAATAAAAAAAATTCTAGATATCTTTTAGATCTTATAGTATAAAAACAGATATTGGAATTGATTTAGGTAGAGATTAATGTAGGCTTTTATATGACTTAAAATTTTTGAATCTTTTGAATTTACTTTATTTTATGCAGATAGAGCATTAAACTTTAAATTTATTTAAAGGTTTCTGCCTTATGTATAGTCACATCGAAGCAATTGTTACATAAGAAACATTGAATAAGTTATAATGTATTTATTTTGTGTTAAGTTAATGCTGTGCGCCCAATGCTATGTTAATCTTCCATCAATTGTTGTCATACTTATTTTAAAGAAAGTTTCTTGCTTAATTTATTGCTCTTATTATTCATATAATATTGAAGCAAAATTATATAGTTATTAGTATTAATATTGTATATTGTTTATCTTATTTATTTTCTATATTTCTAATATAGTGAAGGTGATCCTGATATTTACGAAGCAACTTATAACAACTTGAAGAAATTTATTGAAAATTCCTTGGATAAGTATAAAGTAATGAAACTCTTTTAAATTCCTTTTAAATCTTTAGTTTCTTGTGTTAATTAATTATTTTTTTTTTATAAAAATGAAATTCATATTAATTTTTAAAATTTATTTATTGATAATAATCTTTTAATTGCCTGAATTCATTTGTCTCAATTGTTCCCCATGAAACAGAGAATCCTCCCATAGCTATTATCTTCTTCCATTCTTTTAAGGCTATTACCTTTTTATCACTTCAATGTGCAATATACAATTTGAATTAGTGCTTCTAATTAAACACAGTTGAGATTTATTTGATTAGCAAATATTGTCTCTCTGCAATATTTGCTAATTAGCATTGGTCACTTTCTTCAACATCTTCTAGTACCCTTTATCTAGCTTGGTTCAATGAATAAACATTTCATCTTTGATATCCTAACATGATGATTACCATACCAATATCTGTCTATAAGTTCAATTTAGAGTGTATTCAAGCTCCTCATAATCTAATGTGCAAATTGTTCTCAACAGGAGAGGAGGGGATATCATGGATAAATAACACAATGGAGAGATATAATAAAACAGGATTTTCACAGGTCTCAAAGGAGTATAGGGGATATGATGACAACCAATTTTTACCTTTCAAATTTCTACCATATTGAATGGAAGACAGACTTTTTTTTTCCTTTCCACTGGGCATATGATAACCCTGACTCTGTTACTTATTTAGTTATCATTAAGATTGCTTTCTTTATCTTATAAGAAACTAATTTGTTAATGAGGTCAGCAGCATCTAATTTCTAATATAATGTAATGTAATCTCTGTAATGTAAAAACCTTCACTGTTCAAATTTCAGCACTATTTGTCTTCAGAAAATAATATTAAGGAACATTTTGCCTAAAGCATTTGTTATTTGTGCACAATGAAGAATTAAATGTTTTGCATACACTTATTACAGACTGGATTGAATATTAAAATTTAAGTTCAGTGATTAAGAAGCCAATTTACTATCTACCTAATAAAAATCTTCTAGTTTATAATTTAAACTCAACTTCTGAGTCACATAGGCACGCACGAAAAAAAAAAAAAAAAAGGAGTTTGTAAGTTTAGTTCTTACTGCAGTAGAAACTCATTTATCTAGACTTTCAATTACCCAGACTGATATTTAAAATTCAAAGAATCTAATTAAAAATAACAATAACATTACAATAAAGTATCACGAAAGCTAAAAAATTGTAGTGTGGTTATTAAAAGGAGTAAGCTAATATACGAAGTCCACTACTAGCAGCAAAATAACACATCAGAAACGTAAGGATATTTAATATCTTTTTGTCAACTCCTAATAAATGGGTTTCTAATATATTTACTTATATTTAATTTTATAATTTTACTAAACCAATTAATGTTGTAGCAGAAAAAAAAAGTTTGTAATTTCATGAAGCCAGTGTTAAATCAAACCAATAATAGTAATTTTCTATTTCAGCACGAATTAGCCATGATTATGTATCCAGTGTTTGTCCACATGTATTTGGAACTTGTTTATAATGAGCATGAAGTACAAGGTAAATTTTACTTTATTTTTACTTTTCACTGCTCAACTGTTAATGAAATTAGGCTATTTAGAAATTGACAGTAGCCTGGCCTTTCATTTTACCTTGTAAATCTATTTCTTTTATCAAATCTTCAGCTGTCTTGTCTGCATTATTTTTAAATTAATTCTCCTCATTAGTCAGTAAGGGAAGACGATGAATAATTCCACAAATGTAAGTAGTGTTTAGGAAATTTACTTTGAACATAACTTTGTCATATATTAAATATATTTCTTCTTAAAGACATTTCCAAATTTCATATAATCACAAATATGATATTTCACAGAAGCCATCGTTCTGCTTTTTCAAGTTCTGAATGTCACAAATTAAAAAACAATAATACGATCTAATAACAATAGCAACAATGTATTCACACTTAAATTATCAAAGATCTCAATTACTTAAATTTATCGTCTCTATTCTGCATTAATCCTGGAAATAAAATTAGATGCTACTATTTTTGAATAACCTTTATCCTTGTTGATGCATGGATAAAGGTTATTCAGTTAATAGTAACACCTTATCCAGGGTGTCTACAGAATCAGGGAAATCAGGGAATTTCGTTATTCTGGGAAAAATCAGGGAATTTTGCAATTATTACTTAAAATTCCCATTTTTTGGTTGAACAGATCGTTTTTTTTTTTTTTTTGGTTGAACAGATCAGGGAATTATCAGGGAATTTTAAAAGAAATTGTTCATGAAATCAGGGAAAAATCAGGGAATTTTTTTATTCAGATTTTGTAGACACCCTGCTATCTTATTTCCAGGACTTAAATGCGGAATAAAGACGATAAATTTAAGTAATTAGATTGTTGATAACTTCAGTGTGCATACATTGTTGCTATGGTTATTAGATCATATTATTGTTATTTTAATTTGCAAAATTCATAACTTGAAAAAGCAGAACGATGGTTTCTTTGAAATATCATGTTTGTAGTTATATGAAATTTGGAAATGACTTTAAAGAAGAAATATATTTAATATATGATGAAGAGATTTTTTTATAGTATAACTTTGTCATTTTTTTTAAGTAGAAACAAAGTAATAATTCACTCTTAATTTTGTATTAAATTATACTTAATTTCATATTACTCATAAGTCTTTGTTAAATGTAGTTAGGATTATTGCCATTTTTTTATTTATAAATGAAAACTTTTATACCTAATCTTCTCAAAGATGAGTAAAATGCATACACATCAACAGTCAATCCATTAACTTTTGAATCAATTCACATTGGCTAATCATTCCCAAACATGTGATTGGCAATTAACTCATCATAGCCTTTGTTCCACATCTTTTAAATCCAAGTGTTTTTTTAAAAATCAATTAGAATCAATTAGATGTAGCTTTGACTTCAAATCTGATATGCCTTATCACATTTCATACCATTACTGTATACCGTGAAGTTGATTTTCTCATTAAATAATTTTTGTAATCCATATTGTTAGGCTTCATTGTGTTTGAGCTTTCAACCATTTTCGTGACAGACATGTATGCTGTATAAGTATTGAAAGTATATTATCAAAGTTTTCTCCCAAATTATATTGCAAACCTACAGTTGTATTTGTGTTTCATGAATTAAAGTCTTGGAAGTCAAATTCTTTGTTAGAAGATTTCTTTGCTATTGTGTGAAATACATGGAAAGTTAATATCATTATTTGGGAGAACACTGATTTTCTTGGTCATGGAATAAGAATCAGCTTGATTTAATGAGACACATGGTTCATTGAACGAAGTCACGCAGTACAAATAGAATTGTTTTCATACTTACTTAGGCCAGTTTGCTTAATTTAATCTGTGTCCTATAGTTCATATGTAATTAATAGCAATTTCTACATTTCAGTATTGCAGTGATTATAGATTGAAGTTATTAAATATAGAAAATATTCAATTATGAATGTTGGTGATATGAATCAAACTGATGTTTTTAATGGTGAACTTATATATTAATTATAATTATTTTGCAAACTAAATAAAGTGACATCAGCCACAGCCATTCAAAAAATTCAAATGAATATGATTTGCATGAGATATTTGCTCATTAGCAAGCAGGTTAATGGTTGATGTCACTCAGGATGTAGAGTAGTTTTCTCGGACTGAAAATTTTCATTTCTACTGTAGCGTACAAATATCTTGTATACAGAGTGCTGCAAAACTTTCTGTACAGATTTTAATGCTAGATCGGGAACACCAAGATAAACTTTTTTTGTTAATGAATGTATGTCAGCTAAGGGGACATCCATTAATTACGTGAGGTCAAAAGGGGGAGGGGGGGTCCGGCAAAATCTCACCAATGGGGAGGGGGGGTCAACGAAAATCTCACGTAAACTTGATTTGCTTTACTAACGTAAAGCAAGATTTCCGGTTTTTTTTTGGTTGTTAAAATTTTTGAAATCTTACCAAGGGGGAGGTCCAAATTTTTTAAAAAAACACCTCACGTAATTAATGGACGTCCCCTAATGTCATATGAGCGCTAGAGGGTGTTTACAGAGATGGTGGTGGAGCATCACAGCTAGCCTTCCTTGTCGATTGGCAGCCCCATTCATTAAATGCATGTCAGCCAATTGAGCATTTGTGAAACATTCCCTGTTAACATTTTTAACATTTTTCTTTGTTTCCACTTGAAGCAGACGAAACAAAAAACAGAAATGAACTGCTTGACCACGCGAAGCATCATCACATGCTGTCTTGGAAAGTATTGTTAACTTATTGTTGTGATTGCATCACTGTCCTTTAAGCATGTTTGCTAGAGCACACAGTAAATACATAAGCTGCTGGATCACATAGTATACACATCTCACCAGTAAACATAACAGCCTGTACATACCCCCTTCATTCTTCAAAAAGAATCTTTCATGATCTTTTTTTAGATTTATTAAAATTAATATTATTATTGATGATGATTTACTCCAAGATAATGAGGAGTAAGCATATCCACAAGAATTCTTGATTTTATCTTTACCATTCTGTTTGGAAGATAGTTAGCTATGTGAGATATGAATGATGACAATAATAAATTATTTTTCAGCTATAAAATTTATGGAGAAATTTGGCCCAGAACAAGAACAGTATTACCATGATGACATTCAGAAGTTAGCTTGTGTTATCAAAAAAGAGCACATGAAAGGAAATGAATTAATGGATAATTTTATGTGCAGGTAAAATATATTTGAAATATATAAATATATATATATTTATTTTTTTTTTCAATTTAAATCTTCTGATTTTCTAAGTCTAGTTTCAGAAATTCAGTTATATTGATAAAATGATTGTCTTAAATTGAAACAAAAAATTTTTTACATCTATTCTTTGAAGTGCTTTGGGGGAAAAAAAAAATCAATTATGAAAGAATCTCATGAAAGTTAATTAAATATTAAAAGTGAATTAAATTCAAAAAGGAAAAAAGTGGACAAATTGATTTAATAAGTTTTAATTAAAATACTTTAAAAAAATAGGGAAAAAAAGAATAACATGAGATCGAAGTTGAAATTAGCAAAGTTCGTCTTGTCGCAGAATTGTGATGTCAGACAAAATGCATTGTTTCTTTCTTCCAATGCAACTTTTGTCATACAGATAGTATTTTAAAGAAAGGTCACTGATAGTTGAGGGAGAATAAACACAATAAGTTGTTGTACAATCAATGTCAAAACTTTATTTCATGCAATTCAAATAGTAAAACTATTATCTAAATTTAATATTTAATGGTCATTAACACAGTGGGTTTATAAGTAATTTCTAAACTTCCTCATTTTAAATTATAAATACTTAGTAATTTGAATTAGTTGAGTTTTAAACAGTATATGACTTAATTCATTGTAGCAAATTATGGTATGATATCTTATAAAAATTAAGTAAATAAATATATATTCAAAGTCAAGGAAGTAGTTTCATCATGTAAATTTTAAAAAGAAATTAGGCCTTAAATTGAACATTTTCATAGCATATTAAAGCCATATCATATGTCTTTATTAAATAATACACATTACCTTATGCTATGGTGATAATGGAAAAATTAATATTAAGCTCATAAAATTTAAAGATAAAAATGATGAAAGTAAAATGCACTTGTAAAATACATGAATTAGCAGGATTAAAAATGTGTTTCACTTTCATCATTTTCTCTTTATTTCAACACACCGATGTTAAGCCTTCTAAAAAAATTTATTAGAGGGGTGAAATAATGAATTTTTATTAAAAAAGAAAACTGCTGAAATATACATATACCTTAAAATAAGATTCTAATATAATGTAGGCTTATATTGAGAAGAAATCAGGATTAACTTGAATTGCACTTTATATAACATCATCCTATTGTGAAAACCACTAAGTCAAAAAACACAAATTTTACAGTAGGCGCAAAAAACTGTTTTTTTATGTTACTTTCTAAGTAATGGCGTTTAGTAGGTTTCAACATAAAACAAATGGTGTTTCATAAAATTAAAACAATTTCACATAATAATTTGATTTACAAGGTTTTACTATTAGTAAGTATGTGATATCCGAGGTTTTCATGTTAAAAGTTGATTTACATGGTTTCTTTTTTCGCCACTAGAGCGCTAAAATGCTCAGTTTTACCAACTTTTCGCATTAAATATAGGTGACATACAAGATATTCCATCTGAAACTGCAATAAATAATTTTTTGAAAAATTTTGACTTACGTGGTTTTCACAATAGGACAACGATAAGTTTCTGTCTGACCTTAACGGGAGTTACAACAATGTAAGTAGATGTTCTTGCTATGTTGGCTCAGATGTTACAATAACTGAATTGTATAAGGGTGGAATCAAAATTTAATACGCAAAATTCTTCTTAGCCTTCTCCACAATAATTGCATATTGTGTGCAAAAGAACCAGTATCTGTTTCAATGTAAAGTCAGTGTGGGGAATAATGATTCTCCCAGAATGCAACACAGCTTATATATTGAGCTCTCCTGGCCGACCGCTAACATTGAAAGAGAAGAGGTCGCTTCTCTTCTCTTTCAATGTTAGCGGTCGGCCAGGAGAGCTCAATCTATAAGCTGTGTTGCATTCTGGGAGAATCATTATTCCCCGCACTGACTATAACTCTTGGGTTTTTAGGCATTCTGACTGTTTTTGAATTTGGATCTGAACTGTTTCAAATTGCACATCATTTATTTATCTGTTCACAAATTATCAATTCAATACGTTCAAATTCTCTAAGTGATGTACTCCCTGCTAAAATTATCACTGTACTTCCACTGAGGAAATGTCTTTTTAAACTGTTTCAGAAAAAATATTTCCCATTGATTCATTATGAATCATAATATGCAAAATCATATTACTGCTAGTTCTGTCATTTTCTGCACCTCACATAGTAATCAGTAGTATGACCTTTTAATTGTTCCTCCCTCTACTTTCTCTGAATGTCAGAAGCCATTCATTAGAATGCTGTAATCAGATGCCATTACTGTGATGAACCAGGAGTCTTTTTAATTTTTTTATTTTTTTATTTTTTTTATTTATAAGATCCAGCCATTTTACTGTAAGGATGTCTCGGGATACATACACATTTTTGAAACGACATCTTCAAGAAAAGAAAGAGAACGTTCTTCTAAATATTATTCAAGAACACTTATATCTAGATGGTAAATATTTTGTATATTTTTAAATGACTTTTATATCTGAATGGTAAATATTTTGTATATTTTTAAATGACTTAGAAGAAATTTTTGTTGTTATTAATATTAAAATTCCTAATAAAAGCAAATTTTACAGAGAATATCTGTAAAATATTTTAAATCTAGTGCAAGAAGTCAGATTGCAGACAAATTATCTTTTTAGAGTTGTTGTTAGCTTACCTAGATATTTTTTTATTATTTCTGACTATCATAGGTTTTTCTAAGGAGGAAGAAAAAAATATGTTTTATTCTGATAAAATGTTTTATAAAAAAACCTGTACATGAAGCATTGTGCTTGACAAAGTATTGATGTAGTAAGCAAAGGAAGACTGTAGTATTGGAAACCATTTTTAACTGAATTGAAGATAATTAAAAATTTATTGTCATTGTAAAAAGATTATCATTAGAAAACATTGTTTTCACTGAAACATATTCATTCTGTTCACATATTCTTTAAAAAGCTTTTCAATTTTGATTAACGCAAACACTTCATTTTCAAAGGCAATGGGATTATTGGTCACTCGTCAAAAACTTCATGCCTCCAGAATTTTGTTATCTAAATAGTATAGTAAAAGTAAAATGCAATCTGCTTCAGTTTGGGGTAGGTTGATAATTTGTTAAAATTCATTGATTTCTTTTGTAAATTGCATTCTGAAAAGGTTGCAGTAATTCATTAACAAACAAAAGTGAAGCCTGCATCAAGTCACTAACGACTGGTCCAGCAATAAAGGAATATTAGTCTTTGAGAAAACATGAAAGATAGTTTCATTGCTGGAAGTGTACAAGATGAAACTGATAATGTGATTTTGGCTTAATAGTTAAGATGATAAGGAGCTGAGACAGAGAATTTCAGTGTACAGGTCTTTTAAGTAACACATATAATCAGATTTGAGAGTTGATATAATTAGTACATATAGTTTATTTAAAAAAAAAAAAACACTCATGATACAAATTTTAAAAGCATTGAAATATCCATCATATAGTAAACTGTCTTAAGAGGCTGGATAGTTTGAAATAAAACCCAATTTTTGAGTATATATTTCCTGGCTTGACATTATTAGTGATATTATAAAACATAACCTACAGTCATTTTTCAACAGATGTCTTCGATTCATTTTAAGAATTTGGTGGCCAAACAACATCACAACCTGCAGATTATGGGAAGAAACAGGACAGACTAATATTAATTTTGAAGTCAAAAGGAGGAAACTTGGATAGGACACTTACTGAGGAAAAATTACACTGAACCATGGAAAGCTGTTTTACAGCGGGATTCACAAGAGAGGCCATCAGAAAACAGGCAGGCCAAAGAACACCTGGCGCAGATCAACTTTCCAAGATTGTAATGGAAGAAGTATGGGTGAGCTACAGAGAATTATTAGTGACCAAAATGGATGGAGACAAATGGTAGATGACCTGTGTTCATAATGAGGGATTTGAACTTAAGAAGAAGAGTATATATTCAATGTATGATTCGTTAGATTTAAGTGAGTTTGGGATAAATACAAATAAAGTTGAATTGTTAGAACTCATGTTTCTGGGATAAATCTATCCTAGGATTTTCAATATGTTTTAAATAAAGTCTCCACTAATAAAGGAAAGAAATATAATTAAGGTAAATGCTGTGTTTTCATCTGAAGACTTTAGGAAACCAGTAAAGAAATAACCGCCAAACATAAGCTTCATAGGTGGTAAACTTTGATATTTAAAAATTTAAAAATAGGACCATAAAACAATTCCCCATAACTTTTGGGTGTCCAGTCCTTATAGATGAATGATGAATCCACTCTTCAGAATTTGGTTGCAAAAATTATACTATATTTTCTCTTACATTGCAAAAACTTCCTTATGCAGCATTTCTTTATAAAACCCAAGGCCTTTGGTTAGTTTGATGTAGGCATTCATATATATTTTGGTAGTTCTTTGACTGATTCAGTAGAATCAGATCATTGAATTTTCATACAAACATATCTTTTGAATGAAATATTTTGTGAAATAAAGACCAAGAATCTGAGCTTAATGCTGACTAAGTGATCTTTGTACTGCAGTGATTTAATTCCATATTCCAACCACTCATTCATGGGTCACAGTGAATATACCACTATTTATAATAAATACCTTGTTATCTTATTTGACTTATTTTTCTTTTCTCATTTGATAAGATTTTATTTACATTTTCCTTTTTCTCTTACATTTCTAAATCTTAGTTTATGAAGGTGTTGCTAGAAACAAACAACAAATCGATGCGACTGCAGGAGCAATGCTTGGAGAAGCAACTCGCCAGGGTAATCAAATTCACTTTCCTTTTTTTTTTTTTTCCTCTTTGAAGCATATTTTTTTAATTATTATATCCTTTTGAAAGCACTGAAATTCCATTGGTATGTAATTAAGATCAAATTCATTTTTAGCTAACAAAGGAAAAGTTTACTATGGGCTTTTAAAAGAACCTGATTTACACGTACCTGCTGAAGAAGAGGAAGAACCACAAGAAGGAGAGGGAGCTGATAAGCCAAAAGTAAGTTACAAAAATGTATTGTTAAATTCACCTGCTGAATGGCTAATGGTTCCCTTACTTTCTTATCATGCAGATACAGTATTGACATGTATTGACTTCAAAAACAAGTTGTCATTAATTTTCAATGCTAGATATAATATCTTCAGTACTGATATATATACTCACTATACCATTGTTGGAAACTAATAGAAAACCATGAGAATCAACTGTCCTGGAGTCATTGATATGCATGTCTCACAGAAAGCTTTCACCCTAGAATGTGTGTTGGAAACAGTTGGAAAATGTTGCAGATTCATCACATAAATTTTGCAACATTTTAATAGTCTCTTTCATTTTTGAAATGGTGAAATTGGGTATGGAATGCAGTTAATCCCACCCTGATCTTGATTCCAAGTATTTCTTACAGAAGTGAGATTTATTCCAAGAAGATTTGTAGGAATTTATAAAATTATGGAATGCAGCACCAATCCTCTGTTTCTTCCCCCAGATATAATATTGATATATATTAACTTCAAAAGTAAATAGTTTCTCATTAATATTCAGTGTTAGATATAATATCTTCAGTGTTACTATAGTAAAATAGAAAAAAGATTTTTTTAATAAATAAGGAATTAATTTTTGCAAAGATTTGATTTACATAATTTTTATTTAAAGAAAAGCAAAAAAATAAATAAATTAATATTTGACATAGCTTTTATAGTTCATTAAGCACCAAAAAAAAAAAAAAAAGACTTATAGTAATAGATCTGAATCCATAACATCCGAGTGATTAAACTGACAGTAACAAAAATCAATATTTTTTATTTATTTATTTTTTTTTTTAGAAAAAGAAACCGAAAAAGGATCCATTACTCTCCAAGAAATCAAAAAACGATCCTAATGCTCCATCAGCAAACAAGATTCCTCTTCCAGAACTGTAAGTACAAAGAGATAATAAGATTTTATTCAATTTATTCAAAAATGAATAGGAAAAAAAAATTAATTCTAATTTCTATATACATGCTTAAGAAAAAAGAAAAAGACAGTAACAACAAAAGTGTATGATAGTTTATTCTACTAATTATTCTGTTGCCACTTTAATTCCTTCAGGAAATTTAGGTTTCTTCATTTTTCTTATTAACATCTCTAGATAATCTTCCTTTAGTAACTTGAAAGATGAAACCATAAATAAATTATCCCAAAATTTGCTCTTTAAAAAATATCAACTTCATGCACATTATACCGTACAGTAAGTATCGCTTGGCTGTTTAAAAAAAAAACAGAATGTATTTTCAAATAATTTTATTTTTATCTGATTCACTAAACCTTAAACTACTTTTCTACATAGTTTCCACTATTGTTAAGGCATTTATCATAGCAGGGAACCAGTTCTTGTATCCCTTCCTTGTAGAGCTGGGCAGCCTGTGAAGACAGCTATGAGGTTGTGAGTTAAAATCGTCTGCTTGAATTCCTGCTTTTCGGCAATCAAATGTGCCTCCATTCCATGGACTGCTGTTTTGATTTCAGAGTTACGTGAGATATCTATGTCTCATCACCTGTGATGATATGGCTTAGAAATTCATCTTTTTCTTGCTGTATCGCATGAGAAAGGCTAAAGCATTGGCCCTTTTTTGTGTGTGTGTGTTCCTCCAAGAGCATCTTTGGCACCCAGCATGAACACAGTTTCCGAAATTTCTAACAGTCTGTCACAATTTCATAGAGAACAGTTCTTGAAATTGTTCCTATTCCTTCTGCATTTGAAGAAGTTCCTTCGTGGCCAGCACTTCTCCAATGATGATGATGTCAAAGCCACAGTGCAAGCATGGTTGTCTTCACAGGCTTCCCAGTTCAACCCAGGAAAAGATACAAAAACTGGTGTTCCATTATTATACATACCTCAGTGATGGTGGAAACCATGTAGAAGCTTTAGTGAATCAGATAAAAATAAAATTGTTTGAAAATACATTCTCACTTTTTTTTAATAGCCAAATGGTATTTACTTTCTGAATATGCCTCATACATCAAATACATTATGCTCAATAGTAATGTAGAGTATAGTTATTTTTTATTGTAGTAAAGGAGCTGTATTTTAAATAGAATCATATAAATCTTTAATTATGCAATCTGCTCAAGAAATCCATGATTTTGTAACTATTAATTTACTGCACTCTTTTCCCCCTCAACTCTTTATATTGTTATAAAAGAACCTTTTTTTTTTTATCACAAGTTTCATATTGTGTCATAATCAGTAAAATTAATTTTAACAATAACCTGAAATAGATAAGCTTCATCATGTTTATCTGCAATAGCTGCAGCAATTTTCTTTAAAGTGAAGATAAAATGTCAAAAAAAATGCTTGATGAATGGATTTAAGAATAACTTATCTTTTACTCCTTGCATTGCCAAACTATGACTTGAAATACTTTTTCCATCTCAATATTACTTCCCCCTAAAATTTTATTTATTATTATTTTTTTCCCAATTTTCTATGAAAGATAACTAGTGTTAATAATAGCTTTTAAATAGACCTTCTTTTTTTTTGGTGTTCTGCCTGAAGTAGGTTCTTCTCAGCAGAAAAACCTTTTCCTCCATTTTCTTCTGTCATCAGCCTTCTCCTTTAAAATTTCATTTAAATTCTAAATGAAAAACTTAAAGATTGTTGTTATAAATTTTGCTGAGCAATTTCCCTAGTTTGACTCTAATTAAATTGTATATACATTATTATTAAAAAATTAAATGGTAATGATATATTTAAAAATTCATTTCTAGAATTTTGGTTTCTGTAACAATGCATTTATTTTTATTCTTCAGTTAATTGAACAACAACTTTCTTAAGATTGATTTAGTAGTTAAATATTTAAATAAATAAATTTCAGGCAATTATAAATTAACAAAATAATAATAATAGAAATCTGCAAGAAGAAGAATTTTACAAATTTCTTGGATGTCTGCAATCAACAACGATTAAACATAATAAAAAAATAAATAAATAACTTCAAGAGTAAATACAAAATTAGAAGAAGTATTGAGAACAGAACTAAATGGAAAAATTAAGACAAAAGTTATTAATAAATATACAGTGTCTTTATTAGCCCACTCGTTTGGAATAAAAATAAATTTGTGGCTCTTAATACACTTACTAAAACTACATGTATTTAATATTGAATATATCATGAGCAAACAGCAGTAAAAAATTGATTGTGTGATGAAAAATGAGAGGACTTGGTTGCATTGATCTCTGTAACCAACATAGCAAGTCTATAACCAGCTTACATACCTACTTTTATTGAAAGCAAAAAAAGAGTCAGTTACATAATGCTTTAATTCATATTGATAAAAAAAATCAGACTTCTTAATTTAAATTGTAGTGAAATGCAACAATCTGAATTATCTGTAACATTCCAAAAAAAGGAGGTAATCTGAAAAAGAGCTTTATGGACAACATTGTCATCTTATTCAATCACATGTTGATTGTAAATTGTAAAGGTGTTCCCCACAGGCCGTATAGGTTCTTAGGTGCAATGGAGTTTTAATTCCCAGTGATTCACTGTCCAACAGGACTAGTTGAGGTCGATTGTTCATTTCGATACTCACATGCCTTTAATCTCCAAGTAAGAAATTTGAAATCCATTTGACAAGAGGGGTGGGCAAACCGTAGGGTGTGTTTGGGGGACTAACAACCTTGGAAAAATCCCGACCATTGTTGCGAATTGAATCTGCTCTTCCAGTCCACAGTTAAAAGGATCAACACAACAGGCCTATGCAGGACCAAGGGTTCGTGGGAGGTAAGGCTCCTGATGTTTCTTGACCAACGGGACTAGGTTGAGGTCGGGAGGTCAGCCCGACGCCCGCCTGTCTTTAACTCCCGGGAAAGAAACCCGGTACCCATTCTACAGAGGGCTGGGTAGGCCCTAAGACCCGTTTGGAGGAGAATGGAGCGTGGAAAAATTCCGGCCCTCCGCCGAGGCCGGGAATCGAACTTGCCACCTCCAACCCGCAGCCAAGCGCCCTAACCCACTTGGTCAGATAAATGGCTGAAGAGAGGATATCGTTTACCAGAAACTGAAGCCTATTAAAGACAGAGTAATTAACACAAAGAATTACAAAAAAGTATATAATTAAAGTGCCTAAAATAACAGACCAGTTACCAGACAAATAAGAGTGTGCAAAAGTCAATTAGAAATAATAAACTATATAATACGTGGGTGCAGCTACCTTGTTGGAACTGTACCAGAAGACATAAAAAAAAAATATGCAAAATATTACATCAGTTAATAGTGCTACAGCACTTTCAGTTCAATCAATATCGCCAAACTATAAATAACACCCCACGGAGCAATAATGGAAAATAATAAAGTAAAATTAAATTGGGATAGAGAGATAATCACAGATAAGGTAATCAATAGTAACAAACCAGGCATTATCCTGTCAGAAAAGCTAACGAAAATTACAAAATTATTGACGTATCCATACCTATCAGAAGAATTATGCAGAAAAATTCAAAAATGCAAGGATCTTGCTATCAATATTCAACAGATGTGGCATTTACAACAAATTTTACTTATCATTACACACTATTACCGAAGACATTTCAACAAAATTTAAAAGCATTATGGATATAAATTAGACATTTACAGATCAATAGAAAAAAAGCAGTGAACCTAGATACAGTCGGACCTCGATATAAGGTCACCGGCTCATTGAATAGGAATTCTTTGATATGGATTATTGGATATATGGTCAGGTCTTAAATACCATAATCGCATTTAAGGTCACTTTTGTCTGTGATTTCAGTGCCACACTGATTCAATTCCAAGAATTTTTCCGTGGGTACAATCTTTTATTGGCGTCATTTTTCCTACTGACGGAGAGGACAGCTTTTTCACAAAGCACTTCATCCTCCAAATCCTAGGAAAAAAGATGATGAAGACGATATTCCTTAATTCGAAGATTTCTCTTAGTTCCTTGAATTTCTTATTAAATCAATGTAAAAAAATCGTGGATAATTCGAAGTTCAACTTCCTTAATTCGAAGTTTTTTATAAAAAATTTCGAACCATAACGACTTTTTGGCGTTTCGTCGTTAAGAAATTCGACACATGACAACTGAAATCCCCTTCCCGCCACCATACGACACGTGACACTTCAGATGCCATTCGAGCTTCCTGCTGTCAGTGTCACCATGTCTTTCAGTAAACCACGCATGAACAAGAATTTAATGTTCGCTGAAAAGGTCGCCGTCATTCGCGAGGTGGAAATTGGTGTGAAGAAGAAATGCCAAATCGCCAACGAGTACGGGATAGCACCGAATTTCGTCGGTACATTGAAGGACAAACCAACATAAGTGAAGCTGTTTTCTGTTCACTAAATATGCTTGATGATTTTGCTAACCTTAAGCGACTGAATTACAAAACAATCAGACATTGCACAATTTTTTGAAAAACTATAATTTTCTATATTGAATATAATGTGTACTGTACCTTACGGAATATAAATCTTCTTTTGTTTACATATATATAGTGTTTAAGTCTTTCATACCACGATCTTTCTGAATAAATATTTACTTATTGACAGAATAATCTTTTCAAGCTTTCAGTGGACCTGAAATTAAAGTTAAAAGATGTAACTTGTTTAATTCGAAGTTGTGGATAATTCGAAGTTTTGTAGTTGTCCCTTAAGCTTCGAATTATCCAAGTTGCACTGTATATGAGAATTGATGATGAAATTGCTACCACTTCTCAAGCTTCGATTTCCGAAATTGTTTCGCAAGTTTTAGATTCCAATGCATTAGAAAGTGAGGATAACGACAGTGTTACTGAAAGTGAAGCGGTGACACAAGCAGAAGCGCTCAGAGCATTAAATTTTCAGAAACTACAAAACTTAGAAAACATTGTACAAAAGATGAAACCACAATCGCAACAGTCCTGTATTATGGATTATTTTAAGTAAGGTCAGTTGTACATCAGTACTTTGCTTGAGCATACTAGTACTATTTCTATACAACTTTATTCCGAATTAAAATTTTTAAAAAATAATTTCTTTCTGATTTCATTAATTTTAATTGGTTCAACTAAAATAAAAAAATTATAACCTAATAAACGGATATTTTCGTATGTATTAAATTTTACAAAGAATTATACTGTATTTATATAATGCTTATTTATTGACAAATGCATATGAATCGGTTATAAGGTCACCCTGATTGTAAAGTCACTTTCGCGAGGTCCCAAGGGGTGACCTTATATCGAGGTCCGACTGTATATGCAACATTGTCATAAAATTTTTGAATAAGAAGATGCAATAGTTCTTAATGTGTAATTTTTTTTTTACTTACTCTGTTTTATACTCTAAATGCGAACGCTTGATCAAATCCACCATTATATTATCTACCAGCTTAGTTCTAGCAATAAATATAATAGTTATAATAACAAATGTAATATTTATGCATTTTTCCATTTTTAGATTTCATGCATTCATACTGTTCCTATATTCATATGTACTAACCTTTTATTTAGAAAGAAAATTTTGAAAGTATCTGCTAACTTTGTTATCTCATTCCTTCCTCTTTTTTTTTTTTACCCACTATAATTTTACTAGACGTGATGCTGACAAGTTGGACAAGATTAATGCCATGCGAGAATCTACAAAACGTATTAAATTAGGACCTGATGTTCTTCCATCAATATGTTTTTATACATTTCTAAATTCGCAGAATGGGTAATAACAAATACTTTGAACTGTTTCTCTTATTTAATAAATAATAAAATGAGCTAAATCTTATAATTTTTGAGATAATTAAGAGATGGTTAATATGCAGTAAATTTAATGAGCTTTTTATTTTTTTTTTTGAATATTTTTCATTTAAACTAAAGAGCATAATTGTGTAAGTATTCATGCTTGTTTTATAAGAATGAAACAACACTGCTGTTTTCAAAACTATAAGTACAATTGTAGTTCATCTCGATAGCCTTTGCATACTTAACAGTATATAAAATAAATAAGTCTTCAGAATTTTGAACTACCAGATTTTTGGAATAATTTCACTATTCTTCCTGAAGCTATTTACAAGTCACAGACATAAATAGTTTGAGAAAGGAATAATGGAGTTATTCTGAAGATTTGCTAAATAAAAGATGTCAAAAATAAGCATTAGATACTGAAAACTTTAATTCATTTTTAGTAATATTTTGTTACTAAATTACTTTTTTATAGTGTCACATGTGCTGAAATTTCAGAAGATTCCAGTCTCTTAAGTGCAGGCTTTTCAGATTCCTTCATTAGGGTGTGGAGCACTTTACCTAGTAAATTAAAAGCTATGAAATCTGCTTCTGATTTGTCAACTATTGATCGAGAAGCTGGTAAGATAATCTTATGATTAATCCAGTTACATTTTGTATGATTTAAATGCTGAAATTTTGTTCTGATTCTTACATTCTAGAAAGTATATTCACCTTTCACAAATATGTTCATATTTTCTCTTAAATGCAATTTTGACAAAAATTAGTTAAAAGAATAATCACACTATTATATCAGTCACTAAAGTTAGTTTAATAAAATTGGTAAATAGATGTTAGACAATTATTTCAGTAGTTTTGCTGACTAGGTTTATAATAAATTCAATCTGAAATCTTTTCTCAAATGTCCGTTTCACTTCTATCAGTGTAATTAGGAATGTTTTGAAAATAGATTATTACACAGTATTGTTTTATTGAATTTCTTTGCATTTCTCATTTAGTTAGATTATTGTCTAATATTGTTCCTCCTTCCCATTATATGCCTAGTGCTATGTAAAGAAAAATTTACACATAGCCAAAATGATCACTAGTGTCAAAATATTTCCAGTATGCCATTCTGTACAAAGCGTGTTTCAGAATTTGAATTTTGTATGTCTGTGGATCTTTCATAGAATATATACAGAGAGTTGATGCGTCGTTATGTAGAAATGCGATATCTCTCTCTTCGCGAAACACTGAAACTTGACATAGCATAGATGTGTTGAAGAGATATGTGTCTAACAATACAGTATGCTCTCTGAATTGTTCGTGTAATAATGCCTCCGAAATTGAGTTCTTTATGGGAAGGGTAAATAATTGGACATTGCAGGGCAAAGTACAGCCATGAGCACATTAGATGTCAGTGTTCAAAGGATGGTTTGAAGATTTCCAAGGGCGGCATTGGTAAAATTATCAGATGGTATGCGAATTTTGTCAATGTTGCTGCAGCATCAGCACGAAAACGTCCAAAAAGAAGCCCATGACTAAGCTCACTCGTCCAATGCTGGCACAACTGAAGACAAAGGCAATCAGGGAGAATCCCCCGACGTAGTGAGCTATGATGAACAGGCTTGGACTGAACAAATCAACCGTACAACGTGCCCTATTCCGCATTTAAACCTACGGAAGGTCTACAGGGCACATCACAGGCTCCTGCAATGACATAAGGCTGAGAGGAGACACGACTGTCGATGACTGTACGAAATGTTCCTGGCAGGTGACAAATGTAGGTATATCGTAACCCTTGATGAAGCATCGGTTTATCTCTGATTGCAACAAGATTTGAGCAATTTCATATCATTAAAAAGGTACTAAAGGTCGATGTCAGTGGCTCTGCGAATGCAAAGAGAGTTTCTCCAAAGGCTTCATGGTCATTGTATGTTACTCTTATAACGGAAAATTGGACTTCTCCAGAGTTGCATCAAATACCAAAGTAAATGCAGCCTACTATCAAGAGAATGTGTTGGATGTCATTTATCGACGCCAAATACTGGAATTGTATGATGCACATAAGGTCTGTATCCACCAAGATAAGGCATCTAGTCATACCCCCTCCAGTATTATGCTCAGATGGAAGCGGAAACGAGCCATGCCTTTCACCCACATCCCAGTTAAATCATCTGACTTAAGCCCCATGGATTTCTATGGGTTTGCATTGCTCAAAAGAGGAGTGGGATCCTGTAAAGCCACAACGCTGACTGGTCAGGAGAGCATATTGAAAATCATTGCTGGTGGAGGGTAGGATTTACATAGATGAGTGTAGTAACTTTGACTACATAATGACACATCAACTCTCTCTAGTTTCCATAAGTCTCTGATTTCCTTATTCTCAGTGCTTAATCTCAACATGTCTTCATAGAAACTGGATTTTTCCTTGTTTTTCCATGTCTTGCATGTTTAAAAATATATTTTAAAATGGCATTGAAGATGCCACAAGTGCTTTTAACTGTGGCCTTCACAGGTTTATAATCATTGTAAAAAGCATTGTTCATCAGCAACTTGGATCTACAGAAACCCTTTAAAAAAAAGGGGGGGGGGGGGAAATGGGCAACATGGATATGAATTGCAAAGGAACAAATAAATTAGCCTATAGTAATAAAAATAATGTTCAGTAAATGTTTTTTTTTTTTTTTTTCATTTCTTAAGCTTAATTTTTCATTAATGTTAGGATTTAATTTTCTTAAATCTTAGTTTTTATTTTTTATTAATTCTGCTTATGTCATTGCTATTTTCAGATGATGTATTAGTAAGAATGATGGATGATAGATCAGCACAAGAATCAAAATTACTTTATGGTCACAGTGGTCCCATATACTCCACCTGTTTTAGTCCTGATAGGACTTGTTTGCTGTCTTGTTCAGAGGATGCTACAAGTCTGTACAATTAGAATTGAATTAAATATTTTTTGAATTATCATTTTTGTTTAATTATCTAAAAAGTAAATAATGAATAACTTCTTATAAAAAAATAATAATCTTTATATTCCTTAGAAAATTTACTCCATTAATAAATATGAAAGATCTTACACCACAATAGCAAATTAACTGCTATAAAAATTGTGGAAAATAAAATGATTTTATGATAACATATTACTTAAAAAGTAATTAACTAATTATGAAAAACATTTTAGAACTAAGTTTCCTTGATAAATTAGACTGAAGGGACTCGTTCTCTGAAACAAGATGTTTGACAAATATACACATAACTGTGTACTCACTCTTTGGTAATCAATATCTCAGGAACAAAATGACATAGATGTACAATTCTTGCACCATAGTGTAGTTCAATAATTACTCAACATATGGCAATGGTCACACGTGTCATTGTAGTTGTCTAAAGTGACCACCATCAATGGCAGTACAGCATCGATGGCGCTCAACTGCTGAGCGAACTACGGATGTCAGTGTGCCTGTTGTGATGGCTGCGCACGATGCTTTGATGGATTCTCATAGCGTTTCCAATATAGCTGGCTTTTGCTCATAAACTTCATTCTTCAAGGTCCCCCCCATTCAAGTTCGCCCTGACATATCGATGGCAGTGAGGTGGAGCACCATCTTGTTGTAGGTAAAGTACCTCATCACCAAGCATCTCTCGAATGGCAGGGAAAATCGATGTTTGCAGCATATGGAGATATGTCTCACCAGTTACAGCAGCTTCAAAAATGAAAGTGCGGATCAATGCGCGACCACACATTAATACCTGATAGATTCACTTCCCTGTCTACGTGAATGTGCGGATTGACAGGAGCCCAGTATACATAATTGCGACGATTTACAGTACTGTTGAGTTTGAACTGCTCCTCGTCAGACCAGATAAATTTCCCTGCAAAATCCTCATCATTGAACTACACTGTTGAACTACACTATGGCGCAAGAATTGTGCCTCTATGTCATTTTGTTCCCAAGATATTGATTATCAAAGAGTGAGTACATAGTTCTGACCTCCTCTGTATATATAGGAAAAGAAGTTACGAAGGTGTTAACTGAATAAAAATTTGAAGATCAGCAACAAATGAAAGCCAACTACAATAATCCTTGATATTAAAAAAAAAAAGAAGCTTATAAACAAATCTTTGTAAATGAAATTGTCAGATGAAGGCTTAATATAAAGAAACAAATGAAGAAAGTTAAATGTATTAATGAATTGCCAATGCAGAGAAGTTGCAATTATATGAACCTGAATATGTATGCATTGATAAAGCTAAATTTTCTGTAATAGATTAAGCTCATGAAAACGTGAATTCCTAAACTAATTTTTAATTTAATTAGCTTTATTTAAACAAAACTGGTATCTACAAGATTATATTAAAGATGTAATCAAAAGAGAATTCATATCAAAATAATGGGAAGATCTCACTAACCTTAAAGCTAACAAAGTTTAATTTTCCGTATCGTGTATTATATTATTATTATTATTAAAGTATTTCACTTGGTTATTTCTTGAAAAGGAATTGCCATTACAGTAATCTGTAATTTAAACTTATTAAGTAAAACCTTTTAACTTATGGTTGTTCCTTAATGAAAGAAGATTATAGGGAGCTTCATAAAGACTTAACTTCTTCAGATTATAGTTGCTTTGTAGTTACTGCAACTATTTATTACGACCTGTTACTGCAAGTATTTATTGGCTTCAGCTGTCACATTATTTCAAGTATTTAAGTTTTTTTTTTAGTCAATAATAGATGTAGAAACAAACTTGCAGGTTTATGCAATATCTTGAAGATATTGAATTTCCAGATTATGGTTTTTACATACTATTAAAAAGTTAATGGTTTATACATGAGGTCATAAATGACAATAAAAGTAATAATGTAATAAATATTTGCACAAGAATCCAATTTGTTGTGCATAGTAGCAAATAAGTCCTTTTTGTTTTATTTTCTTGTAAACAGAAGTCATGCAAATTAAATATGAATATTATTATGTTTCCATTTGCAGTACGTTTGTGGAGTCTGCAAACATGGACCAATTTGGTTTGTTACAAAGGTCATTCTTATCCTGTCTGGGATGTAGCATTTAGGTAAAGAAAATATTGTAATTTTTTAATTCTGTAATAATTCTATTTTTATTAAATGAATATTACATGATTCAGCATTTCAATGTAATTCTGTATTCTAATCAAATTATAAATGGAATCTGTATAAATCCTCTTTTAACACAGACAGGTACATTTTTGAACATCTGCATATTTGTAAATCCGATTCTTCTGTAGGGATTATCAAATTGTTCATTTAATAAATAACAATTTAATATAAATGTAAAGAATTTTGGCAAAATTCAATATGATAGAATTGATTAAAACAGTTCTGAGAAATGAAAACTAAGTTTTCTTCAAAATTTGGATCAAATGTCAGTTCCAGCACCGATGTATATTTTTTTTTTTTTTACCATATGAATGTTTCTTTGTTTGTTTGTCCCATATGTGTTCCTATATATTTCATCAGATTGTGATGAAACTTTGGTGAGTTGTTCTGCTCACGCCCGCAAAGGTTTCTGAATTAGTAGAACATTTTACAATATGTGGTCCGCTAGTTGTTGCAACAAATTAGTGTATTTCCGGTTTCAACTTTTGCAGTTTCCAGTGTGACTCACATTTGCAATGACCATCAACAAAGCACAGGGACAACACATGGACAGCTGTATGTGGCCTACTCACACATCGGAAAACCTTCTGATTTATTCATGTATGCACCAGACAGAAAAACAAAAAATATTGTGTATCCAAAAGCACTTCAATAAACAGAATTAAAACACAAACACTTTCTTTCTTTGAGTGGCATTGCAACACATCCCGGGCACAGCTAGTTTATTATAAAATGTCTTGAGACCTCTGACTGCTAAGGACACTTTATTTTTCTCCTTAGATTTTCTTTTAGGTGTGCAGACAAATCTGTTGATCTCTTTAAGTGATAATATATTCTTCTTTTATCATATTTAGCTGTTTCATTTTCCTGTAACATTTTAAACATTGCTTTGGATTAGTTTTATCACCCTACAGTCTCTTATTGATTGCTGATTTAATTCATCATCACCCAGATATTTGCTTCTTCGAGCTATATGTTGAGTCAGGTCCTTTTGGGATTATTGATTAAAATAAGCTAAAAATATCTTTCCCATTTTATTATCTCTGGTCAGCTAAAATAGAAGAATTAGGCTTCCGTAATAGTTATCCTTCAATTGAGCTACAATAAATGTAGTCTTATCCTTTTGAACTGCCCTTGTTTTATTTAGCTTGCATTAATTCCAATCACTCATTAACCTTGTTTTTAAAGGGCTCCTTTACTCCAAAATTTTGATTTCTGATTGGCTGCCAGTTTTACATGCTCCCTCTTATAAATGTGAACTGAATTATAGACAGAAGCGAATGCCAAGAGGTCATGGTCAGTGTTCTATGGTCATAATCCTACAGCAGGGGTGAGGAATGCAATTTTACAAGTTGTGAAAAAGGGGAACAAAAAAGAATGAAAGGAAAATGAGAAAAAAAAAATGAAAAAAAAATTAATACAAATAACAAATAATTTCCTAACTTAAGATAACATAATTTTTTAAAGTATTTTAAATAAGAATAAACATTTTAATATTATGTTTATTATATTTCACTTATTGTCTATTGTGACGAATCTGTTTGTCACAATTGAAATAGATAAAATAAAAGTTAATAGTTTTTTTTTAAAAATTAAAATAGAACATCTTTAAATACATTGTTTTCATTAACCGAACTGTGGGCTAAATACCTGAATTGTGTAATTCAACTATTTATTTCTTGCATTTTATTTCTTTTTATTATTTATTTATTTATCACAAACCTAGCCCTCCCTTTAGGGAAAATTGAAGTTAAACTTTTAACTATTGGGTGAGTGCAAAAGTTCTATCCGTTTTTATTACCCATAAAGAAGAGCAAATAAACGCAAAATGAACAGTACCTATTATTGTGCATAGTCCCCATTGCTATCTAGGACCTCTTGCGATCTTTCTGGTATCCCACGGCGGTAAAATTCCGGCGGTTTCGGGTCAAAAAAGTCTTGGATGGTAGTTTTCACAGCATCAACATCATCAAAGATTTTCTGACTGAAGGAATTGTTCAACGCACGAAATAGGTGATAGTCAGTTGGTGCCAAGTCAGGAGAATAGGGAGGGTGGGGTAAAACCTCCCATCCAAAGCCCAGTAACTTTTGGCGAGTGATGACAGCAGCATGTGGCCTGGCGTTATCATGATGAAGGATAACACCGCGACGATTGATGAGACCTGGCCGCTTTGCTACCAAATTTGAATGTAGCCTGTCTAACTTTAGACAGTAGAAGGCAGCATTGATGGTTTGGTTGAGTGGCAGGACCTCCCAGTGAATTATTCCCTGCACATCCCACCACACACTCAATAACACCTTCTTCGGATGAAGTTCAGCTTTCGAAGTCGATGCAGGTGGATCAGAAGGGTGACACACAGTCCTACGACGCTTTATGTTATGGTACAGAACCCATTTCTCATCTCCTGTCACAATTCGTGTCAAGAATGGATCATTTTTGTATCGGGAAAGCAAGGAAGCACAGGTGGCGATTCGGTCATCCCGTTGATTAGCTGTCAGATTATGTGGAACCCAATGATCCAACTTTCTCGTAAAA
Organism: Thereuonema tuberculata; assembly: GCA_023159025.1. Lineage (NCBI taxonomy): Eukaryota > Metazoa > Arthropoda > Chilopoda > Scutigeromorpha > Scutigeridae > Thereuonema > Thereuonema tuberculata. The sequence continues at coordinate 100,206,286 of JAFIDM010000001.1, forward strand.
ACCCAACTTAATCAGCCGTCTCTCGACCATTGTCCGGTGTATGTTGAAGGTCTCCGCTAATTCTTGCACGGTTGGGTTCGGGCTGTTCCTTATGGCTTGGTCAATATCGTCCTCTCCAATGTATGATGGCCGTCCACTCCTAGCCTGATCTTGGCAGCTTCTGTCTCCTTCCCTAAATTTACGAAACCATCGACGACATGTGCTTTCGTCTATTGCATCCTACCAATAAACTTGACAAACATTGTGACATGCTGCGGCTGCCGTACTCTTTTTATTGAATTCGTATAACAAACAATGTCTTATATGCTCCATCTCATGTTCCATGTTACACCCTCTGAAATTTATTTTGAGATGATTAACTTTGTGAGACAAGATGCATTTATATGTGAGGCATCCACACGTTTGATTGGCAGATGATTTGCGTCATTACAATGTCATGTGTGAGGGCAATTCCATTGCAAATTTTCATATCCAAAAATGGGTAGAACTTTTGCACTCACCCAATAAAATTTAACGCACACATTTATTTTTGCAGTTATTGATTATCAACTGATTACTAACTACTGTCAATTAATTGGTTCTTAATTGTGATTTTGTACTATATATGAACTTCTCAGAGAGCTATTTACACTGGTTTATTTGAATAGTTCAGATGAATTTTTGAAACTTTGTTTTTATATTCTTTTAGTCCCCATGGTTATTACTTTGCTTCATGTGGTCATGATAGGACGGCCCGAGTTTGGGCAACAGAGTATTATCAACCATTGAGGATATTTGCAGGACATGTGTCTGATGTTGATGTAAGCATCATTTTCTATAAATATCAATTGATTTCTGTATCAGTTAATCATAAAAAAATCAATAATAATTTCTAGCATTTATTTTAAAATTAATTAATAGCAGTTTTAATAATTTAAAATGAAACTACTATTGATAATAAGATGAAAGAACTTCCTTTATATTTCAGTGTGTTCAGTTTCATCCCAATTCCCATTATATTGCAACTGGATCTTCAGATAGAACAGTTCGTCTGTGGGACGTTGCAACAGGAAACTGTGTTAGGTTTATGACAGGCCATAAGGTAAAAGATTTATGAGAATTAAAATTGCAATTTTCATTTGCATTTAATAAAGTATTATTTATTTATTTATTTACTTATTTTTTAGTTTCATATTAGCTTATATTAGGGCCATTCAAATAAAAACGAGCCAAAGAACATAGTAAAATGCCAAATGGGTTTATTGCTGGATTTTTGACACCTAACATAGGGGGGGCACCACTATAGTATCATGACTCAGTGACAGGTGGTACTGTGATTACACGACAAGAATAACAATCTGCTTTTGTTCAGGACATTGTGTTAGTGTACCATCCAGACAGTCATGATTGAAGCAATTGAACCTTGAACAGCAAGCTGCTATTCATTTTTAAACGTAGAAGGTGTCGGGAGTACAGAAATCCACCGCCGCATGAGTAACATGTACCAAAAATGCATGCCTTTGTCACTACAGAATGGAATAAGTAGTACGAGAGGGACGGTCATCGTTGACTGATGATTTGGAGGGCAGGTTAAGTACACTGTGCGATCAAGGATACTTCGATATTTCCATAGTGGAAGACAGAAGAGTCAAGTGGAAGCTCTTGCTGACAAAGTCATAAGCAGAATTTCAGCATTTTGATTGGTGGGGGGAAATATCTCAATTGGCGATATACAGAAATATAGAAATTGGCGATATATAGAAAATCTACTAGTGAGGTTTATATAAAAAGTGGTTTTCTAAAGAAAAAGCAGTATCTGTTAAATAAATTGGTGCATATAGAAAACGTTAATTGAAGCACTCATTCCCATTGGTATTGATCTTGTTTTAGCGATATCATTTAAGTTTAGTGGAATTTTTCTTATCACTTACGTATATGAATTAAACTATCAAAAATGATATACTGATCCAGCCCAGACAGACTGTAATTGTCAAATAATTTCAAAAATCGTCTTATAGAATTATAATGAGAAAATTATAGAATTTACAATATTCTGATCAATAATTAAAAACTGCATTGTGATTCTGTTAACTAAATTATATTATAAATTATAATTTTAGTTAATAGTATAATAGTATTTATTTTATAATTTGACATTTATGATTCTTAGTGAAAAATTAATGGGTGAAAGTGAATTTTAAAAGAAGTTTTTCAAAATTACCAAGAAATTTGTTTGGATAAACATAAGGAATACTCTTCAATTCATATTTTAAATAAATACAGTGGAACCCCGCTATTCGTACACAATCCGTTCCAGAAGGCAGTTCGAATGGCGATTTGTACGAATGGCGAATCATTTTTTCACATAAGATATAATGTAAATTGGATTAATCCGTTCCAGAACCCAGAGATGATTGCTTATTTAAACCTTTGTAATAATACTTTAAGTGTAAAATACCTAAAAACTATGAAAACAATAAATATATAGGCCTCTCTTATTATGTCTTTCTTTTTCAGTAAAGACGATATGGTTGATTTCGCCATGCCATACTGAGTTGCCAGGTCAGAGACACGAGTTCCACTTTCAAACTTCGCAACGATTTCTTTTTTTCAATTCAATTGTCGTTCTCACTGCTTTCCTTTTAGGCTTAGTTGAATCAGTAATATTTTTTGGATACATGGCTGCACTATTTTCAATAAAAATACCAAAAAATAACAATAAAATATCACAAAGTTTCATAAAGCTTGCGTGGATGATGAGTAGCGTACGGAAGCTAGCACGAGACTGAACTGAAGCGACCGCGTGGGGTGGTCAGTAACAAGGTCACACTGTCCGAATCGCGAGCAAGCGTACGAATGGAGAGTTCAATTTTACTTGAAAAAGTTGGACGAATAACGAGTTGTACGAATAGCGAGGCGGACGAATGGCGGGGTTCCACTGTACATGGAATAAGCAGATAAAATATACAAATAATTCCACTATAGAAATAAAACTAATGATAAAAATAAGAAAAGTGATAAAGTATGTTCAATTTAACAAAGAAGAATGAACAATAAAAAGAATTATAAATTGGTTTCTTTTTAGGGTCCAATTCACAGCCTTGCATTTTCTATTGATGGTCGTTTCCTAGCCTCATCTGGTGCTGATAAAAGAATTCTTCTGTGGGATATTGCTCATGGGCATTTAGTAGCAGAGTTGAAAGGGCATACAGATACAATTTATGCATTAAATTTTAGCAGAGATGGAAACATCCTTGCCTCAGGTATTGTTGTTATCTATCTACATGTGTGTGTGTTTTTAATTTTTGTCTTTTTATTATCTAATTACAATTAACTGATTGCTACTACAAAATATTTCAAAATTCTTTTAATAAATAAATTTCTGAATCTTTGATTTAGTAATAAAAATGCTAGAACAGTTTCAAAAAGGATAGACACAAAAACTATTTAAAAATATTAAAAATATTTAATCATGCAACCAGGTTTTGAACTGGACTCGCTAACCATTTTCGAGTACAAAATCGGCACAGTTTAGGTTGCTTATAACAGAAATTCAAAACAATAACAGGTCTGTGATAGGATGGGTGGATTTTCTGGTGGAGATCCCTGGTGGTGGAGAGATCTAGACCATCAAGGTGATAACTGTGGTTATGGTTGATTTATATATAAATATTAATAAATATTAATAAGTATAATAAGTATATAAAAATATATTTACAGGGTGAATCGGTAGCATTACTGAATTGCACATTGTGATATTGTACGAACTACATGTTACCAATAAACATACTGTTAATGTCCATTGTTTCCATTGTAGTCTGACTTCGTTTCTTTGGATTGGAATAACTCAGCAACCATGCACTTCCGGTCGTATGTTTATCTGACCTTTTTTTACTTCATTTTGTATAGAGAACCTGCCCCCGCAGTTTGTTCCTCTATTTTAGATTCACCCTAAAAAAAAAATCAAGGAGGTTGCTCCAAAGGATATCTAGACAAGCTATTAGGGGTCACTATTAATGAGATCTTTATCTTTGAAAGGGAACCCATGTTGATTAATGGATCTGATAGAAATTGAATCGTTATAGTAGTGGTGATCACTTAATATAAAGAGAGATTCAATACACTTTCTGATGAAATCGTGTGCTTCAAAATGAAGGAAGTACGGGGTTTGTACTCGAAAACGGCAGACGAGTCTGGTTCGAACCTGGTCGTATGATTAAATATTTTTAATGTTTTTAATATTTTTAATTACTTTATGTGTCTGATCTTTTTGAAACTGTTCTATTAGTTTTACACACATTAAAAATCTACATTAATAAAAATTCTTATGCTTAATAACATATGACCTGTTAATTGTGTTTAAACTTCTTTTGTTTCTATTTATTTTTCTTTGGATATTTATTGACATTACTGAATGTAAATTATAGAACTAAACTTTCATCAGGAAGAATCTCATAATATTTTTGTTTTAATGTATGATTTCGTTTTCTCTTAATTGTTTTTCCTAACTGACAAGAAATTCTTATTAGATTTAAGTAACGTATTGATATTACATAGAACTTTCCCAGCACTACTTAACAGTTTACAACTTTACTTTCCATCTTTAGAAAGATATTTATTGAAAATAATTGCAATAAAGAATTGCATATTAAATGAAAAATGGCTGCTTGATAATAGCAATGGATGAATCACACTGGAAAAATATCATAAGAAAGGCTGTTTAATTATTATTTGAAAGAAAAAAAAAAAGGATCAGTACCATATTGGATAGATTGAAGAAGTTGGAATAGGAAATTTCTTAATAATGATGTTTTGTTTTGTTTTTTTTTTTTCCCTTAGTAAATCTTAATTATTTGAACTCTAACCTTTATTGTCACATATATGAACATTAAAGATTCAGTTACACTATCAATAATATTGTTATGAGATAGGTTTGTTAGACACTAACTATAAAAAGATATTGTTCTGTTACCAAACTGCATCCATATGAGGTCAAGATCACAAATCAGGTTTTGCAGTTTATTTTAAGCTAGCAAAATATCTGTGCTTCTTGCAGATTAAAAAAAGAGTTGTCCTGATGTGGAGAAGGAAAAAATTGTATTTGTGATATCACTTTGAACCTTTCTCACCTGGTTTTCTATCTTATTCTTTTTATTTTCTCTTCCTCTACTGATATTGTAGTTTCACACTAAATTGGATTTCAATTCAGAAAAACCTCCTTATTTGGCAGTATCTGATTACTTACATTCACCTGGACATTATGATGTTAAATGTAGACATTACGTCGCTGGACTGGCAAGTTACTGTCAGTACTCGAGAGAAGACATTACACAACTAAAGCTATAATTTGGAACATTTTTCAGTACTTCAAGAGTCAGAGTGATGAAATATATATTTCTTAAGCATTGGATAGAACAGCTACAGCAACAAATTTGTCTGCTTAGATGGTGAAGAAAATTGTCTGTGAAAGGTCTTTCCCAGGAAATCATTCACCAGTGCTGGCATGAAGCAGATTCATGTAAAGCCAGTGATAGATATGGATGACTTTGACTTATATACCGTATTTACGCGAATAATTTCCCCCATCGCTTATTTTCCCCACCCCAGTTTTTGTGGATTACAAAATTCAATTTTTATTTTTATCGCATAATTTCCCCACCTCTACTTCAACGCGTTTCCAACATGATCTTGACTGGCAGTCAACTCACGACGACGCGACAATGTACTGTTACTTCGGCATTTCTCTATCCCACACTACTTTAGGGGAAGATTCCACCCCCACCCCGGTCAGTACAAGAGCAGACTCCTTCTGAATCAGTACAACAATTTCGAGTGTTTTGTGAAAACGTGAAGTTCGCGAATAAAGTTAAGTTCTCTATTAGCAGGCAGCTGATGCTGACATCATGCGGTGAGCAGCTATAAAGATGGTGGGCTGCGCTGCGTGAGTTACGAAATTACGTCACAGTCGCACACACACTTCCGTGCATGCCTATTGCTTAACTGTACTTTGAAGAAAAAACAAATGTTGAGAAGTGATTTCTATATTTTAAATGTTGGGTGTTAATAAAATTGTTGTTAATTACATTTCTTGCTTTAACAATCAATATTTAACATGGTCTTCCTTACACTTTCACCATATTTTTTTTCCTCAAATTGAAAAACATCGCATAATTTCCCCACCCACCCTTTTTTTGTCAAAATATCGATGAAAAAAAGGGGAAATTATGCGAGTAAATATGGTATATTGTTAGAGCCACTATCAGTGAAATTATTTGTTTTTAGAATGAATACCCAATGCTGCTATCATTCATTCGAAGCTTCAGTCCAAGATTTGAATTCAATGGAAGCAAAACATCTTTGCAACGAATTCTTCACATGGAGCTGAGAATGAAGTACGGAACATTTAATATAAGAAAATTCTACATCGACATTACATAGCCAAGTTATTAAAAAATTATCAAATTATTTAAATAGTAACAATAATGTAAAAAGAATATATGCATGACTGTAGAAAATACAAAAACCAGAATGCTTTCGTTATGTTTAAAAGATTCAGTTACGAATTTTAACAATAGATGTCACTGTTTACATCAATTGATAAGCGTATTACATCATAAAAAGCTTTTCTTTTGTGAAATGGACTGTAGTAATTTATCAGTGATGCATCAAGTCATCTTTCTGATTGTAAAAATCAGAATTTGCAAGCAAAAAATCAATTTGCAAGCAAAAATGACATTGCAAAGCCAATAATTGCTACCATATCTGTTATTTAGAATCTTCTGGGCTTAATTACTCAAAAAAAAAAATTAACTGATCTACACCAAACATTAAATTTAAGAGTTTAATCATATTGTATACATCTCATATTATTGTAAATCACTGTGGATGGTTAATCACTGGATACTAAGCCTTTTATAGCTTAGTATGTTTTACTGTAAATTTCAAATCTGTTGGCAATTTCATTTTTTTTCCCTGATTTTTGCAGCATAGAACAAATCCATTTTAAGGACAGAAGGTATTTATTAATGATGGTAATGCATTTTTGCTGCAACTAAATTTACATGCTTAGCAGCATTGAAGAAGGAATTAGGTAGCATTGAATAGTTTGTCATCAGCGATTAGTATGGTACAGGATATTTTAAATATTTAATAGTTTAGAATTTAATGATTTCCTACAATAATGAATAGGTGTATTGATTGCACTAAAAGAAATTATTCTGTTGTTTAAGTCATCTAGTGATTTATCATGTTTGTTCAGTAATTTAGTGATTTTTATTAAGTTTTCAAAACTTTATTGAACTTTTTTAAAAATATATATCCTCTTCTAATTAACAAAGCAATAGATCAAGATTTGACAACAATTTTGTAAAATTATGTAAATTTCAGAGAAAAAAGTATATTTTTTTTAATAATAAACAGTTACTTAATATTATATAAAATATTTAAATAATCTTAGATACTAGTTTTAAAATATTTCTTCCATTACGTAAAGTTTTGAAGAAATCATCCACACTAACAGCTTTTTGGATTATGAATGTCTATAAGGTTCTAAATTTAGGGGAATTAATTATAAATTCGGTAAAAAGATATAAAAAATAAACATACTTTTTTTTTTTTAGGAGGGTTAGATTGCACAGTGAGGCTATGGGATGCAAATAAATTATTTGAAGAAATAGATGTTGAAGATCTGAACATATCACATATACCAACAATCAGGTAAGGAATACACTAGATATTATCTGATAAATGATTACAACAAAAATATTTTTGAATGGGTGGACCTGGGGGTGGGGGCAGCAAGAAATGGAAATTAAATCTTCTTTAACTAAATTATGGAACCATGTTATTACTGTTATTATTATTATTTCTTGCTATTTAAGCTCTAAAACCCAGGTTCCCATTCTAGGGATCGCAAAGTGTTTTCTGGGGGGGGGGGGGGGGATCGCCACGGTTATTTTTCGTTGCAATTATTTTTATAGGAAACTTAATCATGAAGGTTTTTGACACTTATTTATTTCAGTATGGTTACACTGCAGTATACTACTAGTGGTTGTAATACTGATTTTTGATAAATGAAAAGAAGTGACTTAAAAGGTCCACCGTGGAAGAAATTTAAAAAAATATTAAAAGCTAGTCATGGCCAAACATATTAAACATTTTATATTATTTTTATTATTTGTATGGGGTCATTAATATTCTTTCAAATTTCCGCAGACCTTGATTAACATTCTAAAAATAAAATTTTCAAATGCAGTTATTATTAGAATAAAATCCTATGTTATAAATGGTAAAATGAAAAAAATATTCACTATGATGCAAAATTTGATATTGAAATTCATTTTTAATTAATGCCTTGATGTTAATTAAATCTAAGGTGAAAATTATATTCTGAAAAATCTATTTTAACGTATGATATTTTATTTTCCCTATTAAAAATGCCTTTTCTGCAAATGTGGCAGGGTCACAGGTTACTTGGCTTTTCGATTTGGGGGGGGGGGGGTGACTCAAAAAAGGTTGCGAAACACTGCTCTAAACTAATTAGTTATCGAACCTACTCAAGATTCGGTTAATTCAGTAGCTCTTCTGTATTGTTGTCATTGTATATAAGTTTTCAAATTCTGTGGAAAGACATTCAATTACAGAATTACCAAAATACATACAAATTTTCACAGTGATTATGAAAATGCAATTTATCATACATCTTCTAAAGAAGTGTTGTTTGACCTTTTACGAGTGAAATAAAATAAATGTGATTTACAGAAATTGGGTTTGTAACCTTTTCAGGACAGATTTATTTTTAGTTAATAACTGTATATGATATCCTCCATAAAGAATTAACCCAATTTACATTTGAGACAATCTATTTAAAGAAATTGGAGAGGATCAGTAGTACAATTTACATAAGATTTCTGAAGGAAGGAAAAGTTTGATAGGTGTAGTTTGTTAATATTTCTTTAAATTGTGAATTTGTGCACATGAGGATTAATTAACAAAATGAAAATTAGAATTCTTATTAAGTATTTACTGCAATAAATATTTAATAAAGAACTTTTAATTGCAATATGAGATGGTAATTATGGAGAAACATATCAATTGCAAGCTGATATTTTACACGAACAGTGAAGAAAAGCTAAATCAGACCAGTTCATAAATTATTTACTGTTAGTAACAGAAACATCATAAAAATAACAAAGTTACCATAATCCCTTCCATGCCTAATATTACATACTGTGCATACCATGTGTCGATATGAAAGACACACAAAAAAGGTGTTTCTGTTGAATCACAGGCACCCACCAGGACTTAATATCGACATTGGCAGTGCCTGTCCACTCTATTAAGAAGTCAACTGTCTTCTATGCATTACTGAATATAACAAATACACGAGTGAGGTGGACTGCACAGATCATCTAATAAAACCCTATGAAATTACTTGAAAGTCCATGAAGTAGTGTAAGAAACTGGTACTGCATTGCATGCATCTCTCACAGTTTTATAATCCACAATAAGAATGCAGGAACAAAATTCCATTCTACATTTTCAGTATGATGTAACAGAGTCCACCCTATGTGGATGCACTTCCCCCAAATGCAGCCAAAAAAGACGTGCAGAGTTAGCTACTAAAAAGATGTTCTTAAGAAAAGCATCTATCACTGTACCAACTGTTCCAGCCAATCAGGACTGCGTTATTTCCATTATTTTCAGATCTACTATTCAAAGTTTACGTACTGGATCTAAAGTTACGATAGCTGCCAGAAATAGTCAGGTGTGGTCCGATCACGTTTTGAATCCACATTGAACCAAAAACAGTAATACTGTCAAAGTTATGACTAGCTTGTGACATTCTGAAAGACAGTTTACTCAGCTTTTCAGGACTCAAGAGCGTTCATGTGACATACGTTAAAATAAATAATTACTGGTTATTTCTAAGGTCAATCATTTTTATAGGCTCAACACAGAGCAGTTCAAATGCATCAGCAGTGAAGGGGGTTAATCAATTTCCTTTTTTTTATTATTGCTATGAAAGTAATTATAGGATTTAATCTTTTTTTCTTCTTCTTCTATTTCAGGACAAATACTGATTCACTTCTTCTTGGTGTTTATCCAACAAAGTCAACTACAGTGTTAAGCCTACATTTTACCAGAAGAAATCTTTTACTATCTGCAGGAATGTTTTGTGGCTAATCTTACCATTGTGAAATCATATATAAACAATCTAGTGATGAAGTCATGATGGCTTACAGAGATCTGCAAAGCATGGATGGTCAACCGAGCTCAAGCAGATTGTTTTTTTTTAATTTGTTTCATGGTAGAATTCAAATTAAAAAGACAAACAGTAACTGACTAATGGCAAGGAGAAAATGTGGCCGAATAAATTAATAATCTAAAAGGTTATAATCCAGGCAGTTAGGAAATTGTTTTTTTTTTTAAAGCAAGCAAACAAACAAAAAAAAAAAGCTCAAAGGCTTTCAATATATATGTGATTGTCCAATCTCCTTTATTCCATTAAATTGGAAGTGAACTATTTTAAGATTTAAAGACCAAAGGTGTCATTTTGAGAGAAATAAATATTCACATTAAATGCCATTCTTCAATTTTTATAGATGTCGAAGTTATTCATAATCATCATTTTTTTAAAAAAATTTTATTAACATTATTTTGACAAAAATAAAAACATTTCATAAACATTCATTCAGTCAGTATTTCTGAGAGAAAAAAAGTAAAGATGAGAATTATGAAGATTATGGTATATTTATGAACTTTTACTAGAATTAAATAAAAGAGGGATAATTGGCCTAGAAATTTGGAGTGAACAATAGCTGTTAATTAATTCCTTATCCAATATATCCCTTTGCCATTGTAAGGTTTTTTAAAATAATAATATAAAAATAAAGATATTTATTTTCAATTTAACATCAAGATGTTTGCATTTATTTATGAAAATTATAAATGTTACGTGTGTTAATTTAAAGAAAATGTAATTTTAGATTTGTAAGTCCAATATGAAGTTGTAGTAAAATCTGCATCTTTTCTTTTAGATAATTTCAGCAAACAAAAGTTGTGCACCTTTCACATACCATTACAGTTCTAATCAAACAAAAAAAGGGAATACCATGTACTGAAATATGGCATCCTGTTTCTATATTAAAATAGTATTTCCCATTAAATCTGTTTTATTAATTTAGTATTTCATAATTAGTTATCTATGGAATTGTTATATTAGTTTTAACTCTGTGATTATCATGTAAGAAATATTCTGCAAAATGTTGCAGAATGTAAATATTCTTGAACAATGCAAAAATACATTGTATCTACATAGAATTACTAACTATTTTGAAAACATTTGATATTTAAGATTTTCTTTAATTTGTGATGCAGAAAATGCAATTTGTGAAAACATGAATGTACAATAAAATATCTTCCTATGGAACCTGAATTTTTATATTTTATACTGATACAGTGCTTGGAAGAACACTTTCCTTTGAATTCATCAAAGCTCATGTCTCACAAGAAAATTATTTCGGAAGCAAGTTCCTCTTTTCATTCAATGTTAACAGATTTTTTTTATTTTTTTTTTACAGTTCCTTTTGAATTTCTTTCTCGAAACATGAGAGTAATTTCATATTGGAATGAATCAAAATCTTCTGAAGATTTTAAAATATTTCTTCATATAGGTCTAATATTATTGCTGTATAGATCTACAAAAACATTACTTTACAAATACTTTTTTTCATTCCAGAAATCGGAACTTTTGCATGTTAATATATTAGCCTTTCTTATAAGGCTCCCTTTGATATCGATGAGGCATACAGACTCCAGCAGGCACGTGTACAGCTCACTGACGATGAAAAACTACTTGTGTCACGGATTTTCTGTTAATTACCTATAAGTTATGAGAAACCCGCGATCTACTTTGATAATTTCCTTTAAGGGAAAAGGAAAAAAAAAATTATTATAGATAAATATTGAAATTAACTTAAAATCCCTCTAAATTAAGGATAAAACCTAACGCGCCTTTTGATAGCCGGGCCCACAGAGTTCATCTCAAGCACGAGTAGGTTAATTGAGGGGACAGGGTGATAAAATTTTAGTTAATAAAGTACACAAGACAATAAAAATTTTCTAAGGATTATATATTTTCTAAAAATAAGTATGACGGGTTTACACAAGATAATATGGGGTATATTGACAATCAAAGGAGAGTTCTGAATTGGTCACTCAGTTCTTGAGAATTCTAGTCGTGTCATTTGTACGCATACAAAAATATGTCGGTTTCCCCGAGTCATGGCTAAGATATAGAATAGAGTACTTCGAGTTTTGTCCGGACAATTCTCGCAGTAATTTTAGGATTTCAAACCTGCACTGGACGATATACGAAGCACTTATGAATGATGCACTTTCTTCTATCACTATATCACCTTTTCCGTGAGCTTGCGGTCGATGTGTCTCCGCATATCTAGCGCTAGTTGGAGCTGGGATGGGCAGAGTCGCAAGGTATTCGGAGTCGAAGTTTGCTGAAGAGCATCCTCTTGGCCCATCGCTTTCCCTCGGGCCAACGTGGCCCTGAGAAACGACCGGGGGCCGCAAATGGGCGGTCGAAATAGCGATGTCCAGTCGTCTTGGAGATTTACATCATCTTATACAGTTGGTTGCGTTCTCTAACGGAGCACAGCCGAGTGATGTACCGCTCGGTGTTGTTCGAATTATATTTCATCTCGAACTTATATCACACGATTCATCTCAGAGGTTTTTCTGCCTCATGGTTTTTATCATTTTCACTCACCTCTGAACTAGTTATAGGGGGTCCCGATGGGATGAGAGACGGTCGGGGAGAAAAAGAAATGAATCATCCACTGTCTCTAAACAAAGTGTCAGCTGATGACATAGAAGGCAGCTGGTGGTTTCAGGCCGTCTTTTAATTTTCCAGACCAGATGCAGCCCTTTGATCCAAGGTCACTCGGGTCGCTCGTTTCTTCATGTTTAGAGGGGGTGACCCTTGACCCGTCGTCTCGGGGTAGATGGGTGGTCCACGAAGAGTTGCCAAGCTGGCTGCAAATTATTTACGTTTTTGGGGCCGAAAGAGGGGAAGGCTGGTCTGGGGTAGGGGAATTTAGGTTAAAAGAATTCTCTCATGTTTATATGGAGGAAACACAAAAATAAAGGAATTCGATTAATTCCAATGAAAAGAATGATGTTAATTAAACTTCACAGGATAAAAAGAAAAGGGGGGGGCGAATATATGAATAGAGATTATTAGATAAGGGATAATAGTGGCACGGTTAATTATATGGAAATGAAAATATACCGTGACACACGTCTGGATCCCCAACAGTCCTCTACTTATACGCTCTTACACGACAGTTCAGAGGGCGCTGCTGAGTCTAGGCATGCACATTCATTCCCAAATTTTAATCATTTGCATACCATACCCTGTTTTACATTTCCTATAAGTTTCACTTCATTTGCATGTTTCGTTCATGGGATTGCATTTTTCACAAACATGAGTGTATTTAATTGAGGATCATTCCATCAAATAGTTCCTCCGATTGGTTGCTAGAGCATTTATGAAAATTTCAGTAGTTTTAGTAGGCTATCTTTAATTGCATACTTTGAATATGTACTTAATAAAATTAAAATAAAAACGTTTTATTTTTATAAAGGCTACTTTTTCCTGAAGAAAAGAAAAATGTCCAAAATAAGTCATGTAAGCATATTTTCTTTTGTCACATATTCAACACAAATAAAGATAAGGGTTTTATTTAAAAACAGTTAAGTTTAACTAAACTATTCTGACTAACAAAATTAACCAGCTTTCTTTCATTTAAGATGTAAAATAGGTATTGATTTTAAAACTTTGCGAAATTAGGAACTTGTTTCTTAAGGACAGTTATTTTCAAAATAAAACTTCTTTACTAACCTGAATGCTTGCAGCTAAACAGCTCAAAAATGTTAACCACAACCTTAATTTACTGCCTTTTAAAAAAAAAAGGCAGTAGTAGTTCCTGAAAGAACTTAATGTAAAAACCTACTTTCCTTAAATGCTTTTTTTGTTTTTTATTTTTCTTTGGTTTTGGAAGTCCTGAAACAATTCAAACGAAAAATGTTTATTTGTAAATTGTAATAACGGCTGAATACACTCTTTGACAAAAAAATCGACACATTCAGAAAAAAATAATCCGATAGTAATGAAACTTCACAAGCGAAAACCTTTCAACCGATTATACAAATAATCAAAAATTGCACCCAATGAATGACAGTATTGGAACTGAGCATCATGATGGTGTATGTAAAGAGCGAATCTCACTCTCAGGATCAAAACTTCCAGTGGATGTTGATTGCTTTTTCCTGCCTTAACTGTAACAATGCCTTGCCATGCATTTCCGGCCACTACGACCATATGATGAAGTTTGACAGAGGATGTGCCATCGGACTACATGAGGCTGGATGGGCAAACCGACAAATCACTTGGCATTTGGGTCGATGCGGCAATGAGACTATGCAGACAGGAATGTGTCCTGAATGGTCGATTTCGGCGACAAGAGGGCAGTGGAAGGACTAGGGCGATGACGGGAAGATAGAGCGATTGTCAAAAGCAGCTGTCACAGTACCAGATTTGTCGCTATTTACCAACCAATGTGTGAGCAATTCTAAAGTGACCACCCGGGTCATTAATAGAAGACTACAGAAGCAGAATCTACACTCGCGGAGCCCATTATGTCGTCTACCACTGACCAGTATGCACCATCAAGAGACAGGCATGATCAATGTGGAATTGTGCTGATTTGGAACTGTCTTCAGTGATGAGCCCCGATGACCAGCACAGACGTGTCTGGAGATGACCCAGACATCGTCGGAAGTCCGCTCTTACTGTCACACGCCACACAGCCCGACAACAAGGAGTTATGGTCTGGGGTGCCATTTCGTTTGATAGCCCGACCCGCTTGGTAGTCCTCCATGGCACCCTCATAGCACAGCAGTATGTTACTGAAATTCTATGACCCATTGTGTTGCCATTCTTTTCGCGGAACCCTGGGTTTATTTTTCAGCAAGATAACGCCTGGCCACACATTGTCTTTGTGGTTGCGACACAATTCCTTGGCCAGCCAGATCTCTCTCTCCTATTGACCACATTTGGGATGTGAGGGGGCATTGTCAGGCAATTGGAGGCTACCTGGCAAAAAAATCCCACAGAACACCATCTGCCAACTGTATGAATCAATGCCACATCGGGTAACAGCTTGTATCCAGGCCAGTGGTGGACCAATGCCATACTGATCTGCTTACTTTATGTAGCTCTTTCTGTTCAGTTATTTTCAATTTCTAATCATTCTGTTTCTGTACATGTATATGAATGTACCAAATTTTGTCTCAATTTGATAATTCCTTCATGTGTTGATTTTTTTGTCAAAGAGTGTTGTATCTGCACATTTTTCATATGTTGACAGTGAATTAAAATAAACGTACTTATATCAGTTACTAAAACCTATCACTGCAAATGAAGATGTCAATGGATTGTTTAATATCATAGAAACTTTTTTAATGAATATTTTTTATAGAATTTTTTTTTATATCCAAAATCTAAAAGTGTTTTTTTTTTTTAAATCTTCATATCTGTTTACTGTCAAAAAATACACATACACTTCTTCAGAATTCTATTTAGCTGTTATTTTATATTTATTTATCAATTCAATGAATATAATCTTTGCTTTCTTTGTCTTTAATCCAACTCTTATGCCTTCAATGACAAGTTCTTATATTATCATCC
>JAFIDM010000001.1:100248440-100340716 GCA_023159025.1 Thereuonema tuberculata
AAAAAAAAAAAAAAGGTTGATAATGCTCTCTCAAAAGTTGTTGTTTAACAATTATAAGAGGGCAACTGTTACCATTTGTTGTCCGTCTCCATCCACAACAGACAAAGTGTAAACATAGAAAGTCTCGTTGATCATTTATTTATTTTTTCCCTACTCCAATTGTCGTTATTTATTCTTGGATTTTAATCGTTAAATAATATTGGTATCATTTTCAGCCATGAATTGGTTCTAAATTCCTCAGTCCTGGAGATTGCGATTATTTTCATAACAAAGATCTTTTCAGATCTTCGCAACCCTCTTTGCTAATCTTTCTTGTTAATAGTTTCTAAATGCCAATTAGGCAACCATTAACTCTTCTCAGAAATACTTTAGCGTTGCCCAATCCAGATATTTTCTGATCCTTCCTCTTAGAATGTTTTTCTCTATAAACTAGTTGAAATATGTTGCTTTTTATAAATTTTTATTTCTCTCAATTTTTTTTTTCACCCATAACTGGGTTAGAAATATAAAACTTCATTTTATTAACATTTAAGAAAAGAAGATTAAAACAAACATAAAACGTTCCCTTTAAGGAATGGTGACACCCATATTGGGAACTGTGATCTGCTAGATTATTAGATTTTTTAACACTGCAAATAGTATGGTCATTGAAGTATAAAAATTGCTTTCTTTGGTCATAATTTGCAATTTCTAATTTATGAAACTTTGTTAACTTTTATTAACATTATTATGAAATACCCAGTTGTACTCAATCATTACTGTTCATCAATTATCAGTCAAACTTAATAAAAATTACTGAGTGATCAAATCACATAATATTCATAACCCTAAAGAAAATGATTTTGAATAATCTTAATTGATCAATATGAAGGCCGGTCAATTTATCATATTTTTTGTTCTTTCCTTCTAGTATTGATATAGAGGCAAAGGGGTGAAGTAATATCTGATCCACAAGCTTTGAAATAAAATAAATAAAGATGTTTATTTTGATTAATAAAAATTACGTGCTATTAAATAAAATTTAAAAAATGCCTACCATTATATGCATGGATATTTAGTTAAATAAAAGGATAAAAGTCCATCGATGGATTAAATAAAAACATCCTCCATCAATGGATTCGTCTTGTAAAATTACAAGACGAATCCATTGATGGAAGATATTTTTTAAATTCACTTGAAAATGGACCCAATTTAGTTGAGGGTCAGAAATGTCGTGGACTTTTATCCTTTTTAACTAATTATCCATGCATATAATATTTATTTTGATTTTACTGGTAGAAGCTACTGAGTTTTTTAACATTCTGTAGGAGATTTTCTAAATAATATACATCCATGATAGAGGAAGAAGGAAAGTTTGTACAGTTTCCTTGGAAGCCAATACTTTAGAGAGATGTTGAATTCCTCTATATTTAGAAAGATGACAATTTGTGCTCAGAGAAAATGATAGTAAAATAGAGATTTTTGCAATTTAGTTGAAACTTCTATAGAATATGTGCTGCAATTTCAGATTCTCTTTTTACAAGCAAATTTTCCTTTCCATTAACATTTTTGTCAAAACCATGCCATCATTTTTCTTTTAAACTGGTACGAAGTCTTCTATATTCCTTGTTATTTTCATTAATTATAGTTTGCTTTTTTAAAAAAAAATACTAGTTTGTTTATGATATAAAGGGAACAACTTTGTGACTGGTATCTCAGAGGCTATTTCTATTTTTTTCTTTGTGTGTATGTGTGCTTTATATATGTGAGGTATCACATTTACGCCAACGATTGATTCTGCTAAACATTGTGTCAAGGCCTTGATGCTTGTTGTGGTTGGTCCTAGCTAATGACCTCCAAGCAGAAGAAAAGAAGCTGGAATTTCAGCACATGTTTTACCAACTAAACACCAAGATTCATTTTATCACTTCCTTCAGGACAGCTCATCATTTATTTATACGAATAGCTTTTTCCAAATCGTGAACATAAAACCATTAGCATTCCAATTGCATAAAACAAGAATAGCAATAACTGATGTTGGTCGACCAACTCAACCTGTCTGATGAAATATGGCTGTTAATTTCCTCTCTCCACTGTGCTTTACAAGTGGATGAATTGTAACTTTGAACACATAAAAATAAAAGGAATGATGATACGTAAAAACTGATTGCACCATTGAATTTCTGGCATTTTTCTTGTTTGAAATATGTCATGTGACCCTGTTCCCATTTGAAAATTTTGACTTACATACAAGATGGCTGCCATGTCCTGGAAATATCCTAAAATGTAGGCCCCCTCGCCTATTCTTTGCTGGGGTACTCAGATATTTCATTTTCCCTTCCGTTTCCGAAATACAAGGGTGTCCTGAGACTTTTGACTCACCCTGTATTTCAGGAAGGGTATTTTATCCCATTTTCCTCATTTTGCAATGCTGTGAATCCTAAGGGTTCATTTCAATCATCTATTTGTTCTGTGTGGATGATCGAATTATTTTCTGGAGTTCTTTTCAATTTTTGTTTTGTTAAGAAACCGTTAAAGCTGACCGTGATGTTCCAAAAGAATGGCACTGCTTAACTGTATGAACTTCTCAAAATTCCGGAAAGTTTTTATGTATAGATTGAATGTACAACCTCTTAAAGTCTGTTTCATATTTCATTTTCGGACAAGTTAGTGTTATGTATCCTTCAGCCTTCTGATTTCAACAGTTGTAAATTTAATACTTTCTCAATGGCAGAAAGCAAATTCATTTTATAATTAATATTTACTTAAGGAGGAAATAAGTTATTTATTTCCTTAATGGAAGCGAAGCTGTAAATTTGTGGAATTAATTGGGCTGTTTTGAGGTGGTAATGGAGATCGCATTAGATTCCTGCAATTTTTTTTTTTTTTTTTTCTTCCTTGAAATGAAAAAGTATATTTTGTAAATGAATGTATAGTTCTTAATTATTATCATCACAATTACTTTACCCTTTTCCTAACGATAGCATTTTTTGCTACATTTTCCTCTCAAGTTTTTCAGAACTTGCATCAGTATCATCTGTTTTGTTTTGTTTTGTTTCTTTCATTTCTGCTTTTTAAATATTGACATTTTTGATTTTTTTAAAATGTGTTTGACTAAAACCAACCAATAATCTTATTTCATAATTTTCTTGGCAGTTGCATTAATTCTCTATTCCCCAGTTTTTTTTAAAATTTTCAAAGTTCCAGGAAATACTTTGAAAGTTATTCAAAATGTTTTTAAAAATCCTGAGGCGATGGGATAATTCTAAAGAAAAAGAAGATAAGAAAAGTCTTAACAGCATTAAGAAAAAGAATCGTAAAAAAGGGCTTTTCTAAACAATAGTTATAAAATCAAAGTATTAGAAAAAACTAAAATTAAATAAAATGAAGGGGGGAAGAACCCACCAACTTATTTTGCCTTGCACACGTAACAGGATAAACTTCCTTTTCAGCATAGAATCATCATTGCTGATATCATCTGCACACGATGTCGTCCTGTATTTTTATGGGAAACTTGTTGATCTTTTGTCATATTCTGCAGGAGGCAAAAAACATTTTAAAAATGCTATGACATTATTGCCATTGTAGATTAAGCTTTTCTGTTTTTTTCCTCCGATCTTTGTTTAATTTTTAAAACTTATTTTAACAGAAATTTTCTGAATAAAGCTTAAATTAATTTAAATAAATCTTTCTGCAAACCAAAAACATTCTTTCTGAGCTTTCTTTTTAATTATTATGATTATTATTTTTTATGTTTCATTTTTATCCTTCATCTTTGTAGACACACAATACATTTTTGTGTATTACTACATAAAATAAGCTTAATATGCATTTTTATTGCTTTATCTTCATAATGTAGTAAGTTAATACATGCACACACTTAAGCTTGAAAACAAAAAGCTCAAAGCAGGTTTCTCCCAGTTTTGGTTTAGAATGCTCAATCAGCTTATAAAAAGATAGATTTGTGTGAGCAATTTGAGGTTTTGTAGTTTGGATTTCAATAGGGTTTTTTCTTTTCCTTGAGATGTTCGCAAATTTTTTTTCCTCCTAGATTTTTTGATAGATTACTTTTTTTATTTTAGCTTATTAGTTACATAAGTAGAACTCGTTATGTTTAGAATTTTTCTAAACTTTGGTTTGTTTTTTGTGTGAGAATTTGTTACAATCACTTTGAAAACCATTTCTTACTGATCCTATTAATAGCACAGGAGTTAAATCTTTTTGTTCCTTTAAAAATAATCTGAAAAATAATGTTTGGAATTGTCTCATATAAAATGCTTACAGAGAAAGTTTCTGTAAAGTCAAATAACTTAAGTTAAACCAGGAAAAAATTGTGAAGGGAGTCTAAAAAAAAAAAATCACTATTCTAAACTGTTGTTGCATTTGTGTAGTAATGAAGATATTGCATTATATGATTAGATTATTGGAAACATTGAGTTGATTGACAAAAAAAAAATCTCATTTCTTTCGAAAAGATGGCTTTTTCCTTTCTTCCCTCCTCAAGTGATGTTTTGTTTTCTCCCTATCTCCCTCTCTCTTTTTTCCTCAATGAATAGAATTTTCGGCAAAACTCCGAACGGCAGTCCCAAATTATGAAAACCTCCGAACGCGATCCCAACGTTGTTATTAATTGTGTATTGTTGCTTAAAAATCACTTTAAACGTGCCATGCAGGGCCCCCATAAAGGGGGGGGGGGTCAATTGGTCCCACAGCACCGGGGCCCAGGCTGAGATCTACAGTATGTTTACTGTGGGTGACAGCATCTAAGATTTCTGAAGATGTCTTTTTTTTTGGTCGATTTGGAGATTCCGTTTTTTTCTTTTTTTTTTTTTTTTTGGTTGTCGATTTGGAGGTTCTGTTTTTTTTTAGTCTTAAGGTGACCGCGGCACTTAATACTTGAGGTAGCTCTTACCTTACAAAAGTCTGCCCACCCCTGCTGTAGAAGTATGAAATCGTGTGGTATTTTCGTGTATATATTTTTGGCCTAGAATTTATGATTTTGTTCATAATATGGGGGGAGGGGGGGGAGGCCCGGAATTGGGGGTCTGGTGCCATGGCTGGTAGATCGCAAGCACCAATAGTAATAACGCTTTAGTCGCACATATTCGGACAATACCTAAATATGTTGAGCGAAAACTATATGATTTGATATGTAATAACTCTGGCTATGTGTTATCCTTCAGTCATACTGTTATCTGTCATTAAAAAGGTTTTCATAATTTGGGACCGCCGTTCGGAGTTTTGCCGAATTTTCTTATAATTTACGATTTGATCACTGCTGCTGATCTTTTTGTACCCTAAAACTACTTTTTATGCTCTTTCAGGAATTATCAGTAATATTCGGGATTAAAAGTGAAAAATTATCAGTGCTGAATTGTCTGCATGAGATACACTACTCAATTATTTCTAAAAATTTACAACTGGTTAAGTAGTGCACTGAAAATTTTTTCATAGACACATTACTATGGAAAATTTGTTCTCAGTTTTTTAGAAAAATTCCCAAATCTTTCCTACATCATGTCTCCAATTGCAGGACCCAATAAAAAGTCACTTTATTCTTTATTAAAAAATTAATCATGAAACCAGTTCATTTCTGTGTAGAGGTCACATTAGATTGTTTTATTTAGTGTACAGTAGGTTAACTGAAAAAAAAACAAAAAAAACTGCAGAAATTTGAAATCTCATTGTAATGAAAATGAAAAATAATTTTTGCAGCTTCATCAGATTTTGCTCCTTTTTTCATAAAGAAAAATATTATGCTTTAATTTCATTAGAACTTAATAAGTGCAACCAGTACTATTCACTTACTCCCTTTCATAATTGCTTGTGCTTGGCTGTTTAATGCATGAATTTACACATTATAAATTGGTACTAGCAACATAGAATTTTAATGGTTATCAGATATGTGTTATTTGAAGTATTCTTATTGATTGCATAGTTAAACTATGGAATCTTCTATCTCCCCTGTCCACACCCCTCCTTTATCTTTCCCTTGAGTATGCTTTCGTTCCATATTAACAGAACTTTTTTTATTATTATTTTAATTTCAGATATTCTAAAAGCTTCATCATGGGTTCCGAACAGCAGTTTTGCTTAAGATGGAATAACCATCAAATTAACATGTTAGGTGTATTTGATCAGCTATTGCAGAGCGAAGCACTGGTTGATGTGACTTTAGCATGTGAAGGACTAAGCCTAAAAGCCCACAAGGTAGTTTTGTGTGCTTGCAGTCCATATTTTCAAAGTCTGTTTTTAGAAAATCCCTGTAAACATCCAATTGTTATTTTAAAAGATGTTAAATACGGAGATCTCAAAGCATTGATAGATTTCATGTATAGAGGTGAAGTTAACGTATCTCAGGACCAATTGAGTGCCCTTTTAAAGACTGCCGAAACTTTGAAGGTGAAAGGGCTTGCTGAAGTGACTGGAGGAATCAACGACCAAGTTCCTGCTTCAGAACCAGGGGTGTCCAATCAGTCGGCATCATCTCCTCCACAACCACAGCATGCTGGACCTCCAACTGAAACATCAGGGAGATCGCCACCAGCCAAAAGAAAAAAAGTAAGGCAGAGGAGACGATCTGGTGGAAGTGCTGAGCAGTCTGACAGAGAGGAAGATAATTCTAGGGATATGCAGAATCCATTAGAAGTTTTAGAAACTAAAGTAGAAATTTCAGATGATGACTATGAACTGAGTCGGCGAAGAATTGAAAATTCTGAAAAAAATATAGGACCATCTCAATCAGCTGACTTACAATTAGAAGGACCTTGTGAAATTAATCCAGATCCTGTTATTCCAGTCGGTGTTAATGCAGTAAGTTTGAAAATACATTTTTTTTTTTTCCTTTTGATATAAGTGGTGTATCAATAATAACTGCTAATGCAGTAAAAAAAAAAAAAGATATTATCATTCTGGTTTTGATTTTATTTTGTCTTAAAGAAATTATTTCTTTTAAAAAAGTTTAAGGATTTTCATTTAAAATTAAATTATTTTAATAAATTATGGTATTGAAAAATTCAGAGAGTAAGAAAGGATAAATAGGTAGAAATAGTTTTGTGCTTCTGTTGGATTGAGTTGGTCTAAACGAGTAATTATTTAACTAAAACCTTTCCTAATAAGCTTACCTTGAGGGAATAGATAAAAACAAATGTTTATGGAAAATATATATATATATATATATATATATATATATAATGTTGTTTATGTTAATTGTTTATCAGTTTATATTCAACTGTTTCTCCACGTTTCCACAAATTTAAATCTTTCCAAATCAAATTGCATATCAAACACAAGTGTTGCCTTTTTAGCTATTTGGAAAGAAATTATAGATATGCAAATCTGAAAAAGCTGAAAACCAAATTGTGTTTAAAACCACAAATGAAATTGAAGGAGGCAAATAATGATATTTAAGAGACTACTGTTGATCATCAGTCCATTTTCTTTTTGGAATCTTTGTTAATTTAACTGATATAAGTTTTAACTATATCATTTCATTTAAAAAAAAAAGAAAAGAAACATTATTTCTAACCTTTTTTGAAAAGCTTGAGAATTGAAGTGTTTTGAATCGTCCAGATAAAATCTATAAAAGAACTTAATTAAAAATTTTGATTTTGAAACAAAAATATATTGTAGGGGTTATACACTGTCCGGCAACTTAATTAGGTACACCTACCTAGTAGCGTGTTTGGCCTCCTTTAGCCCTCAAAACAGCCTGAATTTGTCAAGGCATGGATTCCACAAGATGCTGAAAACGTTGTTGAGGTATTGTGGACCATGCAGACATAAGTGTGTTCCTGAAGATTTGATGGAGGTGTAGGTCTGGAGCGAATAGCCCGTTCCAGCTCATCTCACAAATTTTCAATCGGGCTGAGATCCAGGGACTGAGCGGGCCACTGCAGCAAGGAAAAGTCATCATCTTGTTCCTCAAACCATCCCGTAGTGATGCGGGCTTTTTGCACCGTCGCATTATCCTGCTGGAAGTAGTCATCTGCATGAGGATAAACTATTAACATGTACGGTTCCACTTGGTCAGCTACGATGTTTAGGTACGCTCTAGCATTCTGATGTGACCCCAGAGGTATCAGTGGACCCAACATGTGCCAGGAAAACATCCCCCACACCTGTATCATTTGTACGCACAGCAGGGGTGTACCTAATTAAGTGGCCAGACAGTGTGTATAACTTCTAGCTCTGAGATAAAGGTATTTTCCATCAAGTGCTATGAAAAAGTTATGAAGTCTTTCTTTACTGTCAGAAAATTTATGTATGTAAAATTAGTCAAATATAAAATATAAATATTTTGTTTCCATATTAATAAATTTATTTCTAAGATGATAAAATTCCCTTTTTTTTTATAGCAGTGTTGCTAATTTTAAGATTATTGATTTTTTTTTTTTTTTAATAATAATTCAAAGCATTACAAAATTTATTTGTAGTTTTAAGTAATTGTATTGAAAGTATCTATTAGTTAGTGATGATAATGATGAAGATTTTCTTTCTAACTTGCGGAGTTGGTTCATTAATATGTGAACAAATGTGTTAATGAAAATAGTGATTGCATTCAAGCATTTCTGTACATGTAATGCAAAATCTGGAAGAAAGATGTGATATGGGATGGTATAATCTAGAAGAAGGATGTGTTACGGGCAGGCTGCCATGCTAAAATCTGCCATTAGAATTGATGTTGATGACTTTCTGATTGTTTGGATAGTTCTTCAAAATTATATTTTTTTATTTATTTCATTTTAAAGATAATGAAATTTAATAGTTATTGGGTTGGTAACAGATTGTACCACTTGAGTTTACACCCCCACTGTCGTCACATATGACATGTTAAGCACTTGGCGGGAGCTTGTGGGATAATAAACAGAAAACCCACAGGGTGAGTATATAAACGACAGTGTGAATTACCCAATAAGTAGTTGAGTTTTGATATTCCATTACGAAATAGTTAGTACTGTACAGTTCCTTATTGTAGTAATTAGGTAAAAACAGAAAAGTGTGGGAAATAAAAATCGGGAGCGATATAAGAAAATCACCTGTTTTGTATTGCATGTGCATTTGTTCAAAATATTTTTAACTATCTGATTATCGCAATGTTTTCTCAACTGGAAAAGTTTTGAAGAATATAGCTGAGCCAAATGTTTTTCTTCGTTTTACCCAGGAAAATGAAGTCACTAAGACATAAATTTAACTACTTAAAGGAGATAATTAAACACTAAGCATGAGATTTTACGTGTGCTGATCATGTTCACAAATCAAAAATAAAAGCCGGTACACCTGTTTAAACTTAATAATAATTTAAATTAAAAATTTTGGAATCTGCTCTCGATATTTCTTCCTTAATCTGATAATGTGATTAATAGACATGATTAAAATTTCAAAACAGTTGGATGTTTTATTATCAGAGAAGTGAGACTTTATCAGGACACTTCGACTGTACTAATAATTCATTCACTAGTGTGCCCTGTTAGTAAAGCAAAAGCGACTAAATTTATGGTCCAGCTGATCTTGCAGAGAGTGATTTTAAAAAGGTGGGGACAAGACATACTTCTTAACTTAAAGTTATCTCAGAAATTAAATTTAGATCTTTTAACTTAAATTATTTTTCTCAGTGAATTTTTAGTTCTGTTCAGAGACAAGAACTGGTATCATTTATTGCAGAAGTTTGTTTTAAATATCCTTAAATTAAAACATTTTAGCTACAAATGGTTAATTTTGGACATCTCTTATGTTAACTGATGCTCTGCAACACCAAGGAAAAAAAATTTCTATTGCATTTTTAGAAGTTTCATAATCAAAATATTGAATGAATACAATAAAATGATGATTTGCTTACTATTTCGGTCGACAGATGACAGCAGCAGTGTAAAATATTGAAGAATTACAACAGATATATAACACATATTTTCTTGCCAGTTTTGTTTGTCAAAAAGTAACGATCGAAACAACGCTATTTCGAATGCTAAAATAAATAATAAGTATCTCAACTCATTTATCAGCCTTTAAAATAATTTTTTCAACGTTTTAAAGCATTTTCATAAGTTTTTGTGCATTTCTCTGCTGTAAATATACTTTTCTAAGTTATTGAACCACGATGTCCAAATCGCGTAACGATCGAAACATCGATTATTTTAATGTTTAATTTATTCTCACAGGGTTGCCAGTGTCCTAAAAATATAAGGAAGTCATTAATTACAATCTTATTTCTCCAATTAAATACTTTTTTTTCGAGAAATAGTGTATTTAGTTGAAATAATGATTAACATCATTAATGAGCATGTCAAACACATGTGTAACAATGGAAACAAAATGGCGGGAGCTTCGATCGGTATGAATTTTCGGACATGATTATTTAAAAAGGAAAGAGCGATGTATAAGGAGTAGTAAAACCTCTCTAAATTATTTTAAAAATTGACCTTCAATGTTTGTAAGTGTTTAATTAGGAATGTTTTTTTTTTTCCCAGAAAATGTACTTAAGATTATTTAACAATATTAAAATTGCGTAACGATCGAAACACTAATAATTTTTTCAATAAATTTATGATTACAGTCCAAATCACTTGAAAAAGAATATATTAAATAATATATATATATATATATATATATATATATACAGGTATGAACAAGACATAATATAATTTTTATTTAGAATTCATAGAAGTAAATCCCAAAAATTTTAAAAAGTATTGTTTTTAATTAAATCAAGACGGTTTTTTTTTTCTCTCTCATAAAGTGCAAAACAAATGCTATATATTTATTTTACAGAACTTAATAATCAAATTCAAATTTAGCTAAATCATCATCAAATTTTGATCGTTAATAATTTTTATAAAAAACTTAACACTTCTACATGACTATTAATAAGCTTAAATGGATAATAAAAAGATTCTATTGGAATAATTGAAAATTCTAATTGTGTAAGCAGTGTGCTATTCTTTTCTTTCTTAAATTTAGACTATGCCTCCAAAATGTAAGAAAGAAGTTCTTGTGGAAGCACAATCCAAAAGTGGAAAATATTTGCAGAAGATGAAAGTGAGTGATCCAGAAAAGTATAAATGCCATTTGGCAAAGGAAGCAGCTAGGAATAAAAGATCGAGGAGTCAGATGTCTGAGGAAAAAAGAAGCATCCAAAGAGAGAAAACTCGTTTACGAGTTCAAAAGCTGCGAGAAAGAAGAAAAGCACAATGAAGTTCGGAAAAAGTTTCTGAAGAAAGTCAAAGACATGTCCAAGAAAGAAAGAAAAGAATATGACAGAGTGAGGAAAGCTGAATCAAGAGCTAAAATGACCCATCAAAAAAAAAAGAAGAGTTCTTGAAAGGGAAAAAATATACAGGGATAACCGTGCTGCAAAACAGAAACAGCTTTTAAAGCCTAAAACCGAAATACCTAGTATTTCTTCAGTGTCTCCATCAATACGTGTCATAACTTCAAGGGTATGAAAACATCTACCTAAATCTCCATCGAAATATGCTTGCGCCATAAAAAGCTTCATAAAGGCATGTTCTCCAAGAAAAAAACATGCTCTTAAAAGTATTGGGATACACAGCCCTAAGAAAGCTGAAAGTTCTGAGGATGTTGTTAAAGAAGTTAAAAGTCATGCAGAAAATTTGAAAAAGAAAAGAAATGTAAAAAGATATCCAAATAATGAAAATGCTAAAGTCATGCAGAAAATTTGAAAAAGAAAAGAAATGTAAAAAGATATCCAAATAATGAAAATGCTAAAAAGTATCACTCAAAAAAGTGCTATAAAATTATTTAAGAGATCAAAAAAGACTGTTGATGGAACATTTTATAAGCACAAGAGACTGAAGATAACTCGATCAGAAATTGAGGCATTTTACAAAAGAGGCGATATAAGTCGACCTTTACGTGTAATAAAACAGTTAAAAAAATAAGGTACAGCATTTAATGGAGACCACAGTTTCCAATGCCTGGATGCGATTCAATAAAGAGCATCCAGACTACAGTATTAGTTATAGCAGTTTTGCTAATATGAGAACCAAAAACGTAAAAATTACCAACTGTAAAGCCTTGATAACATGTATGTGTGAATATTGCATTAACATATTGCACAAATTAGACAGTCTCTGTCGTCTTCCACCAAATAAACGAGGACCAAACTTTCCAAAATTACCAAGCAATGTATATGAACTATAAATGAACTTAGCATGTGTCAGCCAAAATCGTTGTTTTGTGTTGAAAGGCAGTGCAAGGATTGTACTGATAAAATTGACAAAGAGCTGCTTAATAAGATCGAAAAATGTAGCACTAATCTTACAATGAAGTGGGCCAGGTACGAAAAAGCAGAACGCTTAGTTCTAAAAACAGTGGAATCAGGTAGCATTCCAGAACAGGAGGTAAAAGTAGCGAGAGATTATGTGCAAAAAACGGGCGACATCACAGTGCTGCTGAATGAATTAAGGAAAGAGCTTCAGCCTTTTGGCATTCATTTGTTTAATGCCACATGGCAGCTACAACAATTTAATAAGTTGATTGAAAACATTGATGATGGATGGTTAATAACTGTGGAAGATTTTTCAGAAAATTTTTGTATAAAATATCAACTGAGTCCTCAATCTTCATACTGGGATACACAAAGTATCACTCTCCATCCAACTGTCTGTTTTTATCGAGATCCACATCGAGACATCTGTTTCACACTTGCCATGAATTAGTTGCCTCAGAATACCCAGATTGGAATCTTCACTTTTAAAGTGAATTTACTTTTCTTTTATTATTATTGTTATAATTACTATTTTAATTTCTTTGAGTTCCCACTGTCTTTTCTGTGATCCAAATGTATATCTATATACTGGAAACCTGGATGTTCAGAGATGGTCCTGGCTAATGAGTGTTAATAAGCAAGAAACTGTTGTCTCAGGATGTCATTGGTGAAAACAAGGTCTACATTTATTAACATATTTGAAAAATATTCAGGCTTTTCATTTAAATTATGGTCCCTTCTAATTTGCTTGTAGCTTGCCTCACTTTTAATTCTTTTCCTTGATTTCTTGGGGATCCCACTGCTTCTCTATGATGAAAAATAGTTAATAGAAGCATAGACTAAGAAACCACTCGGGGATTAATAGGCTAACACAATGAAATAATGAAAAGCCAAATGAGTGAATTAAAAGAAGAGGTCCCAAATGAAATGGTGGATGAGAGAGAACAGAGCAGGCAATGAACATTTTACTTGCTTTTAAAAATAATATGGAACAGGGCAAACACAAGAATGAACAATTTCATCTGGGTTCCTTGAAATGAAATTAGACCAAGAAAATGTCCACGTGGTTGGATAAGGTTAAAAGGTAGCAAGCAGAAATTGATGGGAA
This sequence comes from Thereuonema tuberculata, assembly GCA_023159025.1. NCBI lineage: Eukaryota > Metazoa > Arthropoda > Chilopoda > Scutigeromorpha > Scutigeridae > Thereuonema > Thereuonema tuberculata. The sequence goes on from JAFIDM010000001.1 coordinate 100,261,754, forward strand.
GTTTCATCTGATAATGAGATTAATAGACAAGATTAAAATTTCAAAACAGTTGGATGTTTTATTATCAGAGAAGTGAGACTTTATCAGGACACTTCGACTGTACTAATAATTCATTCACTAGTGTGCCCTGTTAGTAAAGCAAAAGCGACTAAATTTATGGTCCAGCTGATCTTGCAGAGAGTGATTTTAAAAAGGTGGGGACAAGACATACTTCTTAACTTAAAGTTATCTCAGAAATTAAATTTAGATCTTATAACTTAAATTATTTTTCTCAGTGAATTTTTAGTTCTGATCAGAGACAAGAACTGGTATCATTTATTGCAGAAGTTTGTTTTAAATATCCTTAAATTAAAACATTTTAGCTACAAATGGTTAATTTTGGACATCTCTTATGTTAACTGATGCTCTGCATCACCAAGGAAAAAATTTCTATTGCATTTTTAGAAGTTTCATAATCAAAATATTGAATGAATACAATAAAATGATGATTTGCTTACTATTTCGGTCGACAGATGACAGCAGCAGTGTGGATTGCATTTTGCAGCGATTTCCAGACTGTAACAAGGCAAGGTTGTGTTCAGTGCATCATTGACAAGGTATTGTTCAGTGACTAATGCACTTTTCATCTTAATGGTACAGTCAACTAACATAACATGAGAATTTGGGGCACCCAAAATCTGCATACGGTTTACGAACATGTGCATGCTTTGCCGAAACTAAATGTTTTCTGTCCAGTATCAAAAGCTAAAGTGTATGGCCCATTCTTCTTTATGGAAGCCGCAGTCCCAGGTATTGTGTCCCTGGATCTGTTGCAGCAGTGGCTTGGACGTGTTTGCAATGGATTGGACGTATGGCAGAGGAGGATAACACATTAATGGCATGGCCTCCCAGATCTCCCAATCTGACATGCTGTGCTTTCTTCTTGTGGGGCTATGTGAAAGATCTCTTGTACCTACCTATATTATTACCAGCCATTTGGAATGAACTATGGGATCACATTAACTCTGCCATCGTCTCCATCGATTTGGACATGGCTGCGCCATATTTGGGGAGAATTAGAATATTGCTAATATCTATCTTGTCATGCAAGGAAGTCAAATAGAGCATCTCTTAACTGTCGCAAACTACACTTTCAAAGTTTTCCTGCAAATATACCTTACATAGTATTAGACTGCAATAAACAATTTTTTGAAACTAGGGAGTACATTTTGGAATAACCCTGGATTTTCAGTTCATTTGAGTAGGCAATGAAATTGTGCCATCACCAGTCATTGAAATAAAGTTTGTCTTTTGATGGACTATTGTGATCAAATTCCTATCTTGTCCTGTATATGCCATCTTCATAGTCAGTCTTTCTCTCAAAAGTTTCTATGTCAGCAGTGTCTACTTGTGATATGACTGATGAAATGTTGTTAATAAATTATTATTGGCCAATAATCTGTCCAAGCAGCGAATTATTGGCATCAATAGTCAAGTGTAAAATAATTTTGTTTCTGAGTGAATTAAGTATTGAGTTTAAAGTTTTCAGTTAGAACTAATTTTGCTCAGTGCATAATGTAGTTACCCTTATAATGCATTGGTTGCATTTAAGAAGTATATCAAAAAATTAGGAAGCATAGCTTTTTGATCCTGTTACTTTTTATTTGAATGATTAACTTTGCTCTGTTTATTGAAAGATAAATGGCTGCTTAATCATGATTTGTAACTCTTAAATTCCTTCAATTGCTTTAATGCTAAATTTAATTTGTTTATAATAGGATTTACGTTTTTAGTGAGTGGAAACTGATTCCATTGCCAACCATAAAAAAATATTATAAGTCTACAGAGAGGATTGGATGTTACTTGCAATCAGCCTTTTTATTATTTATTTTTTTTAACTATAGTTTGAAACTATCTTATTGTTAAGAAATTACTGTCTGCAAATATTTTGGAATATGAATATTTTTTCATAAATTCTTTGACAGTGTCAGTCAGTTTTCATTAGGATTGCAATTTACTTAGGCTAAGTATCAAAAAAATATTGAAATTTCAAGGTGATGAATTTCTTGAGCTAGATAGATTTATTTAGGTAAATTGATTGGGGGAAAAATATGCTAATTGAAATTATTTCATTTATATTTTAATAGTTTGGTCTATTTGAACAGTTTGTTTTAAAATGAACTTTACCAGCACATTGCTGAAGTTTTAATAGATTAAAAAAATGAAAAAAACAAAAAAACATTTCACCGTTTCTTTTGGAGCATTTTAGATTTTCTCTTATCTTTTCTGCAGGCCTTTTCTGTAGCCAACATGGAACTAGGTTCTTCGGGTGGTTCCTCTACAACTGGAGGACCTCACCTACCTCCTACAAGTGGACCAACGTTAATGTCCTCAAGTAGTGGACAACATTTACCTCCTATTCCTCAACAGTCTTTGCCTATGCTGTCAACACAGTCTCTACCATCTACCTCAGGATCCCAGCCAAGTCAAGGTAAGTTCATTTCCTTGGTTCTTTACTGTTCTTGAAATGCTTGATCCTAAACTGGTGTTAAGATATCACTGTCGAAAGCTTGAGACTCTTTGATGTCTTGAAAAGCTTTGATGTTGCAATTTAATTTTATCCGTTAGCCACTTAAGTGAAAACATCGGCCATAATAAGTAAATAAATAAAGCAAACAAACTCCAAATCGTTAATTCCATAAGGAAAAGCAATCGTTTTCATTTATGTCATTGAGAACAATTTCCAAATATATCTATATTTACATCCGAACTTAACAAACAAATCGAATATCCCTTGTTTAGAGTTCAGTAACTGTAATTAACTGTAAGCCTTTACTTTTAAGAAAGTAGTTGAAACCCTTGGTGTTTCATTTACAACAAATGACGAAATTTTTGTAGTGATTGTGCTGGTTTTTAAGAGTAAATTGTGATGCACTTCTATTTGGTAGAAGGTTAACAACTACGTATTTCCTGTATCAGCTAACAAATTCATCAATTTCTCAACCTAAAAAACAGAATTTGTCTTTGATTAGGATAGGAGTTGTAATAGATACTTTTTAAATGGATTAAAAGTATTGTCAAGCATTTTTAAGATTTGTGAAACACAAATTGAGAAAGCAAATGCCCAAAGCTAGTTTAATGTGGCATATAATAGTAATAATAATAGTAGTAGTACTTGTAATAACATGTAACAGATTTTGGCAGATGTAAGAGAAGCAGGGAATTAAGATGCCTATGGAATTGTAACCACTGGCAAGTATTAAAATTTCAGTCATTACATGTCAGTAACATTGATCAGTTGCCAAGTGATTTGTATTCATAACCATCTAAAAAATGAAAAACAAATCATCATTTTTAAGTAAAAGTAAATTTTATTTTGAAAAGTCGTCTTACCTGGACACAAAATGGAAGTACGTAAGCCTTCAAGATACAAAAGTTATAAATAGCATACATGAACAATGTTCAGCTTATAAGACTGTTGATGTGCCTATTTATCTGAATACTTTCTTGTAGTATTTGTACCTTATTGTGAAGAGGAAAGATGCATTATCTATTTTTTTCATTTTGCATTGTTACTCTTTGGATCTCTTCAATCAATAATCCCATCCATCTGAACCTTTATTGCAGTTGGGCTTTGCTTAACAGTGTTGGTTCAGACTTTCACTTATAGCTTCTGCACTACATTTATACTTAAGCTTTTATAAGTTACGTTATCCTTTTTTAAAAAAGAGTGAATAAAATTTCACTAAATAAGATATAATTGGCATAAAGCAGAATAACTCACTTAAATTAATCATAAAGATGGCAATAGTCAGCAGGCCAGCTTTGAAAAAAAAAAAAAAAAAAAAAAACTAAATTCTTTCTTTATTTCAAATGGTAAGATGGGCGAAAAGTGTACTGTTGAATATTGTTAAATATTGTATAAAAAACTGGTATATTATGTGAGTCTGCTTTATATTTAAATGTTGAGATGCTAAAATTCATACGCTTACTTAATAAAAGAAGAGAAAGGCCCTTGGAAGTATTTTTACTTGCAGAAATATAAATAAGAGTGATAGTGTAAGTAACACCTGAAATATTTAAATAAATTCTTAAATTAAAATTATTAAAACATATAAAAAAAAAATCAGAGGAAAGCAAATTTGAAAAAATTAAAAGTTTGTTGCTAGAAAAAGTAAACAGGAAGTTAAGTATACTGAAGTTAATATATTTAACCAAGAAAAAATTCTGTTGTTTGCAATTCATGAATGTCTCAAGTAAATAAATTCCTGCATTAACACCATTTTTTTGGTAAAGGTTACAGTCCAGACATTATCTTATGACTACTACATTCCACCATATTTCCCTATGGTGTGACAGTTATCATCGGCATGCTTCAGCAGTTAAGAAGCTTTTGTTGTGATGAACAACTGTTGGCATTCCAACTTCTTCCTAACTGTTTATCTATTTGATCTTGACTCATCAGAGGTCATTTATTACAAGAAGGTTATTATCTAAAAACTTGGCAATGGCGTCCCCTTCTATAACATCTCATGAACGAGTTCAGTTTAGTTTACTTCAACCACATAGTGCATTGTTCACTATCAGGTTGAGATGAAGATTTCTCTTCTGAGCTGGGAAGCTCTATTTAACAGTTCAATCAGGGTATTTACCTGACAGATAGTGAATCAGTTTGATGAAATTCTTCATTGAAATTTGTCAGTTTTAAATAGCAAAATAAATTATTTCTCTAAACTTGATTCAGTCCCTTCTCGTCTCCAAATCTTTTGTCAAATCTGAAAATGTAAGGTCTCATTGTGTAACTAATGACAACTTTTGGAATAATTGCTATTTATAATGAAACTGCAATTGTTTGAAAGTTGAGAATGAAATTGTAATCAACATATGAATTTTTAAACAATACTATTAGGAACGGTAGATCTTGCAATTATTTTATTCTGTTTATATGCATCTCAAAAAATAAAAATGTAAATTCTTTCCATGGTAGTTACAGTATTTTTATCCCCTTTATTGTTTGAATTCTAAAATGCAAGACAGTTTGAAAAAATACATTTAAGACTTCTTGGTATTTAATCAATTGATATTAAACATTTTGGTTGAAATCAGGGAATCATCCCATTCCTTCAAATTTTAAGTTTCATCGAAAATACAAGAAGGAAGCTAATTATTTTTTCTGTGACATGCTCTGTAAGGAAATATAAGAAACTCTTGACGAGCACGAAATCTTTCTGTTAAAGAAATTTATTTGTACACTTTTCAATAAGTCGCAATTAAAGTAAAAATAACTTTTGCTTTGTTGTATTTATTATAAGGAAGTCTACCCTGTAGTTGCTTTGGGTTAATTTGACCCTTACTGCTATCAGAGTTGTGCAGGCCCATACACTCCGTATGGATTTACCATGGGAGATTATGATTCAACTTTGAATAAGACTAAGAGAGAAATGTTGGAGAGAATTTTTGGAACTCTATTCTGTTGCACCAACAAATTTTCAGATATGGATTGGAATCTCAACGAATATTAATGTCACTGATTATTTTTTGAAGTAAAAGTAACAACTGAAAACAATTGCCATTTCTGACGCTTAAAGAAAATAGAAAAACTATAGGTTAAGTTACTGAACAAATAAGTCAGTTTTACATTCTTTATGCAATTAGTTTAATTTATTATAACAACATGAAATGAATGGTATAGATATAACAATTTAGTGATTATTTTGATCAAGTAATAGTTACCAATAACAATAGAATTGAGTTTTTGCAAAATTATTTTAGTATATTAACTTCAGTCTAGTAAATATATACATTTGTAAATTTATTTATTTATTTTTCAAGTTCTGTTTGTATTCTGCTGGCTTTTCAAACTAATACAATCACAAACTAATTTGGATCTTAACATAGTGGCAAGCTACTGCCCATTTAGTTGAATTTAGTTTTAATAGAAAGCATTTTCCTACTAATAGGAAGTCCGTGTTTTTACTTTATAGTTATCAGTTTTGTAGTCCAGAGTTACGAAGGGAGAAATTCCTAATTCACAGCTGTCTTACTACAGGGTGTATCAGTTGGACCCGGTCAACCCAGTAACTTCTCCCTGGGAGCCATTTGAGAGAGCAGATTATAATTATGATTTCATAAGATTAACAAAAAAGAAAAATGCCAAATGAATAGATTTAAATAAAACGAGATAACTAAAGCACACAGTATGGATGTGATACATAATGTATCTCTCATGGTGCTTTTATGAGGATGTTCTAATGAATGTAGTAATATAATTCCTGCAGAAAAAGGGGTGGGCTTTACAGAAGAAAGACCACCTCCAAAAACCCTTAACAGAAAACAAACCTTTAAAATTTGAGACCAATGTTCAAACTGACATCTCTAAACAAGCATGTTTCACGCTTATTAGGCGATGATCAGAAGAAGAAAAATCTGTTATTCTGATTTGGAGAATTCTAAGACAATTGTGTGATTAAAGAAAATGGTTAAAATTAGTTCTTCTCTACAGCATATAGGGCTTAAGCAGTCGTGAAGGTGATTAGAAACCCTTAGAAGTCTGTAGTTCTCCAAAATTATATCTTGTAAGACCTTGGTACTCCGCTAATGCAGCCTTTTCAGGTTAAGTAAAGGATGTTGATGTGCCTTGGTTCTTAAAAAAAAAAAAAAAAAATATCAAGAATATGATATTAATTTTGAATTATTATAGTAGTGTCTTGGCTTTATAGCAGTTGGACGTCATGCAAGGCTCATGTCTGTACTTCGCTACTTAAGGCTAAGGGAACATTTCACAGCTGTCTGATCATGTAAGGCACCATATTTTTACAACTTCTTAATAAATTTTTCTACTTTCAATTATATATCTTTAAAAGTCTGAAAAGCATTCTGTATTTTATTTTGCAAAGAACTTGCCTGAATTCACGAATTTGTGCTGCCAGTCCTAATTCAAAGCTTGTGTCATAGTTGTTTTATCCACAGTTTTCTAGTATCTGTGCTTTGTTTGTATTTTTATCAGCCAGTGAGAATCAGTCTCATTATTTCTCTCTATTTTCAATTGCAGAATTAAATTTTAAATTTGTTTTCCACCAATCATAGCACAAAATTTTAGAGGCAAGTTAAATGCTTTAGCATTTTAGAACCAATTGTAATGAATTTGGTTCTGTCTAATATTGTTTTCGATTAAACAAACAAATTACATCCTGTTAGTAATTCCACAGTAATACCAAATAATAATAATAAAAAAAAAACAACCTATTATCATATAAGAAAAGAAAAATAGAATATTTTGGAAATTCTCCTTTTAACCCAGTGCTTTCTGGAACCACTATTTGGACAGTCTGGCATTTGTCCAACAATTTTTTTTTTTTACTTCTGTATTCTTTAGCTTCTATTTGCAGTAACCAATAGTGAAACCTTAATAGATATTTTTGTATTTATTTGTATTGGCAAATCCAATAAAAGATCCAATAACAAAGTCACAAAATGCAAAATTGGATGAAGAATCAATAGAAGGCAAACATGCATTATTTTATTTTGACATACTGAACAGGAAACGGAAATTTTCTAAGGATATTAACTCTACGAGGGTAAAATTAAAAAAAATAATAATTAAAAGTGACTTTTTTATGTAGAAAGTTATTATGGTAATTGCGTAATATTTTACGGTCAGTTTGTTAAGTTTTGTGTTTTTTTACGTTTTAATAATATAATTTCCTAAATTGAAAATATCTATGTGAAAAGGAAGTTGCTCTAATTTAAAGAAGCATATTTTACAGGATTATATAGATTACAGAGTAGCTAATATTGTTATAGCACAAGTGAAAGAATAAAAAAAAGAAAAAACATTTTGTGACTGAAAAAGCAATAGCAATTTAAAATAACAGTTCTGAGCAATTGAAGTATTGATATATTACCATTGATGGCCATATTTATATGGAAGACTCAAATTAAAGCAGGTAAGTTTTATTTTGAAATAGAGGCTTTAATTTTGATTGGACATTTAGACGGGGATGTTGCATCAATATTTGTGGCTTACGAAGTATATGTTATTAACATTTTACATTGAATAGTAATTCCTTAAACTCCTGTTAAAAATTATTATCCCAATACATAAGCTGAAATTTTATCATATTGGAGAAGAAATATGTAAACATTTAACAAGGCTACTTTTCTCCTTCCTTACTTGAAGATTTAATGTTAAGTATTAAGGTCAAAAATTATAATCTTAAGACATTAAAAAAAAAAAAAAAATCTTAAGAATGCTGTCTTCACATCAGTTTAGGATCATAATGTTTAATTATTTTCAAGTGATATTTGTATATTCCTTTACATTTGTGAACTGGAGGAGTTATTGGCATTAAGTTATGGCATTAAGACTTGTTACTGCTGTAAAGACTGCCCTGATTAGGACTAGGAAATGACTAATCCTTCAGCTATCCTGTTGTATTTCTTTCTTGTCAGTCTGAATCTTTTAAATATCAATTTAAATAATATAAAAATAAAATAAAATAAAATTCTTTTTACTTCAGTTTCTGAAATAGAGATAATTATTAGATAAGTGAAAAATATTATTATTTTTTTATCTTTATTTCTTTCTCATTCCCAACTAAAATTTATAAGTAATAAAATCCATTTTGTACTGCATATTTGAGATAGCTTTTTATTTATTTATTTTTTTTCCCCCATTATACAGTTTATTAATTTTAATTCTTGACTTGCTGACAAAAATAAAAAGCACTGTTGACATAACAGTAGGAATGTTTTTGTAAATGCAATTTGCTAAATGATTTTTAGCATTTTGTTTCTAGTATGAAATTATTAGAAGCTTAATTCATAAATAGATTTCATAATTTCAAGTGAATTGAATATCTTTAAAATATAGTTATTAATTGTTGTATGTAAGGTTAACATGTATATCGAGATGTCGGGGTCATTTTAAAAATATGAAGGTGATTGTGGCTTATCATAACTCACAATCTTAATCGACTTTACTCTGTGGAAAGTTTGTCGGGATTTTCCTTAAATAGGTTTTGATCGCTGTGTGAAGTTAACATCCTGAAATGGATGTCAAAGTTACCAATCTGAGCCAAAGTATATTCTATAATTATAAAACACTTTATAATTTCAAGTGAAAATGTTGCTTCGATAAATTTTAGGTTCAAAAATTACTTGTAAATTATGTATTAATGTTGTAATGCTACAAGTTTTCTTTATGAAGATTTTTTTCCCTGCCCTCCTTTGTTCGGGAACAAATAATAGTAAATGGGAATGTGGGTAGTTATTCATCCTATTTTGTTTCTTCTGCTGAACTAACAAAGTAAAGCCAGTAAGCAAAAAAGATGCAAGTAATGACTACATAAATTTAGGAGTGAAATGAATGTATATTTTTTTTCATTGATTTATTTCATTTTAACACTGGTATTGTAACTAATGTTCTAAAATTACCGAAGAATTCCCAATATCATATGTAAAATGTATGATTGAAATAATAGTAATAAACGAGACTCCCTCTGTTCCTTGATTTGCACTTGCCCAATGATTAATAAATTAACAGTTGATTGAACAATTGGATAATGTAGTATTTTTATCGGGATATGTAAGTTAAATAATATTAGTTTGATTGCTTAGTGATTTTTTAATAGCCTTTTTATAACAATTCACAATATCATGTTTCTCTGTTTGTAATGATTATTAGTTTAATTTTACATCTTTTTATTTTTTTAAAAACTTTTTTCTCACTTTCATCGTATTTAGAAAAAGTTACTCATTTACTGAAATTTAGTTTTTGTCACTATTATTATATTTAATTTCAAAACGTTTTGAGTTTCTGAATATTGAATCATAATGAGAATGGATAGAAATTAGATTAGAAGCCTCATCATGGCTGGATCAGTCCAAGATTCAAACCACGTATAGGGGCATGGCTAAGGATCAATATATTCCTAATAAACCCATGTCCGGAAACGCCCCATTAAGGCGCTAGGTGGTCCTGAAGTGAGCCTTTCCAAGAGAACATTTCTTTTGCTACACCATAAGAAATGTTTTGCAGGCGAGCCCACACTTTGATCTAGGGGAGCTATTTTTGTTTGTTTCAATTGATGCACATGGATTCATTAGGAATATATCGATCCTTAGCAAAGCTCCTGCACATGGTTTGAATATTACACATGAATTTTGCAACGCCCTATATATATACTTACTGCTTGTGTTTTACTTCTGTGCAGATCCTTCATCTGCTGATTTTAAACTAAATCACATCTTCCACACTGCTATTTCATATTGCTATTATGTACTTTCCTATTTCTCTCTCACCTAAACACATAAAATGGGAGATCACTAGGGGGCAGTTTGGGGGTCAAGACATGGATTTGCAAAGACCTGCACAGCCAAGGTCATCATCTGCAATTCAGTCAGGAAAGTCTCATTGATTAATATATGAGTGATGGAGACTGACCCTTCCTTAGGTTTATTATGTGTTTCAGCAAATATACCTTCAGCCAAGTTTCTTATTACGATAAAGCTGAGTATGAGGAAATTTCTCACTGGGGAAAGTAAATAAAATGGTGCTTGATAATTTGTATAATATTAATTATCAGATGCAGATTATATTTGGTGTATGTACCATGATTTTTCTTTGAAAATTTTATATTTAAAATAGTGATTCCCTTGAACACAAAAAAAAATGGTGAAGATTAACACCTTGATTCTTATCTTCACATGTTATACTTTTTAGGGCAGATTAATTTATTTAATGGCAGAACAACGCCATAAAGCTACCCAGTAATTCAGAAATATTTTTATTGCAAATGTAAAGACTTAATAATGTGTATGGTAGTTGATGTAGTGTTGGAATACGAAATGAATAATGGCTGATGTTGCAGTGTCTTTTTACTTACCTTTTCTGGTATTGAAAACAATAAAAATATTAAAAATATAATTTTGTTCTGCCAACTGCTTCAGATATTCTAGAAAGCTGAAAATGTGTTGGATGGATAAAATGTTCACGAAACAGTGCGAGATTTGAAAATGTTTGGGGAACAGAGTTATTTTTGTTAATTGTATTTAGGAGAAAAAAGGAATGAGTTTATTAATTTTAATTTTTTAACCAAAAAGTGGTTATTCCATCTATTATATGACTTCAGTGTTAAATACTAGCGATTGATTTTATGGTGTTGTCATTACATAGTCATTTATTAAGCTATTTGCATTCTTGTTGTGTAGGTGAATTACCTATGGATTGATTTCCATATTTGAGAATTAAAAATTTTAGTATTCACAGTTTTAATGTGAAATTTAGATAACACAAAATGAGTGTTAGTCTTTATCATTTCATATTTTACCAGTTTTTATCTGATCAATAAAAAAAAAAAAAAAAATTTATCCTGTTATATAATATCAACCCTTTTAAGGGGAATCATCACTCACACTGAGGAAGCTGAATATAAGTAGCTTCAAATATATATATATATAGTATCTTTCAGAGTCTAAATAGATCTTAATAAAAGATATAAATAACTTCACCTTTCTTCCATGAGTATTTAAAAATATTTATTTTAAATACACGAAGCAAATTTTCAGGGAAAAAAATCCGCTTTCCCTTTTTCAAGCCATAAATAAATGGGAATAAAATCAACTTTACAAACAACAAAGAAAAATGGTTGAAAACCCAACAAATTGTAAAGACATGATAAGTCAATACATGAATCATGTCTGCATTATAACAAAGGGATCTCTATTACTAAATAATCAATATAAAAAGCATTATTAATAATTTAGAAACATCAAAGGAAAAGATCTTAATAAAAGCTTTTTTTTTTTCTCTCTCTCTCTCTCTCTCTCTTTTTTCTTTAAGGCATATGTATATAGTAAAATAATAATTAAATTGGTATCAGATTACTTAAGAAAGTTGGAGTTACGTAGATGTTTTCTTTGTTATTAAATTCGCTAAATGAAATTTAACTTTTGACTGACATTTTTGTGATTTTATACTTTCTAAAATGTTTTTAATGGATTGTGTTGAATTAGGAATTTATTATTTCTCAACATGCATTCATTCTTGCTAATGATTTAAAATTGAAACATCAATTAAATGTTTCTTCAAACTTCAGAAAAGGCAAATTGAGTTTAATACTGTGAAAATACTCCAAGAATTTGAAATGAATGGTACATTTATTCAGAATTGAAAGGTTAAACTGTTCAGTTTGAACTGTAAAATGTAAATAATAACTTTATTAAATTGGGAAGATTTAGGATTTTTTTATATATTTGGTATTTATGCAGAGATATATACATATTTATAGAATGTAGGTTGCTTTGAAAAGCTTTTGAATTCAGAAATATAAGTATATTTCATCAGAATAAACTGTTCTTATGTTCTTAATTATTTGTAAGATAATCAATTACAGTTTGATATATAGTAAAGGATTCTTATACTCAGTAAACCTTCTAAACTTCTACAATTAAACAACTAGAAGCTTGGTCTGCTGAGCTTTTAATTCAGAAAGTTCTTATTACTAAATTCAAGATTTGCTAAGTTCTTGAAATTTTTGGAGAATTAAAATTCTTTGACAACAGGAGTGTTGTCCTGTTCTGAAACTTTGAGGAGATTGTGTGGTGATGATTAAGGAAATATGTGTGTGAATAATTTTCTGTGAATCCTCCAGTTATGGGAACTTTTCAGCCAGAGTAAACATAGTAATGCAGATCAGACTAATCTAGAATTCTTGTTTTTACATAAAATTTTCATTTATTTATTTTTTTTTATTTTGATTATAATGTCATCAAAATTATCTACCTTTCAATGTAGCCAAAAGTTCAAGTTGAATCACACACTACTACTACTATTTTTTCCCCCTGGATTTTGATTATTTATATGATTGCATATGAAACTTATAAAAAAAAATACTGCTTCTGAGTGAGTTATGCCAATTTCAGACATGAGATTGGAATAAGAGTTGGAGAATTGAAAACCTCATGAATCTAAAGACTTATCTAATCCTTAGGCTCAAAATGAAACTCAGGTTTAGGAATGATACAATAGCAATAATTCTCTCAACTCTTCTAGAACTGGCAGTGGGATTTGCATTAGGATTAACTATGTTAAGTGTAGAACTGATTGCCAAGTGGTAATACACTTGACTGCAGCCTATTCCCAGCTTCAGTGGAGTTCAGAGATTTTTCCATGCTGAATTTTCCTCCAGACAGGTCCTACGATCCAACCTATTTCTTCCCTAGGGGTTAAAGGCAGGCAGGTGTTAGACTGAATAGTGACTTAAACTTAAGTCCCATTGGTCATGGAACTCCTTAACTTCCTTTTTTTTTTTTTTTTTTTAAGCTACGTAAAATATTTTCTGCTGCCACTGATGTTTTTTTGTTTGTTTGTTTTTTTTCCTCTAAATTTTTCCTCTAGCTTTCTGTTATTGAATAATTAGTTGAAAATGTTACCTTTTTCAACACGTTAATCTCCATTTTTTTTTTGATAATGGAGAAACGGTGACAACAGAATGAAGCAGTTAACCATTACTTTCTCTTTTCCTTAAAATATTCTAAATTGCATTTCTTTGACTTCGCAAATAATAAGTAATTGTTTTCTGAGCATTTTACTTCTTCCTTTTGCATTATTAAATGTGATCCAAATGATGGAACTTTAGCCATCATATTTAGTAAATGTGTCCACATTGCTTTCAACAAGCTGGTTAAGTCATCAGAACAGATTTGCTCTTTGTTATGACTTCAGTTTCATGTGTTCATGATTAAATCATCCCTTGATGATGTCATCTATTCTGATTCTTTTTTTCACTTCTTACATATTGAAAAGCTTACTATGATTAACAATTTATGAATGTACGAGCCTTTACCACTGTATCACCTTAATCAAATAATAGTTGCCTTCATTGATTCCTTGATTACAGTATCCTGTAAAGCTAATCTACACTGCTGGATAATAAATAATTTTAATGTAGTATTTCAGCATTTGTTGCCTCTCCATTATTTCTTTTGATATTTTTGATATCAAAATTCTGATCCCATTGGGAGGTTTAAATTGTGCAAATTTTGTTTTCATTCTTTTCAATATGCCAAGTATTCTTCATAAAACACATTTATATATAATATTGCAATATAAAATCAGTCATTTCAAATTATTCTTTATATGTAATTGTGATCCTCTTCAGTTTTAATCTCTCTAAACCTTGCTAATGAATGATAATCTTTTCAACAAACATAAATTCTACTGATCAATTTATATAGTGTCTGTAATGATTGCCAAAAAAAAAAAAAATGTATGAGGAAAGTCTTTTAAGTTTTCATTGGAATTGGAACAGAGCTGGAATTATTGATTGAAGCCTTAGCTTTAATCCTCAAATCTAGTATTTCTTTTTAAAATGATATTGAAGTTATTTATTTATCTATTAGTTGTAAATTCAGATTTTGGTTTTCAAGATTTATTGTTGGTATTTTTTTTTTTTTTACAACTTGAATTCAGTATTACAAATTTTAATTTTTATTAGAATAAAAGTCATAATTTACATAATAGCAGTAATTCAGTTATTCAATTATTAGAAATGTTATCTTTTCTTTATGTTTTCATGAAATTTTTAATAAGATAATACAAAGAAGATTTTTGAAGAAACAAAACAGAAACTAATTGAAATCTTTGAATAAAAGATATAATATGAGGGCCGATCGAGAAGTAATTGAGTAATTTTTTTTTTCATGAAAACTTTTAATCATTACAGATTTAAAGATAAACACATGAAAGTCCATGTAATTGATACTTTTCTACATAATTTCCATTGAGGTTGATGCAGTTGTCCAATCGTGAAATTAATGTATAATTTCACCAATCGTGAAATTAATGTATAATTTCACGATTATGCCTGAGTAATAAAAGTTGTTTGTTTGGGCTCAAAGCCATTGGTGAACATCTTTCTGCACGTCTTCATCACTTTTGAAATGGGTGCTGGCAAAGAGGAGGCTCTTTGGGCCGGACAGATGATAATCATTTGGTGCAAAGTCAGGACTATAGCTGGATGTTTGAGAACTTCCCTTTGCCAGGAAGTTAGTGGTCACAGCTGCAGCACCAACACATCAGATTGCCCCCCCCCCCCCCTGGACATTTCCGGAGAATGGCAGCTCAATTTGATTTTTACCCATTCATTCCTTTTACAGTGTAGATGTTAGAATCTGTTTGTGATGTTTGTGGTTTGCTTGGCCAGATCTTCATTGAATGCACCTGTGTTTTCCATTGTAAACTTGGCACAAAAATTGTTATAAATGTCATGAAGTCATTTGAATTCATGCATTGAAGACATTTCACAATAATTTTTTTTTCTTCCCTTCACCACAAGAAATCAGACGACACTTGAATCTCAATCTTCTTGAATGTCGTTTTCATGCCTGTCGTTTGGAACAGCTGTGATGTACACTACGGACAATACACATGTATGCTGTTAGTGATTAAGTAATCAGTTACATGCCCTTTCATGTGCTTATCTTTATATCTGTCTAATCATTAAGCTTTCTTGAAAAACATTCAATTACTTTTCAATCGCCCCTCATAAATTAAAAAAATATAGCACAACATAGTAAAAGATTTAGTTTCAACACTTGAAATTTTGAATTCAAAGTCATGAACTAATCAGAATCTGAAACGATGTTCTTTTGCAAGTGGGAAATAAATTAATTTGTCTACAATTTTTAAAATGAAATTTTAGTAAAAATCCCATTTAGAGGAAAATGCCCCAATTGAAGCAATAGTAACTTGTGATAATAATCAAAATAAAAATGGAATTTTCTAGATATAAGTATATTGGCTTTTAGAATAATCAATTCTTTTTGTCTTTCTCTTTTTTTTTTTTTTTTTTGATTAATGATAATTCTGTTGGCTTACCCACCACCCCAGAATTTAAAAACCATTTCAAATTTCTCAAATTTGGTTCTTTTTCTTTTTCTTCCTCAAAATTTTTTTATTTACAATCTTTAATGTAATTCTTTTAAATGATCTGTGAGTGAAATGTGTCTTAATTAATGTTATAGTCTAAATTCAGTTTTGATGCTTATAGTACAGAAAAAGATGGAATTTTACAATTTTTCTAATAATTGTTTTGGAAATGTTTTAGACCAGAATTCTTTTCTGGGGCTCTGTTCATATATTCACTATTTTTTTGACTTATTCACAAAGTTCCGTCAGACAGAGAGACCATTGACATTTGTGATTATCCGATTTAAAGACTTGCCAGATAGTTTTATTGCATAAATAATGGAAGTGTTATGTTTCTGTAATGGAACCAAGGAGGATTAGTCAGAATTCCTATACCTTTTATGAGTAGTCCAATGGCATTCATTCCATTGTGTAACCAAAATAAGTGCAAAGAAAATTTCCAGTGTCTTTAATATTCTGTTATTGTTATTATTGGTATACAATTGCCAGTGTTGCAATAATTCTGAATTGCAATATTTTTCAATACAGAATAATATCTGCACTTCCTTCCATCCTAACTTTTTTTGATAACTTTAGAACAGCTATTCTATTACTCCCTCTGTCCCATAATAATAATAGTAGCAAGTGAATATTTAAACGGGAATTATTGGCGAACGGAGCTGTAAGTTAGATTGTAGCGCAAAATTGCGAAGCCTTCAATCAAAATCAATGGTTCATGACATCTGTCATTTGTTTTTGACACATCTTTCTTTTTTTTTTTAGTTAACCTAATTATTACGATTTATAACTATTTTTCTAATTTCATCCGCTGATCGAAATCAATTGATTTTTTTTTTCAGTTGAAGTATCAGCCCATTGTAAAAGTAACGTGAAAAAAAGACTTTCAAGCAGAGATCGAGTTGCGATCGTCCAGTTCTTGATGCATCGACAGGAAAATGAAAAGTTGCAGAAAGGAGCAATTCAGTTAGCTGCAACACTATTTAAGTGCAACAGAATGACCGTATCAAGAATTTGGAAACGTGCTTCCGAAAATAATTGTCAAGGTGAATCTTATGCTAATGTTGATTCTTTGAAAACACAAAACTGTGAACTTAAATTCAAAGATTATGGAGAAAAACTTGAAAAACTTAGACAAATTCCTCTTAGCAGAAGAGGCACCATAAGCTCACGGCCATTGAAGTTCCCAAATCTACATTATTCCGAATTTTGAAAAAAGGAAAATCCATAAAATGGGTTTCAAGCAACATCAAATCATTTCTTACAGAAAAGAATAAACAAGATCGCATAGAAAGCATATAGGGAAAGCAAAGCTTCGCAGCCAAGGGATCCTACCTACAAGTTTAAAACGCAGTAACGAAATTATTGAAAAATCCGAACACTCAAAAATAAAAATTAGGAGCAATATTTTTAATTTATTGTTCGATTAATCTAATTTTTTGATAATAAATGTTGCATTCTATATTTATTTTCTTCTGCTATTGTTATTATGGGACAAATTCAATTCAGCAACTGCTACTATTATTATGGGACAGAGAGAGTATAACAACAGGCTAAAGTTGCCTGTTACTAGTTCTAATGTGACACAGAATTACAGAACAGATAAGTGAGAAAATTGATTGTATAAATTATAAAGCATAAAAAAGGAAATTAATAGTGCTGAGCATTATAGTATTAAATTCCTCACCAAGTGTACCGCTGTGCCTACAGCAAATTTAAGAATAAAAATGTTTAAGTCAATAATATTTATCAATATCTATTCCTTGCCTTTTAATTTAATTTCCTTTTTTTTTTTTTGATGTTTTGTAATAAAATTATTTTTCCCCTCTAACGTTTCCCATTCAACTGTTGAACAGATACCTATTCTATCTCTTTAAGTGCTAATTAGCGGAAAATTGCTGTTCTAGGGTATCAGTATTAAAAAAAAACCTGAAGAAGTGAAGTGCTCAAATGTTTAATTATAAATTGTTTTTGCAAATTATTTTTTTTTTAATTATTTAAATATTTTTTTTTAAAAGTGGAAATTCTTCTTAACACTTCACCTGGTTTTCACATCTATTTTTAACATTTATTTAAATTTACATCATTAATTCAAAATTGCTTATTAACATTTGATTGTTCCTTGATAGGACTTATATTGTTAAGATAATTTTCAATTCTTTTTACGTTAAATACATGTACGAAGTGCAATTGTATATCTTGAATGTAAATTAAGATATTTATATCTTAATTGTTTTGAAATGTGTTGTTATCCTAATGCCTATTCGCTATTTTTATCAGTGTTGCAATATTCAGCCAAAATATCTCTTTACATACTTGTATTGCTTATCCTTTTTTTTTGAGTAATTAATTTTGAATTACTTTATTATATTACACTGCTTTAATAAGGCAATATTTTATTAAAACAGTATTTGACAGGAAATTTGCATTTTTTTTTTTTTTTTTTTATTTTATACTTAACATGTTTAATTATTACCATTATATATATACATCATAGCTTAGTCTTGAAAATTCTGAATTTCTTGTTGCTCAAAAATAACTCGAGTTATTTTTAAAAATTACATTTTGGCCTTAATTTAGATTTTTCATTTTTAAATCCAAAAAATTCCTATTTGCATGTTCCTTTTGCTTTAATTTTTTTGTTACTGTGACATTTTTGTTTTGGTTGTTGAGAGACCTCATTTAAGTGACTTTTACAATATTAAGTGAGGAAATCAAATAAAGTAAATTGTGAAGTATTAGGTACCTAATCAGAGAAAAAGAATGAGTAGTTGATGTACACTTCATTATTCCTTTGAAATTATATATCTTAATCTTATTTTTTTTTAAAAAAATACTTTTTATTGAAACATCAAACTGAATATAATGTATATTGACGTAATAATAAGAATTGATAAATTTTAGTTGCTACAATGCAGTTTCATTGTGTTTGCTTAAAAGGATGTTAGTTTTTTTTTTGTTTTAGTAAATTATTTCTTGAGAAAGTGTAGAAACCCATTAAGTTCTTCATGTTAAAATATGCTCGATTTTTACTCCCTTCTTGTGTAATTAAAAGCTGTTAGAAAAAGGAAAACACATCATAATATTTAAAATTGGCAGATAGGAGAACTAGATGCTTATAAGTCATATTGCAAAAAACAAAAATATGTTGCATTCTGTTTATGGTAAATAAAATCATATAAGTGTTTGTCATTTCAGAAGTACAGTAAAATTTCTGTTTAGACAAATTCCAGACAATTGTTAAAATTATAATGGACGGACAATTAATTAATTCAAACTTGTAATAAAAGCAAACTGTAAGTGAATTAGGCTAAGATATTAGGATTTCTGAAATTAGGTTGTTAGACCAATATTTATTAAAGACTTTTGCTTATTTACTTTTGACTAGTTTTTTTTGTAAGGTTCTAATTATTCTGTTTATTCCAGTTAGATTTTTATTTTATAACTTACTTTTTTAGTACTGTTCCATGAACAACCTTTCCGTATTTCCCAAATTCCATCCTAAAGATATAATTTCTCATTCTATTCCTTATAATCTCAAGTTGATAATTGATACTGTTATGTATAATGTTCATGTTATCATTACAAATTTTTAACTACTTACACCGTAGGGTAATCTAGTCATGCACAAGAAATATCAAAGCAACTTGGCGATGTGCTTAAAAATTATCTCTGTAAAATTATATGAATCGCAGATTTTTTTCATTTCTAGATAATCCTCTATAAAATAATTTTTGGCTAGCATTTTCCTTTTCAAAGAATGTATGTAATAAAATTCTAATATAAATGCATTTTTTGTAGTTATTTCATCAATTGTTTTAAAGGTTGAAAAGTTCCACAGTTGAAGAAAATTAAAAAAATACTGCTCTGAATTGTGGATTTGATTTGACTAAAAAAGGTCGTTAATTCTATTTGGAAAGTCTGCATCGTCAGTTAAATTTGAAATTGGGATTAAATCCAAGCATGGAACCAGTCGTCTTACAATATGAAAAATCTTGTGAGGCAGGAGAGAATTAATACAAATTTTAAAATGGAACATCTGAACATAACTAAATTAATATGGACAATCAAAACTACAGTGTTTAGTAAATGATTGTAAAAAACTTATGTCGTACTTAATTATATATTTTATCCATGTCTTTATTTATTTAGTTATTTATGTATGGGAGGTTTAATTAATTTACCTTAATCATTGATGTCACCTTTTCACTATTTAATGTAGTGTATCATAGAATACAGTATAATAAAAAAGAAAATTGCTTTAGGGTTTTTTTTTGTTTTTTTTTTAATTTCGTAGCTTTTTTTTATTATTATTATTATTATTTTTTATTTATTTATAATAGTTTATTCTCGTTTAGGTGTTTTCCATTTCTCTTTGCTTAAGAGATCTGTTTAGGTTTGTGTATCAAAGATGAAGCCTGCACACCTGGTTAAAAACTTAAATAAAATTTTTGTAATTAAATTTTATTTCAGTTTTTAACCAAGTGTGTGCAGGCTTCATATTTGATACACATAAACTATGTACAGCGCACGTAAAACGTTTTTGATTTTAGATCTGTTTAAATTTTGAATAAATAGACTAGGAATATAGTTTGGTTCTGAAGGAAGAATGGGACGTGATACTGTATAGATCTTTTTTTGAGGGATTTTCCCACTCCAGGACGAGGTTTGCAAATTGCTCTGTATTAGAAACTAACAACGGAAGTTGTTAGACTTGCACCCACACATTAATGTAATTGATATACTTTTCCCGAAGAAGGCCGGAGGCACTGGCCGAAATATCGAGCAAACCTTGCCCCGGGGTGAGAAAATCCCTCAAAAAAAGGATCTATACAGACTGAATATTCAATTTCAGTCACTCTTGGTTTTTAAATTAAAACATCATTAGAATATTTCTCTGTTTTTAGTATTCAGAATTTGTATGTGGGATCTGAATTGAAATAATCTATTAAAAATCGAAAAAACATAACTTAAATTTGATGTTGTAATTGGAAAAAAAAAATTAAGGAAACAAGAATAATTAATGTAATCAATAAGTACTATAGTCTCAGTTTTTAGTAAAGGACAAAGAATTATCCTTTAATTTACCTCACTTTTTTTTATTTTATTTTTTTTATATTAAATAGCTATTTCAACATTATAAAAAGACTCATATTTTGATCAAAATCTCAAATCATGGTAGTTGATTTTTAATTGGCGATAACCATTTTTAATTTGCATTAGCAGTAATTTTGAATTTTGAGCAGCAGAAATACTTG
The DNA here is from genome assembly GCA_023159025.1 of Thereuonema tuberculata. Classification (NCBI taxonomy): domain Eukaryota; kingdom Metazoa; phylum Arthropoda; class Chilopoda; order Scutigeromorpha; family Scutigeridae; genus Thereuonema; species Thereuonema tuberculata. The sequence continues at coordinate 100,282,919 of JAFIDM010000001.1, forward strand.
GGCTTTCACATGCCGAATCTGTACATGACATTTAATCTTCACTGAATATTTCTCTCTAAATATTCATTGAAGTTTTCATCTTATTGGAGAGGGCATGGTAGTAGCAGTTATTTCAACAAACTATTAATCTGAAAAGTAATCTTATACTAGCCTGTAAAGTAATCAAATTACCGTATTGTTTTTAAAATATATATATAAATAAAATATTTCATTTTAAATTAATTCAAAACACACACACACACACACACACACATATATATATATATATATATATATATATATATAAAATTTGCTGTTAAAAAGTTAATTTTTATTCTTATATTCTATACATTCTGAATTCTAAATTGCAATAATTAATTGAAATTATTGCATTACGTAACTTGAAGAGGACGACTTCAAGTTGTGTGTATTAGATTTTTTATATATATATATATAGAAATAAAGAAAACCTCATAATATAGTATTAATAATTATCTTTATTATTCTAATTTGTTATATGCAGTCTAAAATGCAAAAGATCTTGACATTGTTGTTATCATTTTCTGTTAAATACCATTGCTTGAAATTCATGAGTAACTCAGTGAGTCACAAAAGTAGTTGTGGCAGTATATTGAAATATCTTGGGGCTCAGATGTAAGGAAATCACCTAGCTCTACCTTTCCTCTTCACTTAGTTTCATCCTTCAACCACTGCTTCTTCCTTAAGAGCAATTCCATAAATATTTCGAGAAATTTTTGTTATTGTAATAACGTGAAATGAAGAATATAGAAGTAAAGAAAATACAAATTTTGAAGGAATTGCTTTAAAATATAAGGAATATTACTGCAAATTCTTAAAGCCATGGGAACATTGGTGGTCATCCCTAATAAACTGCTTGCAATTATAATCTATAGGGTCTCTGGAAATAGGAATTGCCATAATAAATTATATGGTTTAGATCAGCATTGATTCAAGGTTTAATGTTGTTTTAAGGGAAGGTTTTTTATTTGTTTTAAGCTGCATAAATTTAATAACTCTGAAGAATAATAAATAGAACAATAATACTTCAAAAAATTTTAAATAAAATATCAAAAGGTACAACATAATCATTAGCTCTCAATTCATCCAGAAAATGGTTTTATATAGTTGAAAATCAAACAAGGAACAATCAGAACAACATATAGTTATATAGTTTAAAATAACATAGAAAGTAAATTAACATTAAATAACATTCATTGACGTTTGTTTCTTCTTGGTATTTGAAAATGAAAACTTTCAATTTTAAAGCAGATTTAAGTCATGATTTTCATTCACACCAAGTTTGGTAGTTTATCATATCTGTAATGATAACAATATCTGTTTTTATTTATGAATCTTCTTTTTTTAATTTCTGATTTTAAATATTTTGCAACATAATGATATTTTCCTTGGATATCTATGTGACTTAAATATTTGTTTAGTGATACAGAGAATACAGCATTTGAACCATTACATCTCAGTAATTTGTTAATCCTCATGTTTGATGCAGACTGCCACTATCAGCACTTCATTTTAAAAAATTTTTTTTTTACATTAAAACCTTGCTCTCTTGGTTTTGCTTAACTTCCACTATATCCAACCAAAAAAAATTGTTTTTCCTCATATTTAAGACTTCTCACTAATTCAGTGAGGTATTAATCTCCCAAGGATTGTCATTATTAAGATTCAAGGTTTGTTGGCTAACTCTTTCTTTCTTTCTTCCTTTCTTTTGAGCTGGAAATTCCTAGGTTTCTAACATTGTTTGCCACTCTAACCTTGATAAAAGACAACTTCAAGATTTGGTGTCTTTGCTCTGCCTCTTCTTAACTTTCTCCTTATAGCTTTTGTCTATTTTCAACTTCTGATATTTTGCTGAAATAAGAATATAAGAGTATTTTACTATTCCTATTATATATCATAACTGATGCACATACAGGTGTTTTTATTTTTCTCATTCAAAATATTTGATAAGAAATTAATTGCTTTGAGTTGTTCTTTTTCTCCTAGATGTGCTTTTTTTTTTTCTCTCTCTCTTTTTTTTCGTCAGTTGGTGTCAACATGAATTCTCTTAATTTTCCTTCCACTAAGGACTTAATTTATTCTCCAGAGATTTAGGTTGTTGATCAAGTTGGTTCCAACAACTCTTGATTGTTTATTACTGTTTGCCCATCGTACGTCTATTTATTAAAGTTTTCCTTAGATTTGTCAATTCATTTGGTGTAGGGTCTGCAAGTGTCTGTCCACTTCTGAGGAAAAAAGGCTTTCATTAGTTGGAATATTGTTTCCATCATATTTTGTTTTTCACATGTAATTATCAATAAAATAAATGTATCTTTGATCCAGGCCTACAGAGCTTTGTTTGTTTGTTTGATTGGTTTGACTGCTAACCATAACTGTCACTTTCTAACTAAATTGAAGGAAAGAGGTTGTTTTTTGTTCACTCATTCATTATAGTTAGATTCTTTCATGATAGTGCTAATTTCCTTCTTCATATATTTTAGCATTAATAATATATATATGTGTGTGGTCTATATATTGTATATGGTCCTGCCAATTGCATCTTTTCAATTTAATAATAAACAATATGCATGGTTCCCTATAAGTCATTATTATACCTTAATCTCTATCTGTTGGTTTTTTTTCTTCTTTAATTGGTCCTCATATTCTTCTTAGAATCTTTCTTTGAAAGGTATCAATAACTTCTGATTTTTTATTTGTTTACTGTTACTCCCATACCTACTAAAGTATTTAATTAATTTGAGGTTGATATGAAATTCTACTTTTAGAACTTTTAAGGCTAAAATTTTCCATTGTAAATGCGAATGATAGCAAAGAAAATATTGTGATTTGGATACTTTTTATTAGAAAACTAATTTTAGGCAAAAAGTTAATTTAATTAATTATCTTTTTCTTGAATTAGTTATTAAAACTTTGTTTTAGTGCAGATTAAAGTGGATTTTTCATAAATGCAGTTATTTCTAAAACTATGGATCATTACAATAAAAACCCAGTTTTAGATAAAAATTATCAAAACACATTCAGTCGTGAAAAAATATTTATGGAAAATTGAAAAAAGTTACAAAGTAAAAAAAGCATGTTTTGTAATATTTATTGGAAGTAATTATTACATATAATTCATCAATTTTTATTATTATTTCTAATGATAGCAAGATATGTTTCTTGTAAATAAGGAATTGATATTTTTTCTTTATAAGGTATTATTCTCTTCACTAGTCTAATTGTAACAATAGTGAACAATAAAATTATAAGTCATAACAGTAATGTTATTCTCTAGAGCAGCGTTTCCCATACTTTTCTACTTGAGAACTTTTTTTTTTTTTTTTTTTTAATTTCCTGAACCTGACTCCTCCTTTCATGAGTGTACATACATACAAAGGGATGGAAATCAATCAACCAAAAAAAAAAAAATTCAGTTTTTGAAAACGATGCAAACACCTTAAAAATTCATAAGAGAATCACCAATTTAACCATCTAACTTCAAAAAAAAAAAAAAAAATGTCTACCCTATAATAAAACATGCGATATGCTTCTGATTATGAACAGGTTGGCATTTCATGCTAATTTCCATGGTAACTATAACAAAATTAAAGAGCTTTGTTGAGATTTTAGTAGAAAAGAAATGAACCTAATCGATGAGGGATCCTGATTCATGAAATACGTTGTAAAATGTCCTTTTTTATTTAGGGATCGGCTTCTTTCAAGCATTTCTCTTCCGCTCTACATAAGTAGATAACACCAATTTCCAATTCAGCATTGACATAAAAGTATTTGGAACTATTTGACAAAAAAAATGGCACATGTCATTTAATATATTAACACTGTACATTTCCCTCAAATTAATAAAAAGATACATCATTGAAGGTTATGATTCTCTTTTACCCCCCCCCCTTAAATCCTCCCAAAATTCATACAAATTGCTTCTCATGGCCTCCCAACTGACCTTGCCTAATTTACACCAGAGTGGTGTATTAAATAAGAAATCTTAGATTATTTAATTAAAAAATTTAATAAATATCAAATTTTTTTATAGTTCCAATTGCTATATTTTTTTTCAAACCATTACAGGAATGCTGCAGATTATACGTTGAGAAATGTTACTCTTAAATAATATATTTTTAATCAAGCTTAAATCTGAAATTGATATTGCGTAGTTAGATTTATAATTTAACTAAACAGAAAAAGGATTCTGAAAGAAGCAAACAATGAAAAAAAAAAAAAAGTACAAATGTAGTGGGAGGTAATATGTAAAGTAGCATAGATGTATTTAGGTTTGTAGATGTCTTTATGTGAAGGAAGTGGTCAGCTGTTCAGAAAATAAGCATTGTGTAGCATATTAATCAAAAATGAGATAATAATTCATAGAATGAAGTTTTTTATTTTATATAATGCATTATTTTTAAGTTGAGATTTCAGCTTGCATTGGGAATTTAACTTGTGTTTCTCTAGCCTTAAAATGAATCTATAAATAAGCCAGTCCTTCATGTACAGCCTTCAGTTGTACTGTTTATTTAGAAACAACTTTATTTGTACTTTGAAATAAAAATAAAGTGTTTCAGTTTGATTTTTTTTTTGTTATTTGATACAATTTTTTATGATTTAAATTAAAACTTTATGAATAGACAGTTAAACTCATTCTTAAGTTAACTGCTGTTCATTTGGCTGTAAGCATTAATTTTACAATAAAATCTTGGCATTTGAAATAAATCTGAAGTTTGTAACTTCTTATTTCTAGAGAAGGACCATGCAAGATTACGAATGGATCACATTCCAGGGATTTTTAAAGTGCGGAAGCCAAGAATCATTAAACCGCTTTCAGAAGAAAATTTTCAGAAAGCTCTTTCTGCGGTTGCATCGGGGGAAATGGGCTTCTGCAGAGCAGCCAAGAAGTTTGGAGTAAATCATGCCACCTTGTGGCGTTACTATAACAATGTTGGGTTACCGACAAGATCAAGAATCCGTCGAGTTAATCTTCTGAGTTAGATCTGCCACACAACCCATCCCTTTTGTGATTTTGAAAATGTTGAACCAGTGAAGGTAGCTTTGAAACCTCAAATGTGTTTGTTTTTTTTAAGTAATGCTGAACTAAATTAATTGTATCATTTGAAATTTGAAAAATGAAAAATAAAGGAATGCCACAGCCAGATGTACAGCTTCAAATTAAAAAAAAAAAAAGAAAGAAAGAAAATTTATTTCTTTTTTTTAATTTGTTTTACCATAAATGACCTAAATGAATCTAGTTGTTTTTATTTAACATTTAATGGAAGATTAAATGGATTGTGCCACAATTTTTCTGTTCTAGTCTGTAGTTCGATAAAATAATTAAAGAGTTGAAACGTGAAAACAAAATCGCAAGTGATTTTATGAGGATTGAAAAAAGGATAAATTCCATGTTGTTCTTCAGAAATAGGATATTTAAATTATTTCCCTAGAACCTTATATCAAAGTAGTTATCCAGGAACTTCATTGGTTGTAATGCAAATCCCTTTTAACTATATCTACTCTTTAAGTAAATTTTAGTTCTAAATTCCTAAAAATTTAGAATCTTTGAAATAGTTATCCAACATGTTACTTAAAAAGATATTTTTTAAATCGCCTGAATAACTATGCTTTTGAGTGTTTTGTTTCTGTTATTAGGATTCAAGTATTTTAATAGTTTGTACCAAGTATGACAATGTATAAATATATATTTATATATTAGCTTTGCAAATAATTATAATCACAAGCTAACATGAAACAGTATATTCTGATTTACATGCTATTGTTTCCTATTGGAAATTATTAGAAATTATTATTGCAAATGATTCCTAAGATAAAGAATTCAGGACAGATGGTGAAAGCACAAAATCATAGAACTTGAGAAAAAGAATTTCTGAAGTATTTCACACACCTTAATTTAAGATCACCTACAAGATTTAATAGTCAAACTTAATATTTTGATGCTGAAATCTTCCTGCACATTGTGATATTTTACAGTAATTGTTAAACTTCACATTAAGAAGTAGATTTTTCCCCGCAAAATCAATGAACAGAGTAATAAAAAGATTTTCTAAAAAGTTCTACAAAGGAAAAAGAAACAAAGAACAGAATGAAAAATATTTTATCATTATCTCATTCTTCATAACTAACTTACAGTACTGCCAATTTGTTAAAATTGAATGAAGGTAGAAGAATCATAAAAACAAAAATAGAAGCCATATGTAAACCTGTAATTTTAGTCTTAAAATATGACATATATCTGTCATCAATAAAAGATGTTAAGTTAAAGTATCACTATAGGCCTGGGCTGGCCTTTGGGGCACGGGAGGTCAGGCTCCCAGCGTTACGTGACCATCGGGACGAGGTTGAGGTCGGGTGGTCAGCCCGACGCCCGCCCGCCTTTAACTCCCGGGAAAGAAACCCGGTACCCATTTCATAGAGGGCTGGTAGACCCTAGGACCCATTTGGAGGTGAAAGAAGCGTGGAAAAATTCCCGCCCTCCAACCCGCAGCCAAGCGTGCTGACCACTCGGCTACCGGGCCCACCAATAAAAGATGTCTTGTTGTGAAATAATCAGAAAATTTCCATCCTATCAAGATTTTCAGGCACGTTGTTAGGAAGTGCTGCTATGCATTTTTATTTGAATCGTTAAAATTGTTAGATCATACAGATAATCTTCATGATATCTAAAAAAAAAAAAATGGTTCGTTAAGATATTTCCGTTAGTAAGGTTAATGGAAGTAATTTATTTATACTACTTAAAAATAAAACAATGAACATGTTCTTTTATTACTATATATAACTATTTTGCTAAATCCTAAAATGCTGATTGATATCTTTTTTCTTTTTTGTAAATTTAGAAATTTGCAAGTAAATTTGGGTAACATTTGCCTTCAACAAAATGAAAATTTTTAGATTTTCCAAAATACTAATACTCAGTAAAATAATCTTACCAGTGGCACAACCTTTTTTAACACTAGGCACTTTTTAAGAAATCCTTTTCATAAATTCAGTAATTTGAAAACGTTACATAAAAATATTACTTGGCATGAAAGAGTTATCCTAATGGTTCATGATTAAACTGCTTGTTAATGTTAATTCTCTAGAAGGAAGTTTTATCAATTTGCCGTTAAGAATTTAAGTGTGTGTTAGGTTCAGCATGTTGAAAATATGTTGTTGAAATAGGAGAGAGAACAGAAGGAAGAAATATTTCTATTAATTTGCACCTAAAGTGAGGTTACGAAACTCTAATGAACGAATTAACACCAGGAAATTACATTATGCGTGTTTGTTTCTTTACCAGCTGTTACTTGTATTCTTTTTCGCATGTTCCGTGATCAATTATTGGCCATTTAAAGGATTTATCCTGTAGGGCAATTTATTTGACTGTGGGCCAACTAGTCTTTCAGATATTCGGTACTTTAATTTAAAAAAAAAAAAAAAAAAAAAATTTTCTTTCTGCACTGATGATGATGAAAGAATGCTAGCTTTTATTATTGTTTATTAATTTGAAGTTCACAGTTTCTGTTTATTGTGAAAAACTTTTTGAATATGAATTTGCTATTAATATAAATTTAAATGTTTATAATTCATAAACTTCCATAAATCTAAATAGCATTTTATTTTAGTCATATATTGTAAAATATACAGTTTTATCCATCTTGAAATCTATGCAACAGATTTACATGTATTTTTTTAAAATTAATTCATATACAGGGTGTACCTAAAATGTGCTGCCAAACTTAAAGGTTGTATTCAATCGTGCAAAACAACGAATAAATGTCATATAAACATGGGTCTGGAAATGCTTTATTTCCAAGATATGAACGATGCAACAATACAGAGGTGTTGGCCATACAGTCGCTCAGTTTCACAGAAAGTGCTCTACTTAACTTCACTGGCCGCAATGTATGCAACACATCATCATTCCATCAATTGCTGACATGGTCTAAGATACCAGGTGCTCGTCAAATTGTGTTGCACCCATCCACTATGCGATCATGCAGTGCATGGGCGTCAGGAACCAGTGTGGCGTACACTAATGCTTTTCGTCCCTCCGGACGAAAAAATCCAGAGGATTTAAATCAGGGGAATGAGCAGGCCATGTCCCGATTACTGAGGAGCAATTTAATGACTCTACGATTCGAGGTAAAGACCAACACCTCTGTATCGTTTCATCGTTCTTATCTTGGAAATAAAGCTTTCCAGGTCTGTGTTTTGCATGATTGATTACAACCTTCAAGTTTGGCAGCACATTTCAGGTACACATTTTGTATATCATAATGATTTAAAAGTTTAGTGATATCAATAATTATTAATAGACTAAGTTTAGATTTAGAAGATTTTTGTTGTTTTTCACTTCTCTCAACTGTTGGTGCCTGTTTCAAATTCTGTTTGAGAAATGCCTTAAATGGCATTCTGCTCCTCCAACCATTTGTGCAAGTAGTTGTTTGTAAATATTGAACTTTTATTTCCCCCCCCCTTCCCTAATCTTAACTTACAGTGAATAAAGAAATTAAATTCCTTCTAAAAAGTGATAAAACATTTTATCATCGATTACATTACTTGTTGCATCAAAAACCTTTATCACAGTTATATATCACAGTCAAGAGCTCCTCAGTAATTATATAACAAAATGATTCTTATCAAAATTATTAATTTTTGTAACTTATAATTTTGTATTAAAATTCAACGTTTTGTACAAAATATTTTTTTGTTTTTTCTCTCCCCCCCTCTGATAGTATTTTCATTTGGAAGTGCAATTGAAAAATAATATATTTATCTTAAATTTTAAAAATACATTGTATATTTAAGTAGTATATAAAATATAATGCAGTTCTCTAAATGTACAGGGGTGGACACATTAATGTGAATACCAATATCAAAATGGGCCGTATTTCATTTGCATAGCAGAGCCACTCCATCTAGAATAGACATCTGCCATCTAGTGGCTGTGAAGGTGGAGGTCAATCAGCAGCAGTCACACGGGTTGCATGTGGAACTTGTGCTAGCAGTGAAACGCCATCATGTCCCACCTCTCAGACTTTGAAAGAGGCATGATCATTGGAGCATGCTTTGATGGAGCTTCAGTGATAAAAAAAAAGCCAACCTTGAGTGTATTGCAAGAATCACTGTGTCAACTGTTATGGCAGCCTACAAAAAACATGGTAAGATGTCATCTGCAGAACAGAACAGTGGGCGAAAGTTAAAGCTTATTGGCAGGGATAGATGGATGTTGAAGTGGATAGTGACAGCACAAGACAACAGTGTCCCGAATAACCTCCGAGATAAACACCCGTCTCCAGAACTGCGTATCAACCAAAACTATCCAACAGGAACAGCATGCCTAGGACATCTATGGCAGAGTGGCTATTCCAAAACCTTTGGTGACACCACTTAATGCGGTTGAAGCGACGGCAGTGGTGCTGCGAGGACAGATACTGGACACAACAGTAGTAGGGACACTTCATTTGGTCTGACAAATCTTTCTTAACATTATTTCAGACCACTGGGCGTGTTTGTTTGGAGAACACTCACAGAAGCTTTTCATGTTGACTGCCTCCTTCCTACTGTTAAGCATGGAGGGGGCATTATGATGGTATGGGGTGCGATATCTTGGCATGGTCTGGAACCACTTGTATTCCTGCATGGAAAGATCACAGCAAGCATTATCTCAGCATTCTGGGTGATCATCTCCATCCCTATCTGCAGACGTTGTTCCCTGGCGAACGACCTCTGTTCGAAAACTACAACGTCCCCATTCACACTGCTCGATATGACCAAGCATGGTTTGATGAGCACTAACATGAAATAGAACATCTTGTCTGGCCTCGTGAGTCTGCTGATCTTAACATAATTGAACCTTTTTGGGGACCAAAGTGAGTGGTAGGATTCCACCTCCCTCCACACTTCCTGAATTAGAAACTGCTCTGAATGAGGAATTGCTGCTTATTCCCTTGAACATTGTGCATGACCAGTATTTGTCAATCGCATGTCAGATACAAGCTGTAATTCAGGTGAAGTGTGGGCCAACACCCTACTAATAAAGATTTTGTGTCGTTTCATAAGTATTCATATTATTTTATCCACCCGCCGTACATAATGTATATAAAGTAGAACCTCAATTCTCCAATCATTTTAGTGAGAAAGAACAGTGCATAATGCAGAAGATAATTAAAAATATTAAAAAAAAAAAATTTCATACTTTTATAATAAATTAATAGTTTATTTTTATTTTTTTTTTAAAAATGTGATTAAGATTATTTGTTTAAAAGTTTCCTTCCTTTTCATTTGGCAAACTCATGTCAAGAATCACAACAATGGTTATTTCTTCACCCTGAAATTATTTTATTTCCTATTTATTTATACTTTGTAAAAGCTTAATAGTTAGGACTCTTTGCTGTGGCTTTCTGAAGATGCCACATGGAAGTTAAAACGACTTAATTGTTTCGTAAGGACTGCATAATGTCCAATGTCTACGACACTGTTTATTATAAGCTAATGAAACAAAAGTTTCCCCTTTAACACATCGTTATGTAATATTTGTCATATTATAACAAACTGACAAATAAAAATTATGGATTATTTAATAAATTTAATGCAAGCCTTTTGAGTCTTGAAATGCTAAACAACCTTAGCTGATTAACAAACTTGAAACAAATCCCAAGATTCCAGTAACGCTTTCTTAAGTTTATTCTTTAATTAAATACATTAAATAAATTTGTTTTAAAAAGGAAGGAAACTGTCAAATAACCATTGGTTGGATAATTGGGGTTCTTATGCATGTATCATTATCCTGCTATCGAAACTTTAGGGGCCATCCAAAGCAGTTAGTTTATAGTTATATATAAAAATGAAGTTGGCTCATTGAGCATATGATATAATATATTATTATAGAATTTAAGTAACTGAGGCTTTCCTCTGTCCCAGCCACAGTGTGTAAGGCTCCTCCTAAGGAGTTGCAGTTGGAAAAGAAGAGAGATCAGCGAAGGACAGCTGGAAATAACCAATTCATATGGCAGGAAAAGCAGAAGGCGTCTAGGAAAGACTGGCGAGAAGGAAATATGCAAGAAGCACTTATAGCTATAAAAGAGCAAAAGATGACCCTTTCAGAAGCTGCTGAACGTTATGGAGTTCGCTGCAATACATTGTGGTACCGTGCAAGAAAAATGGGTATAAAAACAAAATTTTATACTACTACTGTGCTTGGACGACATTTTTAATTCTCTTACAGAAATTGTCTAATTCTTAAATTACAAATTTTAGAAAATTGAAATACCATAAAAATAAAAATGTAGACCTTACTGTCTTAGATATGTGAAATGGAATAAAAATATATCAATGTAAAAGAAAATTTGCTTTTGAGAATTTAATTGAAAAACATTGTATTACAAATGATGAGGGAATTAAATTCTTTATCAAAATTAAAACCTGAGTATTGTAAAATGATGATTGATGATTATTGTGTGTATTATCATAATGTAGTAGGCATATATTAACAACATGATAATTCCTATACTGAAATTTTTCTTGTATTACAATACATTAATTCGAAAATGTCTGATTTATTTTATTTATTTTTTTTATTTTTATTTTTATTTTATTTTTTTATTACCTTCAAAAAATTAGTTATGAATTGCAGAAAGGTAAATATGAGACAAGCATCAGTTCAGGTGATACTAAGATAAAATTTTAAATGATGATTCTTTTGTTATGCGCTTTCAGGGAAAAAAGGATGAGGTGGAATTTTTGGAAACTGATTTTTCTGACTTTTTGTTTTACAAAAAGATTGAAAGTAAATCTACTTGATTTATTGACTGCAATTCAGGTTATCATACTGAGACATTCATAATAATCATATCTTTAGAAAGAATAGTACAGTTATCAGAAACTTTGATATAGCAGATAGATTGACAACCGAAAATGATTTCGTCACATACTAAAAATTTAAATGCTGCTGCCTTTGTAATTGTTTGCTTAAAAATCAAAAATAAATTCAGGAAGGAGTTTTGTATATCATTTTTTTGTTTAGTTCTCCCCTCCACACATAATTGAAAACATTCTCTCATATTTGAGGTACTGCAGTCTGCTGGAACTTCTTTGGAACAATAAAATATAATAATACTTAGTTTCACTAAACTGTGGATCAATTTCAAAAATATCTCTCTCTCAGATCTATTGCATTCTTTTTTATTCTTGAAGTGGCTTCTCAGTTGAACAATTTGGGATGTTGCAGTTTATTTTGCTGATCTAGTGTCTTTTAAAAAGTAATTTGTAAGGGAAAAAAATGCATATTAAGACAGTTATGGCTGGCGTATTTTGTTTTTACAATTTGTCATCCATTCTTAAAATGGGTTTGATAGCTTCTAAGCAACAAAATATCCCAATTCAATTATTAAAAACTTTCACTCTCATTCTAACCCTGTCTTAATTCGTTTTAATCATCTTCAAATTCTTAAAACTTTTCTGCATTCTTTGTTATTACGAGGAATGCTTTAGATTACTGTACATTTCTTGAAAATTACAGTGATCTATACTATTTCATTTCCTATCTGAACCAAAGTTGTAAACTAGTGATAATAGATGGCAAAAAAAAAAAATTCAAACCTTCATATTTTAACTTTGTAGAGAAGAGGAGATTAACAAGGAGCATTCTTGAACAATATTGGTGTCTTTTTAGAGTAATGAAAAATTATTTTTGAAAAATGTTACCTGAAATCCATGCAGTGTGATTTGATTTCCAAGTGAGGTGCAAATGTCCTTAGCATAGTTTGTGAGAACTTTCTGATTGTAAACTCCTCATAGAATTGAGTTTAAATTCTTCATTTCTTTGGCAACACTTTCAATCTATCCTAGTCTGTTTAGAATCATGGCATTGATTTTTCTTCATTATAAATTCTATTAATAATGCCAACATTGAAGACTTTGTTTGCGTAACTTCCATCCCTGAATTATCTTAATGAAAGAAAATTATTTCTGCTTCTCTGTTGAAATTGGCAACCTAATCATTTATTTTGTTCTTTTACAGCAATATTGGTACAAACTACTGTTTTAAATTCTTTAATCATCTTTCGTCTAATCATTATTCAAAAGCAATAGTATGACCTGACTGATAGGAAAATTAATGTCAGCGATGTTTTTGTGTTAATAGACAAGTAGTTGGTTTTTCCATTTGACCAGTTCAAGGATTCTTTCGAATCAAGTGATTAAGAAAGTTATATATGGCATGATTAAAATAGATTTTTTTTAAGGCATTTTTAATGTGCTCATATTATTCACATCTTTTCTTCATAGTAACATCGGAAACCATGTTAAATAATTACTGCTAAAATTTTCAGTTGACTACTAAAAAAATATTATAAAATAAAAGTTTAATTTAAACAACGAAAATTGAAATTAACAGTGCTTTGAATTTCAGTGAATGTTAGAGGTTGTACAATGTTGACAAGATTTGTTTGTTTATCTGTCATTGACTGTTTTAAGAAACGCTATAAAGAGGTGTTAAGCAAAATTAATGTTACAACCGAGCTTTCTTAATAACTAACATTGCATAAGAATTTATTAAAAAAACAAAAAAAAAACAACACTGCTAGTATGTGACTTTACTGATTCAAACCACGATGTAATTTTGGTAGTTGTAATGAACCTGTGTAAGAGCAGTATTTCACCATTGCTCCAAAGGCAGAAAACTGGATGAAAGTTATACGATATACCATGGAAAATATTTGTAAAGCAGTGTCTATTTATTTAGATGGACCATTTGTTCTTTGCTAATTTAGCCTATGTTTTTTCTTCATTTTTTCCCCCCCTATCTTTTACAAAATATTGCAGTTTTTACATTCTTTTTATATATAGGTTTCCATTTTAATTTAAAACTCTGTATGGCTATAAAAAGAAATATAAACTTTCTTTAACTCCTGATATCACATATTTTTGGTAGTGTTGATTGTATCAAACATTATTAAACTTGGAGCATGGCTGATAAAATAAAATACCACTTTTTTTTTTTTTTTTTAAATAATGCTAAGGCAGCTGGTAATTTCATCAGATGGAATAAAAAAATAAAAATCTTTAAACTAAACAATACTGTGTGCACAGCAATAGAAAATGAGCATTTTCAAATGTTTACGGTATAAAGAAGGCAGCACACTTTAGTAACATAAAATTTAATACATTTTAGTGTAGGTTTTGAACTTTTTACTGTTTTTCATCAGATTGATAAAGCTTAGGTTAGTTGGAGGATATAAGTAAATTTGAAAGGATAAGGGTAGAAAAGGAACAAATATAAACTAGGTAAGAAGGTTTCTATTAGCTAAATTGATTACATTCTCAAAAGCATGCAATACAACGATACAGAAGCTCAATGTTTTTCACTTGATGTGACAACCTATATCACCATCCTTCCTAAATTCTGCCCTACTCTTTCTAAAAAGAAAGTCCCCTTTGAAAAAAATCATCTTCATGGCCAAGATTCTTTTAACACACAAAACTTGAAAGCATCAGACTCCATTTATATTCAGCAAGAAGGACTGTTTCCATCACATCCATGCAAGTAGCAGAACTAAAACCTTAGAAGAATCAGCTTGAGATATATGGATGATTTATTCATTATTGCTGAACCACAAAACATCAGTTTCAGTAAAGAAAAAGAAGATCCCACCAACAATTTAAAATAATGGCAAATTTGACAGTTGCCTTTACAGAAAATCAAAGCAAAGCCAATATCACCACCCTCTACCAGTCGGCCACCTCCCCATATACAAATGTATTATGGTCTATATAATGATTTTAAGAGCCAAGAAATATTCTTCCACCAAATCCTATTTTGAAAATGAGCTGAGAACACTATAAGAGATCCTGAACCAAAATAACTACTCACTGCATTTTATCAAAAAAATCAACAGCTCTGTCACTCAAAAAAAACAAAACTTTTCTACCCGAAACCTGATCACAACATAAAGAACGTCAACTGTCTTCCCTTATCAAAATTATGAAAGAGAATTGAAACTAATCTTCAAAGAAAACAATGTCAAATTAATTTTCAGGCTCACCAATAAAGTTCATTTCTACATTACAGTGATTCAAAAACAACAAATGGTAAATGCCAACAGATGAATTGTTTCCAAATTTGGCTGCAAACAATTGGGATGCCGATCTGTAGCTCAGATCAGAAGAATTTTTAATGACTACATAGCTCTCAAAGTTTAAAAAATATTGATGTCTGATCCAGCATCACCAATCATTTAAAATGCTTTGGTGTTTGTATCGTATCCCTTCTGTACCTTTATCCTTTCAAATTTATTTATATTCTCAAATATACTTTATCAGTCCGACGAACAACAGTCAAATGTTTGAAACCATCACTAAAATGTATTAAATTTTAATACATGCTTAATACCTTACTAATTAATCTAATATATATTTATTTCCTTTGAAGCTGAGAAATTTGAAAACTGCCGAGTTTAGAACAGTAAAAAAATTCATCTGTTGATGAAATTTGTTGTATGATTTTTGTATAGAATTTTTACATGCTGTTAGAATTTTATTCTTTTTTATTTTTATCAATATATAAAGGCATTCTTATTTGAATTATTGCTTTTATTTTACCCATTAGAGGGTTTTGTTTTTTGTTTTTTTTTATTTATTTTTTGTTTTTTTTTCCCTTTTGTGGTCAAATACCTTTTGTGGTAGCCTGAGTGCTGCCCAAGGTTTTGGAATCCACATTTTGTTCTTGTTTTTTATTTTCATGATTTTAGTCTTTGAGGGGTCACAGTTTCCAGCATATGTATTTTGATTTTTTTGTTAAGACAATTTAAAGATGCAGTTTGCTTGAAAGAATTTGATCTGTTTTTGAACCTTTTACTAGAGTGCTTTCAATGCTTTTTAATATATTTAGAATGTTGTTTCAGAGCTTAGGGTTGTTTTGTTTTCCATTCCTGTTGTTATAGTGTTGTTGTTTCAATCTTATTGTGACTCTGGAGGTTTTTTTGTTTTGGTTTTTTTTTTATTTATTTATTTATTTATTTTAATTTTTTTAATTTTTTTAGACATTAGTTTTTTAGTATATCCTAATATAATTATTTACGAATGTATTATCTGATCTCGGGAACATCACATGCATAGGTTATTTAGGTTCCAAAATGAACATTGAATATTGCATTGTATATATATATATATATGAAGTATATCTCTTTAACTCAACTTTTAATAAAACCTTAAAATCACTCAGTTTTTATAATTGTTTGACTGTAAATGAAAAATTAATAAAAGTTATTTTTGTTACTCAGAAAATTAAATATATAGAACTTTAAATTTTCCTTCATGCAGTTTGCCAATTCCGAGACTTACCTTCTTCTGAGAATGCTGTTTTATGGGAAGATGTAGCCTGTAAGATGACTACATGGACTGAGGAAGACATGGTTAGGGCCTTGTCTGCTGTACAATCACGGGAGATGACATTAAGTATGGCTGCCAACAAATACGGTATACCCCGTAACACATTGTGGTATCGGGCCAAAAGAAGAGGTGTGGAAACTAACTTAAAAAACCTCAAAATATAAAAAACAGAAACTTTTTTTTTTTTTTTCCCTCATTGTTGGTTTACTAAATATCGTTCAAAGGCACAATTTTTTTCGAAGAATTACATATGTATTTTCCTTGCTCTCTTCTATTTCTGAATGTAAATGACTTATAAACAAAAAATTATTGAAGTTATTCTGTGCTTGACGGAAGCTTCTATGCTGGTAAATTAAACAAGTTTGATTTATCTTGTACAATTTGTTTTTAGCATAGTTTTTAAGTTTTTTAATGCTAAGTATGTTCTTTTAAAATCTTCAGATATTAAATTCTTCACGCAACTAATCAGTTCCACTTGTTTAGCTCTGAAAGATTGCCATATTTTGTTTCTTTTTTATTTGAATTAACAATATTAATTCATTCATAATTATTGCTTCTAATAATAAACTTGGTTGTGATCATTATTAACATTTTTTTTTCTGCTATTCATATTTAAATCAGCTTTTTGAAATGCTGCTTGTTTCAGTTTGATTTCTTTATTTTTTCATGATTTTCAGTATAGGCTTCTATTTGCTGAAGCACTAGATCATTTGATTAGAATCACATATAAATGGGGGTCTTAGTCATTTTTATTATCATTGGTATTTCTTGCCTCTTTCTTTCTTTCATTCGTTGCTTAATTACAATCAGTACTTTCAGTAAAGAAATATCCACAATATTTATGTGAAATATTTTTTTATATAACAATGTCTGAATTTGTAATATTGACTGACTTTGATCATAACTTGCACTAACTGTGCCTTCTTTTTATAAATTGTGTACATTCAGGAAATTTCTTTGCAGATGATTTTCCTCCTACCTTTAGTAATAAGCTGTATGGATGCTTTTAAATTACAGCAAACATTTCATTGTGCAGCGTTACTGCAGTACCATGAAACTAGCAGCAGATGTAGTGTCTCATTTATTTCTTAAAAATGATACATATCCTGTAATTTTTAATAAAACACATGAATGACTGAGAAACAAAAGCCAACAATATAAGAAGGTGATGTTGATGAATCTTAACAAATGAAAATGAATTCATTTTGCTTGTCAGAAGAGAAATAAAAAATACTTATCTTAAATTCTTTAAGAAAAATACTTAATCTACTTACTAATAATTTGGTAAGGATAAGGGAGAAACAATGGATTTTTATCAATGGATTTCTACATTTGAACAACATTGTCAACACTATTATAATTAAGGTGATATTTGATCGAGATGTTCTGATCAAATAAAATATATAATTTTTTAACTTATATTTTAATTCAGTTTTAAATGATTTATTTATATAAATTTGGCAGATAGTTACAGCACAAGACTTTAATAATAATAAAATTCTGCCCTATTCAAGTTACTAATAAAATGTCAAATACACGTTCTAAAGAGATGGGTTTAGTTCACTTTGATTTGGCTGAAATTTTCTGTTTCTGGAAAAGTTATAGGTGCGGCGTCTCAAATAGTACAGATAGGGAATCCTTATTTTATGAAAATCGTAGTTTAAAAAGACATTTACAGTTTCTTTAAATATTATTCTAATTAAAATTTTTAAATCTTTTTATTAAAATAAAAATAATTTGCATTTTGCAGTTTTATAAGTACCTTCTGTGATTTTGTGGATTTTGGTCCTAATATCCTTTGGTTGTAACTTGCTTCCCAGTTTTGTTAACATCATAAAAAGACATTAAATAAGGCCAAACATTGATTAGACAAAGAAGACATCAGTACTGGATTTTTATATAAATGAAAAACAAAAAAAAACAAAAACAATGAGACACGATCTGGAAAATTATTGTTTATAGAGTCCTAATTAGTTTATATTACAAAGTTGACCTGTAATTTTCTGTTATCTATGTAGTAAAATCCCATAACTAGATGCTTAAATAAAAAGAAAAACAATAAATGGGTTGTCTAATCTTAACAGTAAACTATCAACTGTTCTATTTAATTTAGTGTTTATTTATTGTAATAACAGAAATTTGAAGAAGAATCTTATGTTGGTATTTTTGGGTCTTAAGATCTTCAATGAAAGTCTCAGTTTTTACTAAAATCAGTAGGAAAATCACATTCATTAATATTTATTTATATTAAAATTCTAGCTTTCTAGAATAAAATTGAATATAATCAAATTTTCTAGGCAGCGTGACGTTGTCAGGTTGGGCTAGCACGTGGTCCATAGCTGGCCAAAATCGATGAAAGGAAGGAATTCAAATGTATTTTGGTGGTTTGATGACCCTAGTTCTTTACTTGTAAGTCTGATTGAACAGCATCTTCTTTTAAGTTACATTAACCTACCATAATTATTCAGATTCTAGATTAAATAATTTGAATTACAGTAAGAAAAGATGGAGAGGTTATTTTGACTTACAATCATTTTTTTTTTTAATCTTTTTTTTTCTCTCTCTCTCTCTATCTTTTTCTCTCCAGTGCAAATTAAGGTGTTTTCCAAATGTTAAAACAAAATCTATAATATTCTACAGTAACTATACTGAGCAAAATTTTCTTTTATATGGAATTTTAAAAAAATAAATAAATAAAATAAAACAATTAGATATGAAGATGTGAATAAAAACAGTTGTTTCCGTATAAGAATAATGTCTCTCCTAGTTTCTTCTAACATTTTAGTTTGCAATCCATTGGAATCAAGCTCATTATAATATATATATATTCATTAAAATATATTAAAAAAAAAGAATCATTGGAAGAAAAAAAACAGCTTTAAGTAATTGATAGTCTGGGTTATTTTGGACTGTAATCGAGTGGTTTAGTTCCATAGCTGCCTAAGCCACCACATTAATCCTAGTTTTGTGTTAATGGACTCGAGAGTTGAAGTGAATTTTAAAAATCTGATAATAAAGGAAAGCCACTCATTTACTGATGTGTGACAGGTATACATCATTTACTTTGCCTGGTATTTTAAAAAAATATTGCATAGGACATTCAATATTAGCAAGGAAATTATAATAATTTGTGGGTTAGGCACCTCTGGTACTAAACCACTTAGTTACATTGTTGTTCAATTTGATCTTTCAGTGTTCTAAATTATGAGATAATCTTTAAAAAAGTAGGTGTATTTTATTTATTATTATTATTTTTTATCTTTTTTTAAATCAAGCTCAATGTTTTTCATTGAAAATATGACTGTTTACTATTGCTGCGAATAAGTTCCAATTTTAGTTAAGAGTTAAGAAAAAGGTGATTTTTTTAAGAAAAAAATTGTAAACTTAAACATGAGAAAAAGAAGAAAGGAAGGAATACAGAATTGAGCATTCAGAAAAAGTGGATGCCGATAATTTTCAAAGATCTTTGTTAAATCTTCTACATTTTTTTTTTTTTTTTGTATTTCATAATCTCATATAATGTTCTGTGCAATTCTTTGAAAGTGATTCTAGACATTTTTAAAAATTAATCAGAACTTTTGCAAATGGTGATAATCTTTTTTAATTTACCAGTTTTAAAATTATTTTGCCAAAATTTTTGTAAAGTATAATTTTTATTCATCAAGTTTTTTTAAGAAATCATTGTACATAGCAATTGTAAGAAATTTTGCAAAATTTGAATAAAATTTATGCAAAACAAGAAATTTTGTCTAAATTAATTTTTAATTAATATTTTATTTATTTATTTATTTACTTTTTTATTTTTAAGAAATTTTTGGTAAATTTAATGTTAATGTTTTAAAATTACTAAAAAACAAAAACCAACATTTCAATCATTTAACATATCATAGGAATACTGTTGTTTGAAAGTGCTTTAAAAATACTATGAAATTAAGAATTACTTTTTGTTTAAATGTGCTCAATGTTGTTTTAGCTTTTACTGAAGTTCCGTTTTAATTAGACTGCCAGCTGGTTTACTGCATCTGATTATTATATCCTATCTATTAAGTGGTGGTTTTCAGATAGAATTTCTTTATTTATTTTTAAATTTGAAAAGTGCTCTGCCTATGTATAAATACATGTCTGTGTGCATATATACACATAGAGGAGTAGGTAATATTTAATTTGTAAGAGATGCAATACTTTTACAAACTTGATGTCACAGTTTAAATATACAATCAGAGATGATCACATGACTGGTTTTTATTTAAAGAACAGTTGGCATTCTCAATTAAAATATTTATAGAAACTACAAAGGCTGTAATTCTGAAGTTTGCTGATTTTACAGTTTGAATGTAATAAAAAATGAATTTGAGTACAGTTGAATATAATTTGATTTGTAAAGCAGTTAGGATCATCAAAGAGCAAGAAGAGGATCTTTGTTCTACTAAACAAAATAACTCCAAGGCTTCTACTGAAAGGAAGTTAATTCTTATTCTACAGTTTAATGGAAGCACTTTCTTCGTAATTTTTTGAGATTTTTTTTATGTTAAACAAAGCAAATTTACTATTTACAGAGCAGGGGGAAAAAATCACCTTAATTCACATGAGATTATGTTTTGAAATTATTAAACTTTCATTTTATTCTTACAAAAAATATAGAAATGTTTTTTAGCAGTATTACAAATGAATGTTATTTAAAGAGTGAAGCAGGAATAAATGGAGAAAAAGTTGCGCATTTTCACAACTATGCAATCAGTGGGAATGTCGAATGAAAGATTTCCACTGATAACAGCTTCTACTACAGTTGTGAAAAATGTGTAGTTTTATCCATTTATTCATGGATATTATTTAATTACATTTTTTAAAAAAATTAAAATATTAAAATCACGAACTTTGGTTTTAAATATAATTAAATAAATCATAAAAATCATAAAAATGTCACTGAAACCAAACAATGTCATTGGAGCCAAACAAGATATAAAATACACATACCCATTATCAAAAAAGAAATAATAATTATTATATTGCTTCGATAATAGCAGTTGGCTTGGTACCGAACTGGCTACTCAAAGTGTAAATGCCAGTTTTGAAGTTTTCTGGCATCCTATATCCTTTCTTGCCTGTATTGCAACGTATTTCACATAGCCTAGTCAGATTCATTACTTTATCATTACAAAACCTTTCATGATAAGTACGTTTTTACCCTGCCATTTTTGCTTTTGATATTTTTAATAATTAATTAAATAAATAAATAAGAAACCTTTATTTTCAATTTAGTGAATGAATTTCTTTGGATTCAGTTATAATTGTTTATTTTGCCTTTCCTTGATTTACTTTTTATCAGCTGCTCTCAGTTCTGTCTGTAGTGTGTTCACCAGCTGACTTTGGCTTTCTGAATCTAATTATACACTTTTGAAACAACCTCTTTGTTGAAATTCATTCACCGCTAGGACTTTAATCACTGCTTGTTTCGGCTTCAACTACCCGATATCCAGCCCTAGGCATACCTCTTTACATGCTGTTAACACATTTGTCAATGAATATTCTTGAAGATAGAGAGATCACTCCTTCTAAATTAGTTTTTCTATCAAACTTTAGGAATTGTATCCTCATACATCGCCGTTGTTTATCTATTTATTTACTTTATATGATGACTGGGCTTTTTTCATGTGAATTTTTTATTTATATTTTGACAGGAAGACAACAGTGCAACACCACTACCCAAATCATTTCCATTTACTTTAGTTAATGATCATCCTCTGTAATTTTTAAAATGATTAAAAAAAAAAAAATATTCCTAGCCAATTTTTTAAAGTTCCATTGCATTTGCCTTTTTGTAGACATTTTTCTCAACTCTTCCTCATTAAAATTATTGATATTTGATATCAGTTGTTATTATTATTATTATCCAACATTATCTTGGCAGTCTTATTTTGCTATTCCGCTCTACAATTAGAACCCTTTCCAAGTGTTTGCCCCTAGATTGTTCAAAGAAGAGTTACTATCTCAAGTCAGTCAGTCATATTTATAAGGCATTATTGCCGTCGTCTCTATTATCATTTTGTCATTTGGTATGCAACACCTTTACTTTTGTCCATAGCAGATCATCCAGTCTAGCACCTACACATATGAACAACATAAACCTATTCGCTGACTTTAGCAGCTTTTATAGCTCTCTACTCTTTGTAATATTTCATCTTGATATATGTCACCTTAATATATCAACTATTGGAATTTCCCAACTGTTCTTGTAGCCTACTTCATTTCTCACTTCTCTATTAAATGTATTAATATTAGAGCTAATAGATAGAGGTACTTTCTTAATATAGTTCGTTTGATGGATAGTTGAGATCATAACCCAAAATTGTGAAGAAATAATTTTTTATTATAGTAAACACATTTGACGTAGTTGATTTAAATTACAGAAAATTGAAAAAAAAAAAAAAAAATCTTAACTTTTTTTTTTAATAACTTTGCTGAGGTATAATTCAGTTATGCTTGAGGAAATTGGGTCTTTTGAGAAGGTAAATACAGTAGCTACATGTCTTTTGAGGATCTAATCCAAAATCATTTTATTTGAGAATCGTAATAAAAACTTAGGTTCATCATGCACTTTTGGTGATATCCCCCTCTCTTTTATTCCTTTCTTTCTTTTCATTAATATTATGATTGATGTTTTTCTACTTTGTGTTTTTTAATTTATTTATTTGAGAAGCTTTACTTATTTCATTTCTTCCTGCTTTTATGCTTTATCACTGCAATATTTTAACTATTAACACTTCATAAATGCAGATATCCTTTAAAATTTGGCAAATTTTGCAAGTTTTAGTTAAATAATAGTTGAAATCTTAACTATAATCATGTGAAGTTCTGTTTTCACCTATTTAGCATCTGTTTTTATTTTTAGTAGGAGTTTTTTGGTAATATCAAATTCCTTTTTTTTTTTAAATTTTTGATAAAACAGTCATTAGGCCTGTATTTCTTTTTAAAATATTTATAAATATAAATTAAGGCATGTGGATGACATTACTTGATTGACATATGCTCATGTTCTTAAAATTGAGGGCTTCAAAATAGAAATGTTAGTTAATTTGTTGATCTGTCTTTCTTGGGTTGAACTACATCGGATCTTATTTCCTTGCAGGCAAAAAACGCTGCAGGGAACCTGTACCTTGGACTTTGGCAAGAGCAGCGTTAGAAAGAGCTGCTTTAGATGTATTGGAAAACAAGCTATCAATTCGTGCATCTTCAAAACTTAATAATGTTCCTTTTTCAACTCTTCGGCAACACCTAAAACGTTTGGCCCAAAGACAGCTTGCCCCAGCCTATAATGTATTTGTCCCTCTAAACCAGTAGGCAGTCCTTTTTGTTGTTGTTGTTTTTTGTTTTGTTTTCTTTTTCTTCTCTAATACTGACAAACAGACAACAACTCAGTCCTGTAGTATATTGTGCTATGTGGAACACTTAGTGTTATTTATTGGAATTAAATGTCCTAGATTAAAAGAAAGTAAATTGCAATAAACTTGTTGAGCTCCCTTCTTTGAGCCCTTGAGAGTAGTGATCTACATGGGATCTTATTTCCTTGCAGGCAAAAAGCGCTGCAGGACTATGGCAAGAGCTCCTCTACCTTGGACTATGGCAAGAGCTGCATTAGAGCGAGCAACTTTAGATGTTTTGGAAAACAAGTTATCAATACGAGCATCCTCAAAGCTTAATAATGTTCCTTTCTCCACACTTCGACTACATCTAAAACGCTTGGCCGAAAGAGAGCTCTCCACAACTTATATCCCATTAAACCAGTAGGAACCATTTTTTCTTATTTATGATTTAGAAAAAAAAAAGGCATAAGCATATTAATTCCAACTATAAAAATGTTTCCAAGTTGCATGAATAAGAATAAATGGAAATCTTTATTATAGACAAAACTGTTGTAGTTTACCTTCTTGTCCTAAGAAGGTTAAATGAAATTTTAGCAAATAAAAATTCTGTTGTTTTTTTTTTCTCTTTTTCTCTCATACATTTGTCAGCAAAATTTTAATTCAAATAAGTGGCACTCTGATGTGTAGAATGGATGTTTTTAAGAATGCTATCCAAGATGCTGTGTGTTCCTAAGTAAATATCTGGCAGGCTTCAGATTCTTTATTCAGAGATTTCTTTTTATATTTTGTTATTGAAGAAATTTCTTTTGATCAAATATTGACTTCTATATTTTCATCGTTTAACAAAGTTTTAAATGCATTGCATTGAAATAAGATATATACATGACTGTATTGCTGTTATTAAAAATGTATATGTATATCAATACTGACCACAGCTGAAATGTTTGAGAAAAAGCTGCCTTTCAAAAATAATAGTTGCAGTTGTTTTTAGCCATATTTTCTAAATTAAGATTTGAAGCTTTTCTGGTGGTGAATACTGTAGAAATTTTCACATCAGGGGATATGAGAAGCCCCTGATGATGAGTGCTACATTTGCCTTAAGTGTTTCTTCCTGTATTCAACAGGTTGATAACTAATGAAAATTTCTGTAGTAAGATTTGATAAACGTTTTTTGTTTCTTCAAAGATTAGGATTCTTAATATACAGGGTGATTCAAAATTCTCTACACAAACTTTAAAGGTAGGTCAGGTATTCATAGTGGAACGTATGTCTGCAAACGCCACCCAAATGTGCTGGAGGGCGCTGTTAGGCAGTGAGAGCCATCATCATTTGAGACGTTAACTTTGTACAAGTAGGATGTATCGCTTCACTAATGCTGAGAGGGCAGATATGTGGCAGCGGATGAGCCACTGTACGATTGTATCGTGAATGGTTCCCTAACATGTTCGGCAATCCATGCATCGTACATCGTGAGGCATGTATTACTGTTAGTGGCAGGAACTTTGAGCACCTACTGTAAACCTGTAAGTGTACACCTTACTATCATATTGTAAACACAGGGCTAATAAACATGTTGTCTAATATTTCTGAAACTTAGTGTACCTTCTAGAACATTTAGGTGGCGTTTGCAGACATACATTTCACTATGAATATCATTTTTTTTTGTATTCCTGATTTACCTTCAAAGTTTGTATAGTGAATTTTGAATCACTTTGTATGTATATTAATGAAAGTTATCATCTTATTTGAGTGAAGATTATATAGTTTGTTAAAATTTTATGGGCATATTTGATATTGAAAATGTTTTCTTGTCCATTGCATTTAATTATATAAACTACAAAGATGCATCACTGGATTTTGTTGTTCTGTTTTTGTTATAATTTATTAGATCTTTTTTATCTTTAAAACTTATTGATAAATTTAAATCGGTGAAGGATTACTTTGCTTTAAAATAATTAGTTATGCACAGCACTGATTTTAATTTATTATTATTTTTTTTTCTTTCTCCGTAAGTAGCTTAACTTTGACATACAAGGAGTTCATTTGTTAAGTATTATTTGTAAGGACATGAAATTATTCCTTAATTTATGAAATTCTTTTGTAATCTTCAGACTGAAAAGTAGCCTTAAACCGAGCTGTTTCAGTTCTAATAAATTAATAATAATAATAATAATAACAGCAGTTAAGTAAAAAAAAAATTCTTTTAATGTGAAACATCACAACAAAATTTATTTTTAAAGAATTATTCATATATTAATGGTAAATTTTCCTAGACTAAGCTGTCTGCAGTGTTGTTGTATACAATTACATTTTCATAATGTAAACAACAATTGGGTTCATAATGTAAATAGGAATGTAAAAGAAAGTTAATTTGAATTGTTTAAATTTAGGATTTTGAGTTTACGAAATGGCAAAACAGAAACTGAGGTTAATTTGCTGCTTGAAATTCAGTTATATAGCTATTTTACAAATTTAATATAATTTTTTTTTTTTTTTTATTGTGTGAGATTGGGGAATTAATTCATGTAAGAGATGTTCGGCTTGCAATATGCTTATATGGTATTATTGATAATGAATTTGAAATGGAAGTATAAAATTCCTTGGAAAATGAATTACTTTCGATTTGTTATTAACATGTTTAAGATAATGAAAAAGAAAAATTACTAGATTGCATTACATTTGATTGTTAATAAATATCATAATTAGTTGTTGTTCTCCCACATAAATGGATCCAGTTTAGATATTGCCTGTTAAGTCTTATCAATTAACATGATTACATAAGTAACAATGTCATGCTTGGATGAATGTGTTCTGATCAACTTTCTAATCAGGCTTCTGCAAGAGATGAGTTTGGTAGGGATTAAAACGATCCACTTCTAAGGTTATGTTGGATAGAATTTCAAACAAAACTTAACTGTTAACCAGTCCACTTATGATGACTTTCTTTGACTGCCAAACCTGGTTCTTGACTATTTTGTTTCATCTGTTTTGGATTCTCTTCGACTCATTTTTTGAGTTATGCTATCATACTGTGACTTAAACAAAATTGTTTTTCTTTCTGTTATGCTATCTTGTTTTGATTTTTACCTTGAAGTGAGTCTTGTCTAGAAATTATCAGTTCCTGGAGCTTTTAATTTATATTTGAACTATTTGGCTTCAGTTTTTATACATATCCTTCTCATTGTCCATTATAGAAAGATGAGTAATACAGTAATTTGTAAGTTAACTGCAGAATTAGTTTGTTTACAAAAAGAGAGAAAGAAATGAATCCCAGATGATCCGCAGCTTATATAGATCCAGGGTTACCTAGAAAATCCATAGATATTAAAAATTGTTTTGTGCTAATCTTTGTGCAGTTTATTATTGACAATAGCTGGTAGAATGAATGCATCTGATGAAAAAGCAAAAGGCCAGCCATCTCGTAATTTATGTTTATATTTTAACCAGCAAAATACCCATTCTTTGTACAGGTTACAATGATGTGGATGCGAATGAAATTGAAATTGTGAGATCACTTCTAAACTTCCCCAGTTGGCACAAAAATCACGTAATAGGTACAAAGTAATGTTAGATTTGAATTTTGTGACTTGAGATTCCTAGATATGAAATTACTATTGAAGATCATAAGACTTACCACTCCTTTCTCCTCATCTCCACACTCCTATCACTTCAAACCTTCCCCTGTTCATAAAAACTCATGTAATCATTACAAATCTATAACTATCCCGAAAATTCCATAGAATATCCTTCAACAATGCTTGTCCATCCCCTCACTAGCTTCCCGTTTACACCCCATAGTTCTAGTTTTTGCATCCAGTTTAATATGTGGCTTTATTATGCACAACAATACTTAATTCCAGTTGTTGCCACCAGGTTAATCTGTGGCACTATTATGAATAACAATATTTTTGTAGTTTCAATTGTACATATGTAGGTTTTCAAGAAATCTCCCCCCCCCCTCCCTGTTTATACCCTTTAGGACGCCAATATTGAAAATTCGTTGAATACGGATTGTTGTTGTTTTTTTATTTTGACAAAAAACACACTTGTCAAATTTTGTGTTTGTAGCTCAAACCATTTCCTAGATATGCATAACTTTCAAAAAACTTAACCCACCCACCCATTTACACCCCTTAGGGATAGTATTTTTAAAAATCCTTTCATAGTGAGCACTTACATCATAAGGGGAACATCTCCCAAAAATTTCAAGTTCCTAGGTTCAGCGGTTTTTGCTGTAAGTTGATGAGTGAGTCAGTCAGTGGGTTTTGCCTTTTATAAGTATAGATATAACTACAGTAAAACCTCGATATAACGCTCCCGCTTATAGCACTCTCCCGTTCTTTACGCTCCTTTTATACGGTCCCTGGAATTTTCTATATATCTCTGTATACTTTTACCCTCTTATAACGCTTCAAATCCCGCTTGTAGCACTTTTTTATATCGGAAAGTTTGTATTGAAAAGAAATGTAACACTGTAAAGATTCTTTTTTTTTTTCCCCGGTAGGAGGGAATCTTTGAACTCTGTGAAATGCGGGTCTGTGATACAGTTGGGCAAAATGTCGAAGCGGAAATCCCTTTCTATAAGTGAAAAATTGCAAATTCTCCGTAATTACGACGAGAATTCTACAGAAGTCAGAAGGATTTCGCAGAATCTCTAGAAATTCCCCCTCGTCCAGTCTGCGAACAATAATGAAAAACAGGGATGCAATTACCGATGCAGCGAAGGGTTGTTGCAAACGTAAAAAAGTAAAGTGTGCATTAAATCTGCTCCGAAAATATATTAGTATTGCTCCTAGTGGTGTATCAATTGACGTTAATAGTTACCTGAACCGCACTGAAAATATCATAATTCATAGCAGTAGCACACACACACGGCAAACCACAATAAAAGATCTTTTTAATAGGAAATAAGTTCATATTTGCAGTATATCTATTGCAGAATCATGTATGTTTCCTGTCAAATGGTGTCCAAATCTTTCCTCATCTCATAAATCATTTCCCGTCTACAGCGCTATCCCGCTTATTACGCTTATAGGTCATGGTCCCTTGACGAGCATAATAACGGGGTTTTACTGTATTTCTGTTATGTCTTTGTGATGCACTAGTATACGGCATTTTTCTACTTACATGGAGTTTTGTATAACGATCTACCTATGTAAGTCGGGAAAAGTCTGTATCATCTTCCAGTTTTGCTAATGTTGATGGTAGTGTTTCTGTACTTGATAGCCAGCTATGTCAGTCGTAGTGCTTTAATTGATAATAATGCATAGAGATTTTTTTTTTTTTTTTTTTGAACAATATATAAGTGCTTTATTTAAACTTAAAATAATGGTCAGAATCTTAGAAATTTTAATTTAAGACTTAATTGATTACTATATTTTCTATTTAGTTTTCCATTGATATTTGTCTAATATATTTTATTTTTAATATGACTATGTCCAGATATCCTTCATCTTAGATATAAAGTAGCATCAGGCCTACAAAAATTTCATAATATTCTTTGCAGTATAATTAGTTATAATAATGGTCTAAGGATATGCTCACTAAAACAAATAAGGTCACTTTTGTATTTCTGAATTTTACTTTTTATATAATGGATTAGTTTTCATATAATTCTATGTAATGGTTTGAAAATCAAAGTAAAATACAAATATTTGGTCTTGCCACGAGGAATTGAACTTGGCAAAAACCATGTTACATTTTCATTCAGTTATACCACACTGTTGTATTCTAAAGAATATACTAGTCTTGAATTTCCAGTGATGTAAAATGGGAAAGGTTTATTTAAAACAAGACAGCTTAGTCAAGAGAAATGTTGCCGTTGCTGCGTATTACGGAAATGAAACTGATCTTTTAGTTTTGATGCTAATTTTAATAAACCTAAACATATTTTAAAATTTTAACAGAGTTCGATAAAAAATTATGATTTTAAATGGTCAGTGAATTTAATATAGAATTTATTTAAAACAAAAACATTTTTTTTTAAGCTAATAATTTTAAGAAATATATATTTTGTTGTAATTGAATGAGAAATTTTCAATTTAATCTAGGATATAATTTGATAGTTAGAGGAGTAATGTTATTTCAGAGTTGCTGTGCAGTCTTAACAGCAGTCTTGATAGCGTTTCCTCACCAAACACATTTGGTGATCTACAATTGATTGAATTGGTTAGATGCTTCCCCCTCAGAATTTCACAGGAAATTCATTTTTTGAATAAGTTGCTGTTTTACTTTTCCCATTTTAGATTGAGCTAAAGTTAAATGGAAAAGTCTTAATAAAAAGAGCACACAAATTTTAAGACAATTTATTTGATCGTGCTAATTAATTGTTTTATCTTGAGGTATGAATTTAAAATCAATTTCCAGGGAATTTTGAGGTTAAATTTTAAGCCTTGCTTCAGTGTATTATTACAAATAACCTTTTAACTAATGGATGCTATTCTTTATGAGTTTTCAAAAATTGACAAACATAAAAAGCCTTTAAAGAAAAATGAATTTAATTTTCCATTTTGAATTGTCTTTAACTTCTCCATCTTTTGATTGATTTATATATATATATATTTTTCTCTCTCTTTATGTTAAACATTGAAAGTCCCTGGAACTTGAATATTTTGAGTTAAAAATATAAATTGAAATATTTTTTGATTTAATCATTTGAACGTGCTGAGTATTGTCTAATGTTTTAAAAGTTGCTTTACATTTTCTGTGACTGATAATAATTTGTCTAAAGAATTTGATTTGAAGGTTATGATAAATTGCTTGCTATGGCCTTTGCATGACTTTGCACAACACTGGCAATTCCAGCACGCCTTTAAACTTAAGTGAATTAACATCTGCAAGTCTTCTAGAATTGGCCTCTGTGCTTTCAGGTGACGGGGAGGGCCGAAGCCCTGATGCCCGTCCACTCAAGGAACAACTGGAGGAGAATCTGAAGAAAGCAGCTGTGCAAGTGCTGAGACATTGCCTGTCAATCCGTGCTGCTTCTCGCCACTATGGCATCCCGTACAAGGCCTTGCATCGTTATGTCAGCCGAATTGAACAAGGCCTCGAGATATTTCCTACAGATTTTGGAAGCAGTGGTAATAATGAAAATAATAGTAACGAATCCCAAGTTGTAATGACTACTGATCCTTAGTCTGTGATGACCCTAGTCAACTTTGAAGAACTGAGAAAATTGTTTTATTAATAAAATGCAGTTTATCATTGCTAAACATTTTTGGCCAGTTTGTAGATAATATTGAATTTTGTCTTGCAATATTTTCATAAATTTAAAATTAGCGCAGTTAATATATTAATGTATAACTTACTTTTGTTAAATATTTGAAATGCATTTGCTTCATAATTATTATTATTATTATTACCAATAAGTCATAGCACTGTATTATAAGATATTTATTATCAATAAAATATTTTGTTTCATTGAAAATAGTAATCAACATATGAGCCTTACTTTTTCTGACTTTGTAAATTGCAGTTTAAAACAAACTCTACTTCATCTTTGGATCTCTCCTGCCTCCATCTGTATACAACATGTAACTGTTTGTTATTCAGGATATTTTGTTGAGAAAATTGGGAATTGTTTTCAGGTTTATTTCCATTAAACATTTCCCACCCCCACCCCCTTAAAAGTTTCCTTTCATATTTTTTTTTTAAATGTTCTTCTATTCTAAAAGCTTAAAGTGATTCGACTCAGTTTAAGTGTAGAACATTTTGTACAGTCGGCTCCTAAGTAACTGGGTTAAAGAAGGAGGATCACTAATAACCAGAAATTATAGTTAAAACTAATTAAAATATTGTTATAAAGCTCAGATTTCAATAGAGTAATTGAAAGAATTTGTGATGGCATTATTGTAATTATTCGTGCAATTTGTGAGTGAGAGGCCATTCTCATTTGACAGTAAAAAATAACATAAAAATGTTATTTGTTGGTTGTCACTCCAAACTATAGATGCTTTAGCTGATTCCTATTAATTTCAGCTTTATTTTTCCATCAAATACTTATTTATGTTAGATTTTTATTGTAGTTACCTACGTATGGATAATTGAGAGTTAATTGTTTTTAAAAGTTTAGGATTAGTGTGACATAACATCTAGTTCTCTGTGTTTTTTAAAAAAAGTATTTAATATTTTTTCGTTAATTCTAAATAATTAATATAATTGATTTCTTTCTTTTCTTTCTTTTTTTTTTAACATCTTATATCAGCTGCTTAAGAAGCATTATCTAATATATAAAAATTAACTACATGATATTACTACCATTCTAATAATTTTAAAAGAATAAAATGAAAATAAAATCTCCATTATTTAGAAGTCTATAAGGTTACAACTTCTTTGTTAAGAGGAAAAAAATTGGAATGGGTTGGAGGAAAGAAACTTGGGAGGTGGGAACCTTTTCTCAAACTCATTTTGATTTGTATGTATGTAGTTTCAAAGTTTTCTTACACATTCTGGGTATCCTCAGTTCCTTATTGATAAATTGTGATCGACTGGATAATAAGTTGAAGAATAACTTAAACACTGAATTTAATATATAAACACAATAAGTCTATTTCTTATTTCGTAAAGCCATTAACCCTTCAAGCCGGTAAGACGTACACGTGTACGTTCTCTGCAAGGGTAGATAATTGGCAGCCCCCTGCTGTTAATGTTCAACCAAATTCTTTAATTTTCTGCTGACCGAAAGATAATTACTTGAGCTTATAATTCACTGGCGGAATTTAAATTTCTGCACTTTATTTTAGCCATTAAAAATTTTTCTTTCAGTTTCTTTGTTTTCTAAATAAAAAAAAGTACCGGTTGAAAGACATATTCAGAAAAGAAACTCGCCGGTCTGAAGGGTTAAACATCTTTTGATTAATTTAAGTGGTTTGCATTTTCCTGTATATTGATTTATCTCCCTTTTCCTCAAAGTAATAGACTACTACATAATAATACTGTTTTGAATACAGGGCATCTGAATAAAGTATTTATGTTTTTATAATATGATCAGTGAAAATTTGCAGCAATCGCATTGTTGTTTTAATGTTTATTTGAAAATCCAGTTTGTTTCTTCAAAATCTCTGGAACACTATTCAATATCTGTAGCAAGTAAATAAATAGATAACTATTGTTTACTTTGATAATTAGTGTTCCTGTATTTGGCCATATCTAATGAAATTGTCATTACGTTCAGTATTTAAATGTTTGTAGTTAATTTATAAGTACTTTTTTTTTACTGAAATAAATTTTTGCCATTCCTAAGTATTATTGTCTCAGAAATTGTGAACGTTATTTGCATGGTTGGAAGGAGTACAAGCAGTAAAACATGCATTTACATAATATTTTATATAGAGCGAAGGAAGAAGCTGAAATTCCGAATATTTTTATAGTTTCTTGACATAATAGTTTCAAGTTAACAATATACCACAATAAAAAATAATAATATAATCTCATCTAAAATAATTGAATAACTTAACTATCTCCGGAAAAAAAAGTTGATTAGTAGATCAATTGCTTGTCTTTACTGTTAGCTGGAAATAAAAATATTTTTTACGATCAATACTTCCTAAAATTCCATAAAATTTCAAGAGCATTGTTGTACAAGTGTACTGTTGAATTATTATTATTATTATTTTAAAAATTGATCAGAAAGAAACTCAATGAATTATATTAGCAATAACTTTTTGTTAAATTTGTCAATATTTATCCAATTAACCTATCTTGAAGGAAGTTCTGAGCAGTGGTCACTTCGTTTTGACAGTACTGAGAATAATATAAAGTGCAATTTGGGTGTCACCTAGAACTTTGTAGATTTAAGGGCCTCAGGGCAGCAATATGGAACCCGTAGTGTTTATATAAGATCTAAGAGCAGAAAGCAAATGTTGGAATATCTGCTTTATATTACTCCAGTCCATCTACCATGGGAAGCACATCTACAGAAGCAGGTCTGAGTTTTGGGATCCTGTAAATTGGGAGGTGTAAAGAATCACTGGGCTCCAAATGATGCATAGAATTTCACAATTGGTTTCCAAAAGGAAGGTATCTGGAAGAAGAGGACCTTGAAGGTTTGACTAGTAGACATCAAACATTTAACTCTCTTCAGAATAAATTGAAGATCATACAGAAAATTGCCAAAATGATCCCTATCAGCTGATAATGATATTTGAAGAGGAATTAGTTTACTTTGAGTTACAGATTCTATCTTTTTAATTTTTTTTATTAAAGGCTTACGTCTAGTACAATCATTAATTAATTTTTAAGTTAAATACATCTGATTAGGTGTTTAACAATATATATGTTTATATATATATATATATATTAATTAATTATCAGATAATTGACTGAATATACAAAGTCTTTATTATTCCACTTAAACATCCCTTGTTTGTCAATCACACAATGTTGAATGGATTTCCTAAAAAGTTAAATGCATGTATCAAATACTCTGCAAATTATATCTTATATAAAAATTGTAAGGCATTGGATATCAGTGATACTTAGATACTACTTACTCTATTTTCAGTTGCAGTAAGCACTTTCATCGATGTGCTATGTGAGGTTTATCCTTGAAAATAATGAAATTTAATCACGCATTTTTGTTATTAGCATTGTGATAAAAATCAGGATCAGAGGGAATCTGAAACAGCTGTCCACCCTCCCAGTTGACAAACTAAAAGGCGTGTTTTGTTTATGTGCAGTCATCAGTTTTCATTTCTTAATAATTTTCCTGCACATAAAATTTAGTTCTTGTCAGTATCACAATAGTTTATTTATATTTATGAACCAAGCAAGAAAAGGAAATACAAATGTATTAGGAGGTAGGAGTTGAATTTTCAATTTTAACTTTCATTTTTTTTTACTCACGCTAGGTTTTTTTTTTTGGCCATGTTAGCTTTTCATTGTAAATTCAGTTTCTAGTTCAGTGTCTTTCTATTGTATTGTTCTTTGCTGTGGAGATATTTGTTCCAATTTTTTTTTTTTTTTTTTTTTTGTTATTTATTACATTTTTGTAATTGCAGACAGCCTTCCTCAAAAAAATAAAAATAAAAATATGAGAAATAAACTGATTGCTTAATTTAGAGAGAGTCAGATTCATTGACTAGTTTAAAATATTTAGAACTGGATCACAGTTTTTCAGATTCACCTCATTTCTTATCTGTAGTGACTATTTTGGGATTATAAAAGAGTAAATCATCATTGAATATCATTAGTTTCCATTTGTTTGTTGTTGTGGTGTTTTTTTTTAGTTTATATAACAGTTTTGGAATTAATGTAAGTATTGAGATCAATTTCTGGCAGTTCTGTTCCTCGTGAGTCACAATGCTCAAAGATCACTCTACTTCCAATGTCTTATTAATATTGATTTGACAGCGTTAAGTAAGAGTAGTTTTATTAAAATAATAAAGCATTTTTCATATTGTTCATATATTTAAAAATGATTCAGCAATAGTAATATTACCTCGTCTCTTGATATATGATATTGAGAAGAGCAAGACTACTACTGATTTGATATTGTATTATGGAAAAGTACAAACTTTGGTCGCAGTTTCTAATTATTTTTTTTTTTCAAGTCCATTGCATGTTGAAAAGCTTATTTTTTTTTTTTTTTTAATTTGAATTGAATCA
This sequence comes from Thereuonema tuberculata, assembly GCA_023159025.1. NCBI lineage: Eukaryota > Metazoa > Arthropoda > Chilopoda > Scutigeromorpha > Scutigeridae > Thereuonema > Thereuonema tuberculata. The sequence continues at coordinate 100,318,273 of JAFIDM010000001.1, forward strand.
TGGTTTTTCCAGTTTTTGCTGATGACTATGTATTGAAGAATTAAACCTCTACATGTGTCAAAATCCCTTTTTTCTAAAAGCAGGAATGTTTCTAAAAGAGAAAAATTGCTTGAGAATGATTTTAATAATTTAGTTTGAACAAAAACAACTTTTTAAGGTGATATTACCGATTCCAGTCATGATTCCATGTCTTATGAAGAATTCATATTATTATTATAACTGTAATGTTAACCATTTCAAAATATAATTTTTATTCCTTCAATTTTTTACTGTACAGAACATTTTAATTGCTATTCATTACGATTGGATGTAAATCTGCTAGTTTCTAATTTAAAATTAACTTATTTTTTTTTATCATATGAATGAAAAATTAAATCATAACAGAAAACAATTTGAGTAAATAGAAGAAAGAAAATAAACTAATTGCACAAACTCTCTTATATGAGTTTGAGGTAAAGATTAGATGTTAAAGTTAGAAATTCAGTAGAACTGAAATACCAATAAGATTTTTTCCGTCTTTTGCTTTTATTAAAGTTGTCATTACTTTTCACGGATAAATTAATTTATTTTTACTTTTGCTGATAGATAACTTTTAATAACAATAATGATCTACTAATAGTTTTATATTGAATGGCAAACAAAAAATTTACATTGATAAGTAAGGGTATTTTATAGGGTTAATTGACTTCTTGAGAAACCATCACGCTGAAATTGGACTGATCAATTTTGCGTCACTTTGAGATTTTTATAACATTGTCAGAAAAAATCCCTTAATTGTGTTCCATGTTGGAAAAGATTTAAAAGATATAAGAGCTACTAAAAATTTTGGACACAAAATATAGCTTGATTTGCTGTTGCTGCATGTATTAAGAAGTTTTATAGTCTTTTAGTATTTCAGTAATGAGTTATATTAGGCACGAGATTAGAAACTGATGTCCTAAAAGCTTAGTTAAAAAGAAGGTAAATACAGCCAAGATGTTAGTAAGCTATTGCAGCTTTTCAAATTTTTAATAAAATTTTCAGTTGAAAGTAAAACTCTCCAAAAGATGCAGCAATTATCAAATGATTAACATTAATCTGGACCTATTTTGAGGCATAGAGACCAGACCTTTGCAATAATATCAAAATATTCAGAGGCATAATATTCTGAATATATAGAATATTTTAAGATAATTCTATGAGATACTACAGTATAGAAATAACATTGTGGCAATCAAGACTTTGAAGTTAGTTGATTCTTCCTCATTGCATGATGGAGTGTTGTTTGGTATTCTATCAAAGTAACAATACTTTTGAGAGAATAAAACAATGCTCTATCTTATGGATTAGTCAGTGTTATGAAGATCTTGGTTTACTGGAGAACTGAGCAAACTATGGATAAAAGAAAATCTATTGAACTGATTTCCTAAGAGATATGGAAATTTTGCATGCCATCTTTAATATAATAACTACAAAAATTGATCTTCTATATATCAGTTGTAAATAAAAAATAAATAAATTTTAGTGAAGCATCTTTAGAATTTAGATATATTACATAAACAGCTTGCTTACAATTGATAGAGAACTTTGCATGCCAGATCTTGCTTGTCTTTATATTAAGATAGAATGGTCATAGAATGTTCTAAAGTTGATAAATCAGGTTTATTTTCTATTGTGATTTGTAAATACACTTTTGATATGGACCAAAGACATTTACAAAAAAGATCTTTACACTCAAATCACAGGAATTTCTTTGTGATACAACCAGATTTTCCTAGAATTTATGAATCTCTATTTTTGGTGTGGCTGATTATCTTGATTAGAAATGTGGTGCTTTGCATTAACCAAATTTAAAACATTCATATCTAGAGATCACTGAGCTCTGTAGGAGGCTAAAGCCATTATATTCCCCTTAATTTTTCTCCTCCTTACTTTTCCTTCTTTGTATCTTACAGGTTTGGCTCAGGTAAATTATTCTTGTTTTGTAATTTCTTTGTTTTTGTTTATTTGCTGATCAGTGTAATGTGATACTACGAAACTTCAGCTCCCATCTCTAATAATTTTCATTTCAAATTTAGCCTTTTTTTTTATATAATATGCAAATAACTTCAAGATTGCATTTGCTGTGTAGTCATATTTTACTGCCTATATATCCTAATTTCTTTTAGGGGCGTTTAAATCATGATTACAAGATCTCCCCTAATCTTTCAATCTTCAATAGCATTACTACTTTTCTTCATTTTATACATACAGATCACTTTTGCTTCATTTGTGATATGATAACCAGAAGAAAATGCATCTAAAAATGCACTAAACTTATTTCATGCTTGCCTCCTAAACCTTCACAATCTTTGATCATAACTTCCTGGGGTACATAATTCTGATGTTCACACGCACTTGGACATCAGTAATCCATTGGCCAATCACTGCTTTACTCTGTCTTTATTTATTATAGAACTTCATGTCATGTAATAACTGAATCTAGCCAAAAAGGACATGTTCACAAGCACTTTAGTTAAATATCCTATTTGTATGAGAGCTTCTCTCCTTTCATTTTCATACCTTAGTTAAATATCCTATTTGTATGAGAGCTTCTCTCCTTTCATTTTCATACCTTAGTTAAATATCCTATTTGTATGAGAGCTCCTCTCCTTTCATTTTCATGGAGCACTTACTCCATCATAAACTGTACCATTATCATTCAGTGTTCAGCGCAGTTTCAATAGAAGGCCTATGCTGAAAACTGTAATGTGTTGATTTTGTAAACATCTCAAGTGATCAAAGTTATCCAGCAGTAAGGAATTTCCTGTAAGGAAGATAATCATTAAAATTCATCTTGAATTTTATCACCAGCTTTTCATCATCCTCTTTTGGACTTGCTCTACATATCAATATTTTTTTTTTGTTTAATTTGGTTATTAATTTTCTATTGAAATATCGTAACCCATCCACTATCACTATTGTCTACCTATTCCAGATACCTGAATTCTGGCTAGAATTTTGTAAATATGTAGTTCTTTCCTTCAAGCTGTGTGCTTTCATACAAAACTACTCATATAATGAAGATTACATATTGAATGATACCAAGGCATCCATCTTCGATGTACATCTCCAGCATTCTCTGTTGGATTGTCTCAATTGTGTTCTTTTGCATTATAAACAAAATCATGACCTCATTTCAGCCACTTACCACATCACTGCATAAATATTAGGGTTCTCACATAACTGCAACGCCTTTAAAGAAAAGGGTTACTGTTTCGTGAGAACCCTAATATTTCATTGGTATCCTTCATAGTCTGGCCCCCTCCAATTCCACTTGGATTGGATATTCCAGTTTCAGCTTCAGGTTTGTTCATTGGTTTAGCACAATTTCATTATATGCATATATTTCATTTCCTGGATCCATTTTTGAAATTTGGATGTCTTTGAATGTTCTCTTGACAGATTATCCTCTTCATCTGTTCAGAGCTTTCCTTGTAAAGCTTGCTGTAAATTAAAATTAGTAATTTGTAAGCTTGCCGGTTTTTTTTTTTTTCTTCCAAATATTTCGCTTTCATATTCCTCCAGTTTGATTTTCATTTTCCAATAGGGTTAACTAAATTTAGATTCCTTTGATTTAAAAAGGTTATACATTTATTACCAAAACTACATCAAGGCAGTTCATCACTAGTTTGCTATACAGGTAAAGTGAATGCTTTCTTTTATACTGTAAGTACTACATCAGATTAACTGTTATTGACTAAGAATGGATCTGAACATGCTGCAGCATATGTGGTTTTTCATTATAATTTCTTTTTTCCCTTTCAAATCTTTTGATGATTTGTTTGCTAAGGTTAACTGCGTAATATTTAATGATTCGTTCTGTCATAAATTTTTCTTTGAAAAATTATTCAAAGTAACATTATTCCAAAGCATCAGAGGAATTGTCAGAATAACATGTTGTTTAACATCATCATCTGATTTTTCAGTTATTTAGAATTAATATTTTTTAAGCAAAGTTAAATTTTTGGTAAAGCATGAATGATAATTAAACTGTATAACTTGATTAAAAATATTGCTAATATAATGCTTTTTATTAAGTTTGGTGCTTTATGTAGTTATCCAATTCCTATGATAATTTGTGAAATACTCCAAATTAATAGTAAAAATAAGAATATTTTAAATATTCTTATTAATTACTTAATTAAGCAATTATTATCAGTTAATTAATAATTATTATAAGTGATTTCACTAATATTTAAAATATTGCTGGTCCTTAATTTAAAAACTATATTTTAATATTTAAGTTAAGGAAGTTAAGCACTTCCCTCTTATTGTGAATGAAATTGTTTATTTAATGTCTGCAGATAATGCTTTTTAAAAATCTTTTCTTATGAGAAGTAACTCAGATAATTTAGTCAGTATAAGAATTAGACATACAGCCTGCAATTTTAAGTCACAACTTCAGGGAATCCAGTAGTATCTAATATTGCCATTAGTGTTTTTTTTCTTATTACATATTAATAGATTTTTCATCAAGCTTTTGACGTAAGATTACTCCCTGAACTGCCTGAATTTGATAGTTTAATCTTGGTATTAGGAATTTTAAATGTTTATTTAAAAAATGTCTAAATTTAGTAGTGAGTAGCTTCTGTTGATTACACATTGTTGTAGGCTGCTGGGTCTGCTATATATGTGGAACTACATGTATTTTTGGTTTGGCTGATTAGTACTTGTGTTACCTGTACATCTTGCAGGTTTGACTGTTACCAGCATCCGCTCCAGCGGAAGGCAGTTCAAGGGCCAAGATAACCTGGGCCGGGCTGTGGAGGCAGTGCTGCGCTACCGTATGTCATTCCGGGATGCCGCACGCCTCTTTGGCATGAACCATGTCACAGTCTACAATTATGTGAAGTCTCTGATGCGGAATTCCTCTGCATCGATTAGCAACCCAAGAGCTAGGGGCAAATGCAGAGCGAAGCTGGTGACCAACTACCTCTACCCATCAACTCAGCCAGAACCGCAACTCAGCAGTTCCAATGACAAACTTGAAACAGCATTGCCATTAACCATCCCCCAGAAGCAAATTTGATAGGTAACCCATGGCTTCCAAAATTATTAAAGCTCGTTTGGATGAAATTATGTGCTTGTTAAGCAGCTAGTCATTAATTGAAAAATTAAAGAGACAAATGTTTATTGTGTTGTGATTATAAATAGAAAATAAATAGAGCATATCGATCTCTTGACATGAATGTATCATAGAATTGTTTGTATTTTTTTTTTAGGCATGCTAAAATTTGCTTCTCAAATTAATTTTCTTTTAGATTTAGGAAATAACCTGGAATAACTTTTTATCACAGGAAAGCTTTTAATTTAATTTAATGATTTAAAACTTGCCCAAGATATGGTATGGATGAGTGAATATTATGATTTATTTATTTCAGTGGCTTTTATTAAGTCCTGTGGAACTTCAGTTTAGCTAAGAAATTTTTTAATAAATTGAAGAATGTATATATTTTTTTTTATTTACAAAAAATGAAATATAAGCAGTGATTAAACTACTCTAGTCTATTTTACTCGGATTATTGAATGTCTTTTATGTATAGATGTATTCAGGAAATTAATTGTGGGAAGCAAATATCATTGTTCTGAAAATTAAAAAAAGTCAAAAAATCTTCATGTCATCAGGACGATACCATACTTATTAAAATAAATGTGTTATATTTTAAAAAAAAGAAAACTTTAAATTTTAACTTTATATAACCAGTTTTTTTTTTTTTGTTTTTTTGTTTTTGTTTTTTAATGTTTATATATAAAAAAAAAAAATGACCTGCCTATTATTTCAGTAATTTACAACTGAAAAACCTTTTTTATGTTGTGTCTTAGAATCTAGCTAGATTTGCTTTTAATATTTAGCTTCGCATTTAACATTTATTAGAAATTAATTTAATAACATACAGTTTACATTAAACATGATTCTTGCATTTTTTGTATTTTTTTAATTGAGAACTAACAATGTGAATATTTTACAGAGGTGAAGTAAACAGTTTTTAGGAGGAAGAAATCTATGCTAACATTCCAATAATGTCATTATTATTATTCGCAGAGATTTAACATTCCAGAAAATTTTAATGGGAACTCTACTTTTAAATATAATGTAATAGTCCACCCATTTAAAAATATAGATTTGCTATTTACAATTTTAGTAAGTTATCATTTGAAGAATTTCATTAATTTCTCTTGAAGATGCTGTCTTTCTGATATTCTGAAATTTATCCATTACTCACCGATGAGTAATGGAAATCAGTGGGAAATGTGTAAAATTAAGGGGTAATTTTCCAAATTTCGTAAATTTCACATTTTCAATTTGAAAATCTTATCTCTTTTAGATAGGTTGTGCTGCAGAGTAAATAATTAATTGCTAACAACATTTTGTTATTGATTACAATGATTGATCTATTTCCAGTTTTAAATAATTATAATAATCAAATTCATCTTAATCAAATATACAACCAATACTATGGATGCAGAACTGTTTTGCTCTTATTGAATGAATTCTCATTGGCTAAGCATTAATATATCATTATTTACCTTTTAAAGTTCACCAGTTTACTAAGTAGTTAATTGGGTGCTATGTTATTGAGATTATACTCGAGATAAACAAAATTTGAAATTTCTTAGTGAACTGAAAACATACTTTTATACGAAAGTAGCTAAATTATTGTGTTCTGTAAAGACAAAATTATCTCTTTCTTCTCGTTTTAATTTAAAAAAGTTTTGCTTAATGGAATCTGGGAACATTTAATATCAAGTTTAAACTTCAGCAAAGAGGAGGAATTTCGAACAAAAAAAAAAATTGAGATTTGTGATAGTTAACATTTATGGTTTTGGAAATTTTCAGTACTGTAGAAGTTAAAATTATCTACACGAAATATGTAATCAGTATATAAATATAGATGCATTAGTATAATGGAAAGCAGATGTTTTATAATATTGATGAGACACGGTATCATAAAACCAGCCAATCAAATGGTACTCAAAATTAAAAACCAGATTTAAAGGTGGAAGTGGGAACAGTAACACTCTTACAGGAAGAACTAAAATAAAATGAACACAAAGTTAAGCACTGTAGAAATTAGCTTTAGTGGACTGCTGCAGATGCAAAAGAAAAGAATCTTTAAAAGACATCAACTTTGATATGACACCTTAGACGGATGAATGACGATAAAATGCTGAAGAAAATTTAGAAATGGATTCCCTAAGAAGAGAACAGGAAAACCAAGAACCAAAAAAATACTGATAACCAATTAGAGAAGACAATTGAAGATTGTTGGATTGTTAGTGATATTCATTTACACTAATTCCAGAATCAGTCATTTGTTTTTGATTGCATACATTTGTTATTTTTTATTTTGAATTATATGTTTATAATTGGCCAGGGACTTTTAAAACAGAGAGAGAGAGAGACATAGTGATCACAGTATTTACTCCTCAGTGGACCACTTGCGAATAGGCGGGGCTTTGTAGTTACAAAATATCCCACCAGGCTACTGCTTGGCATGTGGAATAAACAAAGCCATGTGCTTCGTTTTAACCCGTATAGATATAGAGGGTGAACTAAAAGATTTTATTTGGATGAAACGATTGTAAGCCTTCCTAAATGTTCATATCGGATGTAGAGTTGATGATAGCCTATTAAAGAAGACGACAGCAATATATTAACAACGAAAGATATAATTTAATGGACCACTTGCGAATAGGCGGGGCTTTGTAGTTACAAAATATCCCACCAGGCTACTGCTTGGCTTGTGGGATAAAAGCCATGTGCTTTGTTTTAACTCATGTCGATGTAGAGGAAATATTATATTAAAAAAGAATATTCCAAGCGTTTTACAGAATTATTACAATAAGGAATTGCACAGTACTGCACCATTCCGTCTTGAAATATCATTTGAGTAATTCACACTAAATTATGTTTGTTTATCCCACATGGTCCCACATTATACGTCATACATGAAATCGATAGGGGCGTAAACCTCCATTCTACTATCAGAAGCTGAATTATTTATAATTCAAATAAAAACAAGTTTTTAATACAGCAAATCTGATCTGTTTTTAAATTCCCCTGATTTCAAATTTTTATCAGGGATTTAGAAAGAAAGAGAAAACTTGTGGCCTTTGTTTTCTGTTTGCTTTGTCTGTGACATATATTGAGGAATTGTATTTGTTTATTCTGAAATTATTTTCTAATAAAGTCTTAGAAGTTAATACAATTAGGAAATTCGAAAACCCTTTGAATACTTCTTATTTTACTGTGAAGACAGCTAAGCAATATTATAGTCCTACATTTTTTATATTTAAAGTGCATATACTTTTTAGTTCTTAATCTTTGGTATTGAAGAGAGGTCAATTAATTCTCCACTAAGTGAAGTGATATTTGATGGTTTAATTGTTCTTAATGGAAATTAGCTGCAAGATTGATTTAGGCCATTGTAAGTATCATTGAAATTTGCTGTAAGATTTAAGTGGTAAGGTTTTGAAATGAAAGTAAAAGTCACTGTAATATTTGAACTTTCAAACAACTCCAAAGTATAACTCTATAAGCCTAGCTTATTTGAAGTGTTAGAAATCTTTGAAATCTCTTAACACTGCTACATGGAAACTATATTTTATCGTAACATGCTTTGCATTGGAATTTAGAACATGGCTCATCAATTCATTTGAATTCTGAGTTAGAACATTCTACTGTGAAAAAAATCAAAATGTTTTAGAAATAACAGAATGATTCTTGAATTAACACACAGACACTGCTTTAGCTAAACATTCTGATCACTGCTGTTCTGTTTTGCTTCAAATAATCATTTTCTTTAATTCAAAAGTAAATTGTAAAAATTTTTGAATATGTATTGGTTTACCTTTTCTTATTGCTCATGTATCTCATTTGCTGTAACACAAAAAAATTAACTTTTTACTAATATTAGAGAGATATGAAGTAGAAAACTTGATAAATAAAGCATATTGAATTTTGGCACATGTCTTCAAAAGTTTGTCTTTAAAAAACTTGTATCAGAAAATTATATACAGATCAGATAATAATCGATAACATCTTTGTCTTAAAAGAATATTTTAATTGCAGAAAAACAAAAATATCCGGGGTTGTTTTTTTTCTGAATGAATTTGTTCATTTATTTATTATTAAATAGTGAATTGATAAAAATGAAAAACAAAAACAAACAAACATTAAAAGTAATATCCAGATGGTGGTAAAATAAATATATCTGTTGTAGTTTGTTTTCTTTCATGGCAACTTTAGTCAGATAGCTATGTATCGAACTTTAATATAAACATTCAACTAAAACTACATTCATTGTCCCTTTAATTTTGGATCACCATCAAAACTTTTTTTACGAATTTTTCAGTAGAATTTTTGTAGAGTTGTGTCTTGGATTATGAAGCATTTTTTTTTTAAGTTTAAATCTTAATTTAAATTTAAAAAAAAAAAAATGCTTCAGTTTTAAATCTATTCCTTTTCTAAATTAATCTTTTAAGTTTAAAGGTTATCGAGACTTTGTGATAAATCTCTCTTATTTACTACTGGCATTATCATTAGCTTCAATGAAAACTTTTCACATCAGAGAAGTCTTTCTAATAGACTTGCGAAGTAAAATTTAGAACTGAACATTACGAAACTGTAAGAAAATCTTTATATTTCAAATATTAGAAATTTGTGTTCGTGTCTGTGAACTTGAGATAGCTACTGTTCTTCAAGGACTGTGAATCATTAAATGGTAACAAAAAAAATTCATTGGTTTAGCAAATGATGCATCGTTAAACTCATTTAATTACTTAAATTTTGTCTGTGGGTTGGTCCAAAAGCGCTTAAATCTTTTTTTTTGGGGGGGGGGGAATAGATTTCAATTTCAAAATTATTTGTTTGTTTATTATACAATATTAATTGTTTATAATTCTAAATGGTAGGATGATACTTCTACTCATATTCTGTCTTAATTGGAAAACCCAAATCCTATGTATATGAAATTTGTCAGCCCAAGTATCAAATTATGTTCACAGTAAACAGAAGATGTTGTTCATAAAGGAAAAAAAAAATAAACTGTATTTAAAGGAGGAAGTAAATAAAAGAGAAGTTCTTTCTAAACGCTTTGTCAGTTATGTTGACAACTGTCTCGGAAACTTATGGATGTCAAACAAAGAAAAAAAAACAAAAAACAAATGAGGGGAGTTTTTATTATTTGCAAATTTGAGTTCTTACAATGGAAAATTAAAGTTTAAATTTTTTTTCTCCTCAAAGTCATATCAACTGCTCTTCAGAATTTCATGTAATAAAATTTCAATAGATCTTCTGTTTGAAAAGCTAGCCTCTGAAATTACATTGTTTTTTATTTGCATTCACTTTATAGAAATGTCTTCCTACAAGCGCAGAGGAGTCCAGTGGACTGCTAGTAACATGGTGGCAGCCATTACAGCTGTTCGGAATGGCATGAGGCTTCGCCAGGCTGCTCAAAAATTCCATGTACCTAAAGAAACTTTAAGGCGCCGAGCGAAGATGAGTCAGTCTGTTGACATTGGGTGGAAGAGGAGTCACTGTAATTAGAGCATCACGGATTTCCATTGATATTTCTTGCCTTTATATTAATTTATTTTAAAAGTGTTGCACTGCAAGCAGGTAACTTGAATTCATGTTTAGTTTTGGAGACGATACCCCACCCAGTACCTTCAACGAGGACTTCCACTGTTTGGAAAGAGAAATAAACTAAATATACACAATTCATGGTAGTTTATCAGAAATCATTTTACTAAGAGATGCAGACATTTTAAATATTGGGATTTCATTACAATGGGAAAACTTTATCATTATCCTATAACAGATATAAGGAATTTCATAGCAGAGGCAAGGACTTCCATGAAGCGAATTACACTGTATTTGGATGGAAGCTTTTAAGTGATTGTTGCTCAAATTGGCAATTGGCAAAATTATTATTAAAAACCAGACAATTTTTTAATGAAGATAATTTCATTGTTCCACTGTCACTCTGATGGTATAAACATTGTCATCTGATGGCATACCATACAACATACATAGCTGACTGCACTGGACACTATTTGGTAACTTTTCTGTTTGGTAATCGGTAATTCTAACAAACACAACAAATTGTCCTGAATCTCCTTAACAAACAATAATTAAAATTTCTTGCAGAGGCAGGGCTCATGAAGTGCATTTATTTAACAAGTTGTTTTTGTAGGCATTCACATTGCTCTCGTGTTTTCTCCAAAAATGGTATATGATATTTGGAAAGAAACAATCATCTGCAAGTCAACTGGTATGACAGCTCTCAAGCAATACATGATATGATGGAAGTTTCCTTTCTAATTTATGGTGTATTTTACATCATGTAAATTTATGCATTTTAATATTGATTAACTTTCACATTCCTAATTGGTAGTTAACTAATAGTAGTCTTAAAGTTACCTCATATCTTAACATTGACTAAAAATTAGTTGAAATTAAGAAGTAATAGGAATTAGAACTTTTTTTTTTCCTTAATTTTTCAGTCATTTGCTTTTTGTTTAAGGAGAGGCAATAATTCAAGCATCAAAAAAAAAAAAAAACAAACTTCAAAACTGGTTTCAGAAATTTTTGTTAATGCTGAAATTAATATAGTTCAAAATGATATTTGATTTAATGCATTTCACGATGATTCATTGAATTCTTGTTGAAAAGAATACTTAAGACTGAGCCATCTTGATAATAGAGAAACACTTAAACCAAGCCATGTCAACCATTTATTAATAAGATTATAGTCAAAAGGGGAAAAAAAAAAAATGATTTAAGAGTCTTAACCAATCACGTTGTCATTTATCTTGACTTTGAAAATAAATATTTTTTTTCTCTTCTAAAAGGAAGATTTAAATATTTTTGTCCGTTACCATTTGCGATGTAATTTTAGTAACAATATCAAATAAATATCTCAGTGGAGTTCAGTAAGCTATAATTATTTATTTTATTTTGCTTATAATTTTTTCAAACATTCTGGTAGTGAGTCGTCTGCTGTGATGATCCTTCGTAACTTTCTCTGCTGTCAAGTTAGGCTTGTTGCAGGTCGTTACTTTTAATAATAGATATTTTGCAGTAACCTTCATTATTCCGAGAAAATAATAAGTTATCGTTCGACTATGTCTTTATTTCTTGGACTACATATATTATTGTGTATCAAAAACTATATGAAGGTAAATCTTATTAAATGAATGATGATTTTATTGTATATTTGACTGTTTTACACTTTGCAAAATTTCCACAAACTGAAAGTATACAGGGATTGGTTTATTGATAATCTATTTATGCTGTATTTCTGATTTTAAATCTTTGTAAAATTGCAAACATTACCATTAAATTTTTTATCAGTGGTATTGTAAATTGTACTTTTATCCTTATTTTCCCAAGAGTTTCCCAATAAACTGGAGAAAGAGTAAGGGTTGGAAAGTCACATGTTTCTGATGGACAAATAGATATATATGCATGTCATAAATAAAGACTTAAGAATTGATGTCGGATCACTTGATCGTAAAAAATAATAATAATAATAATTGTAATCTTATGTCAATCATTGAAAAGAGACTTTAAAAAATGCTCCATATTTTTCTTCCTGTTATAACGAATGTAGAAAACAACTTTTTGTTGAGAATTAAAACAAATTATGTACATTATCCGAGGTACTTCATTTAATACACACACCCTGACTTGTGTATATTAATTTTAATTTATTTTTTTAATTTCGTTTTTCATAATTCATTTGCTAAATTTTTAATAAAACTTCAACAAAGTTCTTCAAGCTTTATATACACACACACAAAGGGGGGGGGGGGGAGTAGAGTAGCTGATTTGCTAAGATTGGTAATTCCAGGAGAAATTTTCATAGAAGAAATAGTAATATTATTAATTATTTGGAAAACGTTTGCTCTATAGATAGGATCACTGCTGGCATATTATCATAGAAGAAATATTACCAGCCATGGTCATATCTACAGATCAAACGTTTTAAAAATAATTATTAGTATTACTACAGTATTTGTATTACTAGTCTGATAAGAATCGGATTGATTGGTTAAAAATCTAGCTATAATAGGAAAGCAAGACAACCATCTGTCTATGAACATATTTGTATTTTGATTTAGTGTTGGGATATCAAATGCTAGTATAGTAGTTATTTTGGTATATCTGGTATCCGAATGGAGGTAAAGTTGTTGTTAGGTCTTCCCCTCATGTTTTTCATTCTATCAGATATTCTCAAAAGAGGGAAATCGTAGTATCTTTAATGTATAGAAGATGTTTTTAATGCATTCGCCGAAGATATGGAAGTTTCTATGGATTGTCAGTAAACTTTTAAGACGAAGAAAATTCTTTAAGATTTTATAGCCATACCAGATTTACGTTTTCACAACAGTTTCAGTAACTATCAAGGACAGTTCTAAACTCAAAACTGGACAGGTCTCAGGAAAAAGGAAAATTAAATTCTTTGGAAGCTGTTGATGTGTTTAATTTTGTTTTAATTCACAAATCATTTAAATCACTTAACGCATTACATGCCACCATTGTAATCTTGTTTTTGTTCCCTGTGCTTTAGAATCGTGTAACATGCTATTCAAAGATAAACTAGAGATATTGGATACAAAGCATGAAGCTAAGCATCATTTTTAGAACACATTGTTCATTTACTATTATTATTATTAACATGTTTAGATTATCCCCATAGCGGAAGAATATCATTGATATAATATTTAATATTTTATTGGACTTCATTGGAATTGCTGTAGAAAAGAGCCAATAAACTGTGGCAAAGGAACTGGTAGATACTGATGGCAGTCAAAAATGATTACATGTTGAAACTTTGAAATTTGTTTGTTTTACGACTCATAAGTCGGTATGCGCGCGAAAATAGTGCAGTGTGGTCTGTACTCTGCAAACCGAGATGTTAAGCAGCCCCTAGACGATCTATAATATTGTCAATATTCGCTTCAATATTGACGGAGGACCATATTGATGGAAATGTTGATCGTCTAGGAGCGTATTGAAGCCTATCAATATTGACGGATATTGATAGAAAAATTATATTTTCTGTCAATATTGCACACATATTTTTGCCAGAATGAGTATTGGTGATAATATTGATGTGTTTATTGATGCATCTTGATGCGTGCTTCAATATAGCGCGTCATTATTGAAGCGAATATTGACAATATTGTTGATAGTCTAGGGGCTACTTTATGTAATTGAAACTGTCTTTTTGGAGAGCTGGCTCACTCAAGGATGACATATAAACAGAAGTAATAAAGAAAGTGAATCAAGAAGCAGAGAATTGAAGGAGTTTTTTTTTTTTTGTAAAGTGGAATCTGTTATCAAGCAGTTGGAATTGCCAGATTTACCATCAAGAGGCATTACTGTGAATGTAAAGTAATTCGTAAGGTTCTGTAAATTACAAATATCAATAAATTACATTTACTATTAATGTTATTTTTACTATTATTATTAGAAAAAATTGAGCTTTTAATCTTATGAAAATATTACTACATTGGAAAATTCAGTTCTTAAAATTGGTGTGTGAAATTTGAACTATAAATTTTCATTTTTGATCATATTATTTTATGATAATTCTACCTTGAAAATTTATTCTGTTGGTATTAAATATATTTTAATTTGACAATAGCACGGACTTTGTTAAAACGTCAGTTCTTAATTGGAAAAGGCATCTAAACACAAAGCATTGACTTAAGTCCTTGAATCAAACGTACAAAATACATATTACTCATTACAAAATCTTAACCCCTCCCCCTTCCATTATTTTGAGTGGTGTTTCTCTTATTTTGCCAATCATATAACATACAGTCATCTTCTGTAACAATGCATTCAGCAAATAATTTGATAAACAATTGCAAGTTCATCAATGCCAAGGTGACATATTTGCTTTTTTTTTTTTTTTTTTAATTTTGATTCTAAATAATATAAGTTTCTGTGATTTAGTTAAAAAAAAAACTGTATCCATTCTCTAGCAGCTATATGTCTGCTACCCATTGCGCTGTTCATAAGTACAGTAATATGTTAGATGCCAACATTACTAACTTGAATGGTAGATGAAAGAATTTAAGTAAAGCTAACGAAAACGATGAGTTATTTGAAAGGAAATCATTATCGGTGTAATTTCTCATGTGCAAATATTGTAAAATTTGCATAAAAAGTCAACACACTTGAATAATGTTAATTTAAAATAAATTAAACACACATTAGAATTACATGTACTTTTCATGTGTTTAATATATTTTATATTAAAATTATTCAAGTTTGTTGACCTTTTATTCAAATTTTATAATTTCTCCTGAAAATGTTTTTCAACTGTCGAATTTTACTTGTCGAAGTCCTTCATTTTTGTGGTAAGTATCTTTACATTCAATTTACTTGACTTAACAACTGCTTCTTTATCGTAGCATTGTTTTAATGTGAAATTATATCCTTTGTTGTGGATGATTTTGAGATATATTGTTTTATTTCTTTATTTCTTTTGAAAATTACAAGAAAAAAATGAAAGATAAAATCAGTTTTTAATATCACAAGTGTTGTTGATAATGAATTGATGATGAATTACGTTGCAAACACATAACTGTTAGTTTTATTTATTTTTCAGAGATAATCAAAGCAAGGCAATTGTATTTTATTAAAAATCAATTAGGAATTGATCAACTAGTTTATGATGGTTTTGTCTTCGTCAAAGTCCGGGATATGGTTAATAAGTGTATCTGGAGGTGTATAGAACATGATATGAATAGATGTCGAGGTCGTTGTCACACTGATCTCAATTGGACTCAAGTTATTATGGATTCCAAGAATCACAATCATGAACCTGACCTAAGTTTAATCTTGCGAAAAACTGATCAAAACGAAGAAAATGGAAAAATTTTGTTTTGATTGGAAATTGATTGCTGTTATCATCTGCTGAAATTATAAATGAAAGGAACCTGCAACAGAAGACCAATATCTATTAATAGCTATTTGGTAAATTAAGATTCTTAACTAACTCTGCAATAAGATAAGAAGAAACCCCGGAGGCTTGGTTTACTACAATTTGTTGACAGTCTTATTGGTTGAGAAGTGGCATCGTTGGAAAAAAAACTGCTTGTCACGTGTTTTATTTATTGATCTAGATCAGCGTTTCCCTTCTGGTGCTTCGTGAATGTTCCTAGGGAATTCTCTGTAAGAAATTCTGTAATTACCTAGACTCCCAACCATTGCCTACAATTGTCCTTGATTATTTTTGATAACAGATAAAATTAGCCATAGTATTGAAAGGGGTTCATGAAGCAAAAAGATTTGAGAACCACTGATCTAGAATAATTGCATGTTGATTTCATAAATCCTAGATTATTGGATTATTGTATGAACTTACTGATAATCATAATTAACAATGCATGATGTTAACATCCTATAGCATATCTCTATTTGGGTGCTAATGATTTGAAATGTTAACTTGCCATTTTTTTTTTAATATTTTGTAATTATTTTCTCATTTAAAGTAATTAAATTGGATGAGGGAGGAAGGGTGCGATCTAGCCCGGAAAAATATAATATTTCATATCTTTCGATCAAAAGTTGTTTAGGATTTGCAAAACAAATAAAAGCAAGCTGATACTGCCTAAATAATCTTCGTAATTATCTTTTAAAGAGTGATTCATTAATTTATATTACTCGTTATTTATTCTAAATATATTACTTTTTTTAAAAAAAAAAATATTTATATAAAATGTGGTTTTCTTTTTATTCTCACTACGATGAAATAATATCTTAATGTGTCCTTGCTCTTCATAACATCTAAAGGAATTCATTAATAGAACATTTAAAAAAGTCATAAATAATTGGTAATGAAGCTTACAAGCTATAATTTTGTAACTTGTAAAAAAAAAAAAAGCATTTAACTTTCTTCAAATTCATTTGCCAACTTTCTGTTTTAATTAGTTATTTTTGATTCACATATTTTTAAAAAAAAAAAGAAATTCGAGGGGGAAAAAAGCCCTGAGTATTATTTCGACATCAGTTTTAAGCATGTATTGTGAAGTACTATAACTCCTCAATTTTTTTTATTTCTCCTTAATTTTCGTTTTTCTAGACCACATTTGGTTAAAAAATTCTTTATGAAAAATTTTTATTTTTTGTTGAAATGATTGAGGGAATTCAGAATTTCTGTTGAGGGCTTGAGTATTTCGTTATTTGTAAAATCCCTGCACTTAAGGCTCCTGACTCAATCAATTCAGGTGACTGCAAACCTTTTATTTCTTTTATATATTTCTTTACCAATGCACCTAAAATTCTGCAAATTTAAATATGAACTTGTAAAGCATATATGATTTTGTATTTTCTTATTTTTAATTATCAAAATATTCTGTAATTGATTAAATTAAAATTCAAAAACAGTCTATTTTTTGGGATGTTTTCGAGGTATTCGATATTTTCAACTTAAAAAAAACTTGACGAAAACCTGAAGTAATAAAAAAATTGTAAAATAATGATTCGTATTTAAACTATTTATTATTAGTGCAGTAGTTAATTTTTTTAAAAATTAAAATTGTATTTTTAAAAATTGTTTGAGATTAAATTATTATTTTTTACATGCTATCATATAATCATAATAAAAAAACGTTCTGTCTAAATATCGTGCAAATTCATTTGATGCTGCTCATTTCCAAAAATAAATTTGTTTTGAAGCATTTTTTTATAGATATAGATTTTAATAGAATTAGCAATTTCTGAATTTTAATTTATTTAATTACAGAATATTTTGAAAATTAAAAACAAGAAAATATAAATCCCACATGCTTCACAAGTTCATTTTTAAATTTTCAGAATTGGTAAAAGAAATATATAAAAGGTTTGCAATCACCTGAATTGCTTGAGATAATGGTGAATTGTTTCTATTTAGTAACCGGAACTCTTTTATGTACAATTTTCACAATCTTGTCTTTTTGCAGATGTTTGATCAGAAATGTAATATGAATATGGAAATCAGTAATAAAGAAATAAAATAATTTTGTAATTAAAAATATAATTGATGTCTTCTATTTTTTTTTTTAAATAAACCGGAGACATAAATTAAAAATAAATAAATAGAAGAAAAAGAAACTATTTTAATTTTCACAAAATTTAACATTTTGAATTATTTGCTTTGATTATATTTTTTTATTGTAAATTAGCAACATAACAGTAAAATCCATAATTACTATTCTCTGGCTCATATTCCAATTTAGATGCAGATATGGTAACTTCTTCTCACAGGAATCAAAGTTTAAATTCTCACTTTTGTTCTACTGACTCAGAGCTAGTGTTTATCTTTACAAATAAATCTTTTTAATCCAATTAGCCTTCATAAAACTAAATGGTTTTTGCCTACTGTAACATTATATTAAATGATGATAATTTAAGATAAGGATGTGAATGCATGCAGTTCATGTGAAATTAGCAAACTGCGTTTGTGTCCTTATGATGAGAGTTTAAAAGTGGCATCAGTTATTAGTTGCCATTATTAGGACAGTAATAAATAATAATAGATTTACCCAAAACAGATTTTCGTATATTCTAATTTGCAGTGATTAGAATTCCCTTTCAATTGTGTAAAAAATTACACTATTTTATGAACAGACTGTATGTCTGCTTCTTGCAACTGTTAAAAATATGACACTACACGGCGTATAATGATTTCTTGTAACTCAGTAAATATATTCTTCAATTACGATATTTGAAGGAATGTTGATTCTGAAATCTTGTGTGTCTTATTTATTATTAGTTTTGCTATCATACTTACATTTTGTGCGGAAAATATTGACAATTTTGTTGTGAAGATTCAACTGTAGTGTCTTTTAATTTCGGGTGTCTTTTATTAATTAATAAATTAATTTATTTATTTATTAATTGACTTCAACTATAGTCAATTAATAATTGAATTTATTTTGTTTACTGTCAAGTAAATTCAAAGAACGTTTAATTTCTTTATAAACATTACTATTCCTTTTTCTATGAGAATGAGTTACTCTTTCACCCATTCACTCTTCTCATTTAGTGGTTTCCTTCTCCTTTTAGATGTTGCTAACGTGCGAAGTTACTTTTGCGATTGGCTGCTGCGATCGAAAGTGAAAGCTAAATAGCGCCATAAAATTACAGTTTTGGTAATTTGGAGTATGTAATCGATAATCTTTTCAGTCCTTTGAAATATTATTCGAGCTGTATTTAAGTGGGATTTAGAATTCACGTTGTAAATCCTTACTTAAAACTTTTTTTTTCCCCGGAAATCTTTATCATCTTAATATTCGTAGTCAAATGGTAGCAGAGTTTAGCTGGAGTGATTATACAGGTTCCATAACAACTATTTACACACCATTGTACATTTATCCGAGTACATTTAGATCAGTATTACCATACATCTCGATAAAAGTATGTTTTATTTTGTTATATGTCAATAATATAAACTTAGTAAATAGCAAAAAATATTTCTTACAATTAATTTTTTCTGATTTAATTTTTTTTTACATTTATAAAAAAATTGTTATAGTCTATGATCATAACATAGTTCTGATTTTCTTCTTTGCAAGGTATTTATACAGTTATTTATTTTTTATTTTTTTCTTAAAATAGGCTGAAATTTATTTTTTAGGATGTATAGCATTTTAACAGTATTTATTATGCCACAATGTATTCAGACGCTAAAAATTTTCAGACAAGTGATCTTGAAAATGCTCGATTATTGGCAAGAGATCATGTGATGTTTGTAATGAAATTTGTTCATTATTCAGTATTTCTAGTTGCGTAATTTATCATTGTTTAGATTCCTACCTTAGCAGTGTGCCCCTATTAAAAAATTTTTGTTTTTATTTTATTAACAGTAATAACAATAACACATTGATACCGACAGCTCAGTTAATGACTTGAAAATTTCATTAATCCGAATTGATGTATTTTGCCTCTTTATCTGTGAAGCCACATACATCACTTTATCTGTGAAAGACATACATAGATTACATAACATAACAACATATTCTCACTTTTTTATTTTTTCTTTGTTTGTTTGCTTACTTTTTTTAACTTTTTAGTTACTTGACGGTCTAAAAATAAGAAAAAAATATTTTATAATTATAAGTACTATCTTTTAAAGAGACCTTTAATTAATTTTGTCTGAAAGCAATTATTAAATAAGTCATCCTACTACGTCATTTCCTAGAATTCTGTAATGCTAGCTTTCACCTTTTTTTTTTCTTACTGTTAATAATTTGGTAAATACAAACTAATTAATTTCCATGTTTACTTTGGATCATATAAATAATAATAATACTTACCCGAAAACTTTCTTTATTTTATTTGGGAATCATTAAATTGAGTATAATTAATAAATTTAAGTTAAACATCTTAAGAAACGTAGTTGATAAATTTTTTAAATGGCTTCGACCCATTGGTCCTGTCCTGACCTGCCTTGTCTTGTCTTGCTTACAGACTGGTCCTCAAGTACAAAGCAGGTGGATGAAATATGTGAATCGCCAGGTTTTAGATGCTTCATTTGTCACCGGTGGTTTCTCAAAAGGTATCCTCTACTCCGCCATTTGGCAGCTGTCCATAGCGAGAGACGAACTGAATGCTGCCATATGTGTTCTTCGGCCTACAATAGATGGGACAACTTGTTGCAGCACTACCGATTGAAGCATGGTATATCCATGAGTAGACAAGAACTGGTAAGGCTGCAGGCCAGGACCAACAAGAAAATCCACTGATTTATATAAAATTATAGCCTTAATACCGTTTTTTTTTTATATATAAATTGTATAAAGTAATAATTATATGTGATAATGTGCGAGGAAGATTTTTGTTTAATTAATATTTTCTCGCTAAATTACCCTTAATATAATAATTAAATCTTTAAACCTTCAGAGTTTCGAAAATGCATGCTGGTAAAATTTGTTGCATTGCTACATTGTTCTCTGTCGGTCGTTTGGAAAAATATGTTCAATAAATTTTTTTTTTTTTTTTTTTTTTTTTTTTTTTTAGAAACAATAAGGTTTACACAATAAGATTATCTGAAATGCTTAAGATTATCTATGGTTCTGTACATAAAAGAATAGGCAGTTATAGAGATAATGATAAGATTTTTTCTTTCACGGGGATCAACACGCATTTTCTTTTTAACAAGGAAGTGTAACAGTTTTTATTAAATTTGTCCTGAGAGATAAGAACGGCGTTAGAACTTATGCTGGGCGAACACGTACCAATCTGCGGCAATATTGGTGGACAATATTGGTCATTATTGATATTAGCGGTTGGCATCGTCCGCGAACACACAGGTTTTCCTTTACGAGTATTGGCCTGGTTACGGCGTTGCTCACTAGGGAGAGCTAGAGAAAGCGTGTTTCCGTACAGAATTGCTATAGTATTAAATGCCGTCCCTCTGTCGAAATCAATTAAGATTCTTTCATTATCAATTGACAAAATTTTGTTGTTTGAATTATCTGTTTTGGTCCGACCCATTTTGCTGATTTTAAGCCTTGTTTCTCAAACAAAATGGCCGGCGTGAGTGAGTGATTTTCCGATTTTCAAAGTCCCGCCTTCCTTCTACGTCACCATTGTCACGTGATTTCATCCGTTCATGTTATTCGCTCGCTCACCAGCAATATTTCTCGCCAACTAAAATTGATACTTTTTTTCCGACAATCGCCAATGGGCAATATTGTTCATTTTTATTGCTGGAAACGGTTGGTACCAATGAAAAGGACCAATATTGTCCACCAAATTGCCGCATATTGGTACGTGTTCGCCCAGCATTACGAATATAATGTTCCGATGCTTTTTGGGTTGTAAACTTGCCATACTGTGTTAACAGTTAAACTTTTCAGAACGAATTTTAATAATGTTAAGTCGAATTGCAAATATTAATGCTGTTGGTAATATCATTTTAATCTTTTTTTTTCAGTTTAGCTAATTTCAATATTCAGTTTCTCGTAATATCTGTATCATACATTTGCCACATACTTTTTCCAGTATTATAAGGAGACTTGAAATAGCTGAAATTTGTTAGAGAATATTAAGTTTATCTGTCTCATTTTAACCTTTATTTTTAAGAGTAAGTCAAAATAATAATCCAGAAATTGATAATAGTTAATGGTAGGGTAAGCGTAGGTGTTTTACGAAATGAGGATTTATAGCTTTTTTTTGTATGATACATTTGTTGTTTTATTGTTCGTCGCATCTTTAGATTTATCATTACATTGTATATACATTTTCTTGAAATAAGATAATTTTGGCGTTTGAAACTCAAAAAAAGATTTTTTTTTCTTTCTTTTACATGACCAACGAAAAGTTTTAAGCTTCTAGATTGAACTTGATTCAGTTATATTAAACTTCACTTACGGCCGGTTTCTTCAAATAGTCTTAAGGTAATCCT
Source organism: Thereuonema tuberculata (assembly GCA_023159025.1). Taxonomy (NCBI): domain Eukaryota; kingdom Metazoa; phylum Arthropoda; class Chilopoda; order Scutigeromorpha; family Scutigeridae; genus Thereuonema; species Thereuonema tuberculata. The sequence continues at coordinate 100,340,706 of JAFIDM010000001.1, forward strand.
GGATTAAGTCC
>JAFIDM010000001.1:100345716-100377047 GCA_023159025.1 Thereuonema tuberculata
TTAACACATTCTTATTCTTGTTAAGTATTGCTATCTTTCGAAGAAAGATTTTATCCGTCGTCTTCTACAGCGTCTTTATTTTTAAGTTCATGAATTTGACATAGATCTCAATTTATTTAAGTCTTGAAATGTGGGTATCGAGACGATTCCTACATTCGGTGAAGGTTCAAACTCTTTTAAGAGGTCGTTGTAGAAAAAAATGCTTCAGTGTCAGAGGGAATTCATTATCGTAGTCACTTGAACCAGAATTATTTATTTCGTAATTTTTATCTTACGACTTCGTATCATTATAGTTTTTAATTTTTTATCCTTAAATCTCTCACAAAACCATAGAAAGAAGTGATTTCCTTTAAGCCTAAATGATTTTTGGAATATTATTATTTTATTGAGGTATCGTGGATGATGTAAACCTTGGAGAAAAGCATCTCAATCGGTTTAACGCTAGATTATGAATCTTAACTTATTTCATTCGGGCTATTTCCATACTTAATTTCTTTTTTATTTTTTATTTCAGTAAAAAATTAAATAAAAGCTAGTAATTCTGATTGAAATACAAGTTAGATTTTAACAATAATATTAATCCTATTTTGTTTTAATTGAAAAGCATTTTCAGAATGGACGAAATCTTTTCTTTTGTTGTTCAGATATTTTTCCTGTTTCACCAATATACGAATTCTTTTTAAAATTGCAACACCTTTCTCATTTTTGTTTCTTCTTTTCAAAGCAGACACGTCCACAACACACACACAAACACTCCCTCTAATCCTATCAAAATATTAAGGAAGAGCAAAGTAACATTGACCGTTTCCTACCCAAAAATAATAATAATAAAAAGGCATTTTTGTCAATTGGAGTAATTGAGGAAAGTGTAAATAGCCAACCTCAGGCATTAGCGTAATTGACAAAGAATTTGTTTTTGTTTGCTTGTTTTTCCCTTCTACCCTGTAGTAAAGTGAGGGCATCTCAACTGCCAACTCTATTTATTTATTTTATATTGTTAAAAGAAAAATTAGGGTTAAAATTTGTATAAATAATGTTTATATAATAAAGATTTTTTATTAATAAAATCATACCTCGCCTCCTTCCACAAATACTTTTGCCTCCTCCCACAAATACTTGCAAAGAAAATGGAGGAAGGAAATTCTAAAGTAGAAAATGCTATTTAATTTAAGTCTTTCATTTCTGTTCATTATGATGTTGTCACACTTGAAAAGGGATGCGATTAACCAGAAGCTATTTTACTTTTCTTCAACATTTTATATATATTAACCAAGCATTTTTTTTTTTTTTTTTTTTTTTTTAATAATTTGTAAAATCTAATGATAAGTTTTCGAAGGAAATTGTAAAATCCGATGTCTTGTCAAACGTAAAACCCTAAAATCTTTATCAAAAAGATGGACTAAACATGATTGTTTTGATTTGAGAATTTACTTAGAAAAAGATCTCTCAAAAGTCGATATAGCATTTAATATAATTGGGCTGAGTTAAATCTTACAGAATAAGCTGGTATGTCCTAATAGTGGGTGTTATCTGTCTTTTAATTTAAGTGGGTGTTATCTGTCTTTTAATTTAAATTTATTTCATTATTAAAGTTTTAAAGTAGTCAGGCAAAATACTAATGACAGGCGTTATATTATCTAAGAAATCAAACAGTTTTAGTAATGAGTAAAAATTGTTACTAATTTGACATATAAAATTAGTATAGATTTTGGCAGTTATAGAATGATTGTATTTGTGATTCAGGAAAAAAGAAAAGATTATTTAAATAATGACATTGATGTCTTCTTACCTTTATGATTTTTGTCCTGATTTCTGATGTTTGTAAAATTTAAGAAGTTTCAGAATTTTATCTCCAGGTTCCCTTATTCCACCTCTAATAATTATTCCTAAACAATTGGAGATTCTTTAAGAACATATGTAGTTTTTAAAGTTGCAATTCCAATACATATGTTTCATACAAAAATGATTGCAAATGCATGAATATTGCAAAATTTGTTAAGATTACCACTGCTCCTCTTCGATTACTTTTTATGTCGAGGCACAATGCCAGTCATTATGAAACTGTCCTACTTTTTTACTTTTTTTACTAAATAACAAACCAGTAGGAGATTGATTAATGACCAACATTGTACCATGCTTTTTGGGTCCGTATTTTAAATTATAAGGAAGTTATTTATTTGTTTATTGTCGTTAGGTTTCATTTCGTGAATTTAATTTTTTCAGGTTCTTTAAAGAAATAATTTTTACAGTTTCACAGCATCATTGTTGTCTTTAATTTATTAGTGCACCTATTAGATGAGAAATAGAACATTGGTTTTTTTTTAGCTTTGATAAAGAATGAAATTGATAAATTGGTATCCAACTTGCCAATGTGAACTTTGATAGCCTCCATAAATAAATAAATAAAATAAAAGCAATTCTTCATCCTGTCTTTTGAGTCGTGTCAAGAGCACTGCCACAAGTTGACCCATCTTCTTTTCCTGCTTTCAGAGACCAGCCTTGAGAATGAAATGTTTGCAAATGACCAACCTCGGATGTCACTGCCCAAGTTTCTGTTCCCATGTGACCAGTGTGACAAGAGCTATACACAGATTGGGAATCTCCATCGCCACGTGAACCAAATGCACAAGATGCTTTCTCCAGACCCTTGCCATCTGTGCTGTGCCACCTACACGCGCTGGGATAACTTAATTAAACATTACAAAGTAAAACACAATATGATAATTACAAAAAACGAGGTTAAAATGCTCAACTCTACGCTCACAACTAGTCAGACGAAGAAAATGAACAACCGAGATTCTTGTTAAAAACAGGAGTGAATAGGAATTAAACAATTAATTACTTTTATATATATATATATTTATTCTGGAACATAAATTTAAAAACAGGTTCATACAATTTATGTTTTGCCTAAAGTTTTAATTTGTTGAAGCGTTGTTTTAGACATTTTAATCATTACGAATTGACATGACTTCACGACCTTTTTGTGACTTACTTTTCTGTTGATTTCATTTGTAAATATTCTTAGTTTTAATTGTACATAGAAATGTATTAAAATAAGAGTTCTTAAAATTTGAGTGTTTTATTTGAATAGTCGTTAATATTTAAAGAACATGATACAGTAGGACTGGGTTAAATTCTGAGTTGTAAAATTTATGTATCTTTTCAGTGTTTTAGTTCTAAAAATCTCACGTGAGTAATTCTATCTCTCTCGAAATATTCTTTGCACTTAGAATTCCGTGAGAATAACATTAATACAGATCTACTATTTCTGCACATTTGGTATCTATAAAAATAAAATTAATTGAATATATTAATTAGCTACTATTTATCAGTTCTTAACTACTACATCTTTAGTTAAGAACAGTAACAAAGATTTCAGCATATCCTTATTTCCGTTCCGTATTTAATGTTACGTATTTTTTTTATCAATAACAACTTTGCAATTGTGTAAACGTATAAACATTTTCTTGAAAAACAAAAGCTTTTCTTTTGGGTCTGTTACAAGATCCTTCGTATAATTCAATACAGAAGCTTGATGAAATGACTTGCGTGCAAATTTATTTTTCATCAAATTTGTAAAAGGTAAAGATATATAAAAGATTAAGGTTACAAAATTAATAAAAAATTAATCCTAAAGGACATTAGATTTAAAACAGTAGGGAGAAGTTATATTTCCCGAATACCAATTACTTTGTTACATAATGTTTTGTATTTCATACAAACACAAGGTATTTCATATGATCTAAATTTCTTTAACACAGAAACTTTCATTTTATTTTTCATAGTCCTTTCAATAAACGACCTCTTCATTGTGTTGTTTCTTAGTTTTGCCATCAACAAATGATACTTTTTTTTTTTCTCCTTAATCTTTATCTAAATGAATGTTTTTATTTGAGTCTGTTATTAATTGTAGGAACTATAATTATAGATTTACTTTAACTTTCTGTTTTGAACTTCGTTCTTCATTTCTTTAAAAGCGTCACTGATGCCTTACTAGTTAGGACACAACATCCACGTTTTAGACAGTCAAATATATATATATATTTTTTATTCCGATATTTGCGTGTAGCTATTATTCTGTAAGGCTGTCTTCTCTCTCCTCCTTTCAGTTGTTTTCCCTCTCCAGAAGAGGTCTTCGCAGAAGTACATGTGCGACTTGTGTGGGAAAGGGTTCGGCTATTCCACAAGCCTGAGTCGACACAAACACCTTCACCAACTTCTGCCCACAAAACCCCAGTGCATCATCTGCCGCAAGTTTTTCTCCCGCAAAGACAGTCTCAAACTGCACAGACAAACAGTGCATAAACTGTTGTATTGATGATCTGCCAAGGTACTTCCATACTTTGATTAACTTCTAAGAACTATTTGTGCACCTCACTGGAAGAAGATTTGTAAAAATTTTAAAATCTTTTAATCTTTTACTTTAATTGTAATTTATTTCTGCTAAATAGAGATTTAGGGGTTTAATTTTTAATTGGGATTTCCGTGGTTAAAGACGATGTTGACTTGAATAAAAGGTCTCGTTGTTGATAGAATTTATTCTTCCTTGATCCCTTTCAACCAAATGCAGATTTGTCAGCAACATTTTACGCTTAAAAACAGTCAAATATTAATCCTACTCCCAAGGGTTCAAGTAAGAATAAATGGATCTGAAGGAATAGGAAAGAAATAAAATACTATTAAGCAACGCTGTATTTGGAATTTACTTTACGAAATAGGTAATAATTTTTTCCTCTCTTTTTGTGTTTCTCTCTGATTTGTGAACCTTGTTTTAATAGTTTTCTGTAGATTAACAAATACAGAATTTGTTACTGACGATTGCTTCTTTATCTCTTTTCATTATTTTCATTTTCCAAAACACACACGTTGATGTAAATCATTTCACTGCTTTTTCATTTAACGTTTTGTTGCTTTGGTTTTACGAAACTGATAAGAATAAAACATGGATCGAAAGATCAGAGGCAATCTTTTTCAAACATTTGGTGAAGTTTGAGTAAGTCGCAGCTGCTTTTATTTGCATTTTAAGTTCTTATCATTCATTCACTTTGTAATGTTGTCTTAAGCAACTGCAGGCGACTGCAAACCTTTTATTATTTATATATATATTTCTTTTTCCATTGCACCTATAATTCTGAAAATTTAAAAATGAACTTGTGAAGCATCTGTGAGTTCTATTTTCTTGTTTTTAATTTTCAAAATATTCTGCAATTAATTAAAACTCAAAAAAGTCAATTTTTTGGGTGTTTTCGAGGTATTACTCGGTAAAAAAATTTGACGAAAACCTGAAATGATAAAAAATTTGTAAAATAATGATTCATATTTAAAATATTTATTATTAGTGCAATAGTTAATTTTAAAAAAAATAAAAATTGTGTGAGATTAAATTATTTTTTAAAAAATTAACTATTACACTAATAAATATAAATTTATTTTAAATATAATACATTATTTTACAAATTTTTTTATGATTTCAGGTTTTCGTCAAATTTTTTTGAGTTGAAAATACCAGGTAATATCTCGAAAACACCCAATAAATTGACTTTTTTGAGTTTTAATTTAATTACTTGCAGAATATTTTGAAAATTCAAAACTTGAAAATAGAAATCCCAGATGCTTCCCAAGTTAATTTTTAATTTTTCAGAATTTTAGGTGCATTGGGAAAAGAAATAAAAGGTTTGCAGTCGCCTGCAGTTGCTTGAGTCAGGACATTGAATAAATGAATCATTGGTTAATCAAACTGATTTGATTTTACTGAAAAATTGAAACGGTTCAAATACTTTCTTAACGAATTGCTTTCTTAACGATTATTTAAATGAGGTAAAAAAATATGAAACCTCCAAGTCTAAATTAAAAACAAGAAACATAGAATAAAAATAAAATAAAGAAATTCATGTGCCAGTCTCCACTAGCCTCAATGAATTTTCTATGCGCATTAATTAAGCAAAAAAGCGCCTAGAAATGTATAAGCACATGTATATACTTTTAATGAATTTATATTTTATTTAAAGATATGTTATCTTAAATATTAACGATAGGAATGGTATTGTATATTGTGTGAAAAGATCTTTTATAGATACAAAGATTTAATAATAATAATAATAAAAAAATCAATATGATTAAGAATTGAAGCGAATTTATCTATTATTGATTTTATCATTTACCCCAACGTAAAAATTGAGCTGCAGTTATTAAGTTTGACTTCGTCAGTGACGTAATTATCTCATTAGAAACTATCATAGATAATTATTATTTTATTAATTATTCCTTCACTTCAGGCTGAAAATAAAAAGATATTGATTTTCTGTTTCATAGATATTTAATAACATCGATTTCCTCCGTAATTTACTTCCTTCATCTGCTTTAAATGCTGTGGTTATTGGAAATTGATTCGGCTAGATTTAAGTCTGGATATTATTAAGCAAATCCATGAAATAATGTGAATCTATTGCAGCTGAATTTACGTAACCGCATTGCGTTGCTTTCAATTTTGCATTATAGTGGTAAAATGAATTTCATTAAGAGTTATTGAGAGATCTCTTGAAAAAAACAAAATAATAATGATAATAAATATGTGTAGAGGGAATTTGGAATTTACTAGAAATTGGCAGTAAAGCAGTTGGGCTTCCCCAGTTTCATTGACGATTTAAAATGAAAAAAATAAACTTTCTCAAACATTTTGACTTGGGAATTAGGATCATAAAAAAATGGTTGGTTTTCTTCAAAATTACAGCAGTCATTGAAAAGCAAAGTTCAACCGATTCGTAGAAGACCGTTGAATAACGGAGGTAAGTTTTTAATGTACTGAGCTTGTTACTAAATGTAGTTTATTGTCCTCGTACTTTATTTAAAAACCAAAATGTTCAAAACTTGGCCACAGTTGATAGTTCGCTAGAAATGTGGGTGGTTTACTCACTTCAGTTTAGGAGTTTTAATAGTTTGATATTATTTCATTATGACTTAGAAATCGAGAAGAAATTATAATGAAATAAAAAGAGTTAGTTTTGAATTACAAATCCTCTATTACTTATTAATCTGGCAATTAGTTGATTTGCATTTCTTAATGTGCACTAAAAGGATATATTTGCATAGCAGATGCAGATTGTAAAAATTATTAGAAAGTTAAATAAACAGAAAAACAAGTCAATTCGCAGTTTTGAAGTAAACAAAACAAAAGTGACATTACTATTGATTGGCGCGCAGAACTCATTTATTCAAGGTTCAAGTACAATTCAAACGCTGCCCGCATTGAGTTGATTCAGTATGTAATAATTATGTCTGGATTCTGAGGAAGTGACCAATGGCCACATTGGCTCGAAGATATCCTATTCGTTCTCAGCATAGTCGATCTCAGCAAATTCAGCAAAAACTTACATTAGTAATTTATCCTTGGTAAAATATCATTCCGCACTATTCAATGGAATGATACACTGCAAAGAATCGTCAGTTTCCTAATATTTTTGCTATTCAGATAATGATATATTGTTCTTATTAAAAATCAACAATAATAACTGCAAGTGTTTGAACCTGTTAGTGTTAAAATATGATTCCTCTTTTACTGTGTATATCTCCGCTATTTATTGTCATTTGCTCTCCCTAAATGGAAATATCTGAGTTTTTGTAGACATCTCAGCAAATAGTAATTCTATAAATATTTATTCTCAACATCCACATTTGAACATTTTTTTCTGGAATATTATAACTGTATTTTGGATTCCGACCCAATTTTATTTTTTCATTTTATAAAACCACTCAAGTATTAAACAGTGCTTTTTTACATAAAAGTGAATTGAAAGCAATAAACGCTAAGTATCCAAATGAGAATTTAAATTAACGACGCAGGAAAAGCTATTTTGTCAGATGGGTCTGTTACATTATCAGTTTTAAGTATGTAATGTGCTTATCTTCAGAAAGCCTCTATAGCTTTGATAATTTCGTGTTGATTTTCTGAAGCCAAGTAAAGAAAAATAAATAAATATCCATCGCATTGAAAAAAGAAGAATGCACGCATTTAATTCCCTTTGAACCTTAGAATTCAACTCATGAATAACTATTGTGGTTTATTCTAATTAGACTTTCCAGTGATTACGTATTGAAAATTATTTTATTTATATATTTATTTTATTTTTATTTATTTGCGCAATTAGCATAAAATTATAAAACCCAATGTTGTATCTCAATGTAACAGAGTTGCCTTTTTTTTGAAGAATTTTAATTTACCAATTATTGTTACAAAAATGAGTTCCGCAGACGTCAAAAAGAAAGACGAATTAATAGATTCTAAACACGATTAAATCATTGCGGTGTTCCGTTACAAGAAACAACCAACACTAGTGTGTGTCTTATTTATTTGGGAGATTGCTGATTAGATAAGGAAAGTGTAGAGAAAATGTCTTTCTTAAAACTATCAATACAAAGAAGCCTTGTGAAGTTCCAAAGTTACTAGTGATAATAAAATAACTTATTTTAAATATAAAATTTCTTTGATGAGTGGCTCAGATCTATTTTATTTGTATTTGCTTTACTGAAATACATTATGCTGTATATTACTTAGATATATACATATATTTTTTTTATTATTTTTTTTATTTATATTTATTTTTATTTACTTAGGAACTGATTCTTTCCTCCATTGCTTAATGTGATCAGAGTTGCTTTGTGGATAAATTTAAGCACCTTTTTTTTAACTAACCAATTCTTTGTAGTTTTGCAAAAGCTATTTTTTATCTTGAATTTTAAATGGTTGAAGAATGGTTGAAAATTTTAATAGTTGATTTTGAAGCAGCTGTATTTATAGTTTCATTTTGCTTATAAAATCATTCTTACCTTGAATCTTTTTGTTAAGATGGTGAAGGGAAACCAATTAGACATGTAAATATGCATATATATTTATATAATATTCATTCCTCCATTTGGATACGAAGCTTTCATGGGTTCGTTTGTTTCCTTTCAGGATTAGTGCACCAAATATTCTACCGGAAGGTCCGAGAAATTGTCTGCGATATCTGTGGAGTGACCTTCTCACAGCTGGGCAACTTAACCCGTCACCAAAAATACCAACACTCAGTGAAAAAACACAGGTGCAACACCTGTCAAAAATCATTTGCCCGACAAGATTATCTCTCATACCACATGAGGAATTGTCATCTTAGCGGCAAATGAAGAGAGGAAAGCTGCTTCTTGTGATTGTTTAGTTTTTCGTTAACATTGTTTACGTTCTTCTACTGTTCTCATTGCAACGGGAGGTAGGTTATTACGAACTGCAATCAACACATACACCACTCACAAACTGTTTCCCAATAAATAGACTATTTCCATCAAACAAAATAATCAAAAAACTAAATAAATAAAAGTGCTAGTAACTTATCCTGCAAATGAAATGGTGGGTGTTCTTGGATATTAAATGCTTTTTAAACGGAGGATTTGAATAATGACATAAAACACGTTCTGGGAATCACATGTAGACTAGCATCAATCATCCGGGGTATGTATTTATTTATTTTTTTCCCTCAAAAGAATGCCTTCAGTTACTTTTTTTTTGTCCATGGATTAAAAGCAAAGGAAGTTATCAACATTCGTTCAATTCAAGGAAATACAATGAACTTTTTACAGTGTTTGCTTGTATGGTTTCTATTTTAGATCCTTTGCATTTAAATCTACAATGCTTTGAAAGAATTACTTATTATTAAGCACAAGGTAATTTTACTATTCAGTAGAAATTTTCACGTTTTTCTTTTCTTGCCTCCTTTTTGCTAATAATATCAGTTATAAAGTAATGCTGCTGGATCTTTTAATTCATGTTTGACAACCGAATCAAAGGGAATGATTTTATGAAACTGGAAATAAAAATGATTTTTTTTAATGAATTGTAGTATTTTGTAATCTGTTCACAAATTCTGTCACTGCTAAACAACATTGTGAATATTGATGGCATTAAGGCAGAATTATTAATTTTTAGGAATTGATTATAATTGAATAGAAATCGGAACATAAAAATTGTATTTAATCAATCTTATATAAACAAACAAGAAATAACGCGAGTTCAAGTATTCTAAAATAAGGTTTTTTTTTTTATAAAGCCAAATTTAAAAAAACTCAGATTAACAACATCGGCATGACATCTGCTTTAATCAAATCATTACTTCACAGTAACAATAGCGGTAGGATTGTACGAGTACCATTTTGAGTTTGAGAACATCATATTTCAGTTTCGTTGTAGTATCATTAAAATGGCTCAAAGTGTATTAATAATAAAAATTATGAAGAATTTTAGACTAACATATATCACAATTAAAAATAGAATTTATGTACAATGAAAATACACGAGTAATTTCGAAATGGTCTACTTGACAAAGAAATGTATACCATTTCGAAAGTACTCGTGTATTTTAATTGTAATATATTTTTAATAAAAATTGTGTTATCTAAAAAGGGAAATTTATAGAAATTTAAATCATAGAGGTTGTGGAAAATAAGCACGTGAAGTGTCTTAAACAAAACTAAGATTTTAAAATTCTAGAAATTAAATCGTTTTCTTAGATCAAGGAACCATCATCTAAAAAAAAAAAAATCGTCATATGCAAGCACTTTGTCAAACCAGAAATATGAAAATTTTCGTTTGGAATAGAGCCTACAATGGAAACTATGGACCCATGAAATCTAAAGATAGAGGGGGGGGGGGGAGAAGAAGTTGTAATTGAGATGTTACTGCAATTAAAAAAACGTTGTAAATATGCAAAATAAAAAAAAAAAATCTTGGGCAGCATCTTAATCTGTTGTAAAAAAAATAAATTAAGGTATTCTGATATTTTAATTCGAAATTGATTCAAGACCATCGTTATAAATTCTAAGGAGTTGGTTTCAGAGGCAAAATTCGTTGAGAGCCTTTTTTTTAAAAAAAAAAAAAAAAAAAGTCGCTTAAGCTAGAGATATAACAGAAAAACTTGTTCCGAGATAAGTTTTTGGTTAATTCGGATTCTGCCTCTTTTTTAAAAAGTTATTTTTTGGATGGATTTATAACGAAATTTTCAGAATTACCCAATTTTTTTTAAACTTATAGTATTTTTATAAAACTAAATATAAATTTTATAAACATACTAATTTGCTAACAGACTTTCTAAGTAGGCTACTTATCCTTTATCCATATAAGTCCGTATCTTAAATAAAAGCGGTGGTAATCGTAATTTTTACTTTTAAGATGCATTTGAATTTATTTTTTGTTAATAAGCTTTAAAAATATATAAATTTATATTTTAGTTTAGATAAATATTATTGCTTGGTTTTCGGAGTTAACGTATTCCTGAAAAAAATCAGGCTATAAGTGAAAATGGAAACGTGTTAGGAGACAGTGTTCAGTAGAAAAGTTGTCACAAGTGAAACTGTCAACTTCGAGCCAGTGTTCAGTAGAAAAGTTGTCACAAGTGAAACTGTCAACTTCGAATTGTTTTTTTCCCCAATAGTCTCATAACCTAACAACAATTTTTCTTCTATAAAACCTCTTAATTCATAGTTTTAAAAAATCAAAGAGAAGAGGGCTTGACTATTTTTTTAAAATCCCATTTTAACAAGCTTTTACTCATTTTGCTGTTATCAACAGTAACTTCGTCAAACTCATATAATTTAAAATCTGTTGTAATTTGGAATAAGAATAAATTGGTTCCACAAGAAGATGATTGATATTCAAATTTTTAAGAAAGCGTTTTTTTTTTTTAAAAACTAAAATTGGTTCTTAGTCCATAAAGGAGGGAAATGTTGATAAAAATGGGAACGAATTACGAATCCATTAGTAATGTCAGTTTAAAAAATTGTTGAAATTTTGACTTACCAACAAATCATATTATTAAGTGTTGAAGATAAAAACTTTCACAGAAAATTAAAATTTCCTCAAAATCAAGTTAACGTAAAAGATAAAATTAATTTAAGACTTGGAGGGATTTTGTTGACAGGCAATCAATGTTTTTTGTTTTTTTTTGTAGTGTTTATGGTCCATATGTCCATTTCGTTAGCACTTCAAATCGAAGTGAATGACAATGGTTGCCGACGTCAAGTACACATGTACCTGAAAATAGTTTACATTAAGAATACAAGTGTAATGTTCATTTAGATCGAACGATATTAAGTTCATGTCCTTTTGTAATTAAACTCCAATGTTCATATTAAACCGTGCACGCTTGTGTGAAAATTAAAGTCTGTTACAGCTTCTGTAAAGAAAAGTTATAGTAACTAGAACCCAATACAATATATTGATTAACATCGTTATATGAGCATTGAGTAGGATTGAATTATTATTTCATATTTAAAGATAATAATTTTGTGATGTTTATAAAGAGTCTCACTCAATTTGAAATGGAATATGCTTCAATAATTTTATTATTTTGTTTGAATCTCCAACTAATTACAAAATTAGAAACATTGTTAAACGTCAAGAATGAATTTCTTTTTTAAAAAAAGCCTACCAACTTGTTTTGTGTATCTTAAAATAAACATTACGGTTACCGTGAATGGCAGTTTTCATCAAATCTAATACAGAGTAATGTTCAGTTATATACTTCTTTTAATGTGCAAAACAAGGAGTCTTGTGTTTACTGTCTTTGTTGATTATTTTCTGTTTACTCGCGGACATCAGAAAACCATTGGAGAACAATATTCGGTTTTATTTTACAGAATTATAAGAATGGAAACCATTTGAAAATCCTTTCTATCATGTCTTCGGGAGGAGCAAGGTTCACTTCATTACAGTTGGCTAAATCTACAAAGCTTTGTTGTGTTGCTGACATTTTTATATTTTTTATTTATCACTAACTGAACAGAGTTTTAGTTTCAGGCATTTCTGTACAAAACGTATTTAGATTCAAAGGTGAACCTAAATTATTTGCAGTTTTATTTGATTTCTTTGGAAATCTTAACATTTATATGCATGTTTTTATTTATTATTAATCTTTTATTTTATTTTCTTCTAATTTATACCAACAAATTGATATTCTTCATTAGCATGTCCTAATGTTAATTTATTTCATGCCATTAACTTTATAATAATTTCTTTTTGCCTTTTTCTCCTCCTAGTTATACAACCATAATATTTTTTTTAAAAAAAGGAGTAGTTTTTATGTTCTGATGAGAGGAGGTGAAAATTAAAGATTGTATTTGTCTCTTGCCTGTTACAGAAGAAGCTTTGTACACATCGCTGTATGACTCTGTTGGTTGCAAGAAGAAAATTAAGAAGTCAACCTACAGAAAACCAGCTGAATGTTCTGTTTGCGGAAAGGTATACGCACGTACGGGAGGTTTGAAGCGGCATCTAAAGGAACACATTCCAACAGTCGAGAGATTTGCTTGCAATGTCTGCCTTCGTTTGTTTTATCGAAAAGACAAGCTGCTGAGACATATCCGTAATGTCCACAAACTTCCAACATCTTAGTTATTGTAATTCCTTTTTATTAGGTTTTTGATTAAATGTTTTTGAGATTCTTAGGAAGTTCAAGGTGCTAAAGCAAAGGAATTAATAGTTGTACTGTTTTTGTTTTCTTTTTGACAAATAAAAAAAAAAAAAAAAAAAATCAGTATTTTAATAAATATTAAAGAAGAATCTATTAATGACAAAATAAATTTGGTAGTTGTTGTATTTAACAGTTTTTAATAAATTCCTTCAGTATTTAAACTGCATTCCAACATTTATATAAAAACTTTCTTCAAATGATGTAAGATTTGAAGATTTCTAATATTCTTTGTGCCAATATTGATTATCTTTAGGCTTAAAATCGTAATTTTGCATTGTCAAGCTAATTGTATATTGCTACATTAAAAGGATTGTTTAACGTAATCCATACTTCGAAGAATTATTAATTTAAATTTAAATTCATAATAATTCATCTAAAACGATAAGTTTTGTGACTAAATTTTCTTGAATTTAATTTTTAATTATAATCATATTTTTAGGACAATTAAAAATACATGTAAAAGAAAAGTCCAAAATTTCGTAATTTTTTTTTTTTTTTTAAGCTTCATTTTGTAAACTCTTTCAACTTAATTTTGAATGCAAACTCTGGAATGTTTGCTAAGGGAGTTCCACAATTAATGTATTAATTATAGTAGTTTAAATTGAAGAACTATACAATTGCACAAACTTCTTCATTGAAATTTTTATATAAAGATGTCGAAAAGGCCATGATTGGTTTTCAATGAGTTTGTGTTTTTCACTTATTTCTCGTTGATTTCTGGTGTGTAGTATTATTTTCGTTTTGAATATTTGTTAAAAGCCTCCAGATATTTCCCATGTGATTACGATCACAGGCAGTTCCTAAGCTAATGCTACTATTTAATTAATCCATATGGCTCATCATTCTTCACTCCAATTTCAACAGTGTCACAAATTGAAAAGAAACCAAATAGTAATATTTCACGAAATTATAAAAAAGAAATAGTTTTTGAGATCCAGTCGAAATTTTCTTATCGAACCAGTTGTTGTAGAAATAAAACTTGTAGATGATTAAAACAATCTGTTAGTCAGTTTCTTTATAATTAAAGTACTTTCCATCAATCTCCCATAGGATCAGTATATTTGTGCAAAGAAGAATGGGCAGATTTGCCCCACCACTGTATTGCGATAAGATATATACGTAAGGTAAGATCGTCATCAATAGAACATTTTTTTATCATTACGACTTGTCTCAATTATTAGTCCGTTCGGAGTTATATAATTCTAGATATGACTTATCTAGTTGACATAGTAATTCCCGGATGTTTATTAATTAATTATCATTTAATAATTATTTTCAGTAACAGTAATTATTATTTTCATTTATTACATGTAAATAATTATTATTTACTTGAAATAAATGATAATAATAATTATTTAAAATTAATTAAATATTAAATTCGAGAATTACGATGCCCACTAGTCACATCTAGAATTATGTAACTCCGAACGGACTAATAATTGAGACGAGTCGTAATAATAAAATATGTTCTATTTAAGGAGATCGTTCTATAGATATATCTTATCACTATACAGGGATGGGGCAACTTCTAAAGAAAATTAAAATTAAAAAAAAAAGTAAATATAATAGATTGATACGACTTTTTAATCTACCGAAATTTCCAGAAACTAGAAAATAAAAGCACTTTCTAAATTACTGGATTTTAAAGATATTGATGTTGTCGTAATATTAGTTATCTAGAAATTGACAATTTACATTTGTTTTCATCCTTACTGCATTTAAGCCCATAGCTAAATAAGTTTTGGCTATAATTTTAGAATAACAGCATCAGTTAACAGTCAATTTTGTTCGTTTGTAAAGATATAATTGAAACAAGTTTCTGTAAAAGCTTATTATCATAAGTATATCTTTGCTATAACGGAATTAAACTAGAAAACATTGTGTTATTCTTTATTCACGTTATTAAAGGCATTATTCAGGCATTTGTGATACCTTATTACTCTTTAAGGCAAAAGCTTTAAACATATTAGAAAAGCTGCTTCAGAACATTTGAACATTCAGATGATGTGCCTTGGTGAATTAGGGAGATTGACTGACGTATTCATAAAAACCTGCTCTACTCTCTCAGGAAATATAAATTTTTAAGGATAGACTTCGTCCACAATTGCAGCAAAGATACTTACCATAATTGGCTTTTGATGTAATCTAAAAATTGTTTTCATTTTAAGTTTTCGAATAGTTTGTATTGATGGAATTTCATCTAATTGAGAAACATTGTTAGTAATGTCATTGTTTTGTTTCTAATATGAATGACTGCTAAATAGAAATCAGCCTTTGTGGGTTACATTTATGTTATTTCTGTACATCATAGCAATTGTAAGTTATTGAAAGATAGGTTTCATAAGCAGTCTTTTGTATGTTGTCTTTTTTTGTATGTTTCCTTTGGATTGTATGGATATTTTGTGTACAGGAAATTCAGTTGTGAGTTCAAATAAATTTAAAAATAATTATAGTACATAAAGGTATGGAAATCACTATACTTGTAGCTCTTTTTCTCAAAAAAAAAAAAGATTTTTATTTGCAAAAGAATGATATTTTTCAGTAAATTTTGATATTACACCCTGCGCATCATGATATTTAAAGAAAAATGGCTGAATAGTTTTATACGTTGCGTTTCATTTTATTGTACTTCGTTCAGTTTACTCAAGAGCACAGAAATTTCGAAACATTCTTTAAGTACGTTAAGATTTCAGTAATTAGAGTAAATTTTGTTATTTTTTTAATTTCCGGAAAAATAAACAGTCATAGTTTGATAGAAGCAATTTTAATTTTTAAGAAGTTAATTAGTTACTTCAAGAAGAGATCCCTATACAGTAGAGCCCCGATTATCCGCGGGATTGGGTGGCAAGGGGTTCGCGGATAACGAAAATCGCGGATAACCCGAAAAAAGACTAAAAATAGGGTGTAAACACGAAAAAAAATATTTCACAATTAAAAACTACGTTTTATTATACAAAAAGCATATGTAAAACTTTTAAAATATGTATAGTTAAGCAGAAACCTTTGCTCTACGTTTGCATCCACAAATTTCGAGAAGGCCTAAAGGATTACGATGCACAATAAACCTGTCAGTAATTTTCGACCTTCGCACTACAGGGCCTATTATATTTTCCCTGTTGTTGGCTTGGATTAAAATTGTTTTTTTTTTTTTTGAGATTCGTAATTAAAAAAATTTTTCGCGGCACTCGCGGATAATCGCGGCTCTACTGTACCTAAAAGTTAATGAATTTAAATCTATTTACCTTCGGATTAAATAGTACAGTTCACAATTATGAAATATAATAATAATAATAATCTCTTATTGACAGAATTATTGTAAGGCGGCGGGCTTATACGGGTGAGAATTGGGTGGTTCTGTGCTGGGAATTCCTGCTGGCTAGCAGTTTTTAGGATGTGCTCTATTTTCTTACTGGCTGGCTGGATGATTTGATAGCGAACAGCGCTCCTGATGTTGAGTTCAAGAACTTTAAATACAATCGATTTATATCTGTTTATACGAAATTACTGACTTCAAAATTGATTTTCACGAACGCAGGTCATCTTTTTCCTATGTTTTCGCGGATGCTTCCAGAAAAGGTATATTATTAACCAAAATGATAACAGAATTTCGGGCTGAAAATTTTAATCGACGACCTATTGAAATCTCGAAGACATATCGTCGTTGGTCGAGATTTAACGAGAAACATCGAAACTGAAACCGAAGAAAAACGAAAAGATGAAAAAAATGAAATACTTCCTGTTTTAATTAATTAAAAACATTCTCTCGCCTATTCGATGCATTCAATAAATGATTTTTATATAAATCAATGTTTATTTTCGTAAATAAAACGTAGGTATGACGATAATTGCCAAGTGCTAAGAACACAAGCTTCAAATCGATTCCGTCGATATCCCATCTTGGGATCTCGTCAACAACGTGATTTTCAGATGGATGGATTTATTCTTGCTGGCCGTATAATAAACTCAAAATACCTTGATGGGAACCCAGTTAACCACGCGGAGACCAGCAAATTCCTAGCCAACATCCTGCACAGAACTACCCAATTCTCACCCGTGTAAAGCCCGCCTAAGAGACGAAAAAAAAAAACACCTGCTGCATTCATTGTATTTTAAAAATCTGTGTAAACAAAAGTTAATTATTCTGTTATTTTATTTCAAATAAGTAATTTTAAAAATTTATAAAACTTTTATTAATAAAATAATGAAAAATAATTTGTATATTTTGTGTATTTAAATTAAGAAGGAATAAAATTAAAAGTAAAGTTAAGATTATTTGAATAAGTAAATAAATAAAAATAAAGATGTTAGAAAAAAGTAATTGTAATATGGTTTCGCTAATGATCTAAGGTAAGTTTATGTTATTTAACCATGAAATAAACAATCATTATCTTAGAACAAAATAAAAGAACACACACGTTTGTATTAGTAGCACGTTTGTATTAATAGGAAAACACAGGAAATCACTTGTTAAGGCAGAATAAGTGTTTAAGTATAAATATCTGGAAGGCATTTTTTTTTTTTTTTTTCTGTTAAAAAGTTTCTATTTTTCTTAAGTGAAAAAAAGAATATAAAGCATTTATTATATAAAGAAAAGAATATAAATTGAATTGAAATGACTTCATTAAATTTATTGAAAAGCTATAAAATAAGTTCAATTTAATAACAATCATTTCCTTTATTAAATGCAACTTTATAGACGACATTCTAATTAAGTTTTCTGAAAAAAAAAAAAAAAAAATTGATTTCTGACTTTTGGGGGATTCGACGATTCTACCGTCAAATAGAAACGTTCTTATCCACATGTTGTTACGTGTTTGAATAATAATTTTTTACCAGCTTATTTTTTCCCTAACAAATAGTTAACCATCTTTTTCCTAATTTTTCAGCTGCGTTTACTCTTAAAATAAATCACAGGGGTTAGCATTTTATATATATCATTTGTTTTTGTGGGTTTTTTTTTTTTTTTTGTTTTTTTCAGTTTTGTAATAAATAAAAATTACGAAGGAACAAACTTCATTTCAATTGAGAAACATTTTATTTATATTCTTTTCCTTCAAGGAGCAGTTTAAAAAAAATAGGAGATTTAAAGTATCTAAAAAATTTTTTAGATACTTGTAAAAGTAAATGGCTTTCTTTAATGTCTTTCTCTAGCTAATTGAATGCAAAATACTTAAAACAAATTGCTTATCAAGATATTGAAAAAAAAAAGAAGAAAAAAAAAATCGAATATGACACACTGTGATACTTATTTTTAAACATTCAAATTTAAAGTTTTATTTCAAAAGATTTAATGTATGTATTAGCTTTAAATCAATGTGTATTTACTTTTATAATTTTTGATTTATTGTAGAAAATTCTAGTTCATAAGTATTTTCCTTGGTGAGACTATTACATCCTTGATTGCTATGTATTTACATTTGTTTTCTATATGAATTTTTTTTGGGTACATCCTGACTGTTACTATGTAAGCCGTAATCATGTGCCTATTATATAAGATGTAAAATGTTGAGTAAACAATGCTCATTTTAAAGACGAATGTATTTTTGTAAAGTCCATAGCAGAAGATTAAAGTTTTGAATAGTAACATCTATATACAATTTTTGTACTTGTAGGAGAATGTAATTTCAGCCAAGATTAGTCAGATCAAATGGAATATTTTGTAATTTTATTTGTCCATTGTCCAATCCACCATAGATTATTATTATTTTTTTATGATAAATAGATTAATCACAAATTAGGGAAAAGACAACATGTGTATTGTGTCCCTGAAGTTGCAGATCAAGAAAGCAGAAACTAAATGTTAAAAATTCAAGTTGAATATTCTGATGTTTTTCTAGACCATCTTCACATGGAGGGAAACTTGAAACTTTCATTTCTCCCAAAATAATCAATTCATTTAAAATAAAATGCAGTTGAGATTAATGTTAATATTAAGTTAACAGTAATTTGGTTGTTATAGTGATTTTTTTTTGTGATATTTCCAATAATTTTTTAAAGCTTTTTTTCGACACTATTTTAAGTTTTGATGTAATCATACCAAAGATACATAGACGCATTTATATATCGAGGCCAAACATTGTGTATTAGTAGGTTTTATAATTTTTTTTTTTCATTTGTTTCTGTAAGATAATTTTTTTTACACCTACAGTTTCATAACCAGCTTCTGTAAACTTATTCTTAATATGCAGCTGTTGAATTGTAATTACATCTTTTTTATTTCTTTATTTGGATTTGAAAATTACTAAGAACAATTCAGTAATTAATAAAGTGAAGAAATACAAGGCTGCACTTGAGTAAACAAAAGGTTCTCGCACCCTGAGCTCTCATGTCGGGAATCTGGGACAGCTGTTTCAGCCTTATTAGGCTTCTTCAGCCAGATATACCCTTGACATGATAGCTCAGGGTGCGAGAACCTTTTGTTTACTCAGGTGCAGCCTTGTATTTCTCCACTTTATTATATATATCCCTGCACGTTAAACTTTAAAAAAAAAAATCATTAATTATTTGTTTAATTTGAACTGTAATTGAAGTTGGTTATTTATTTAAAATGTATGAAATATTAACCTCCTTATAAAAGTGTTTTAACTATTGTTTTTGATTAATTTCTGGCAGTTGGATAATCTGTTTGTTCATGTGTTATTATTATTATTAATGAATAGTTTCCCCTTTGTATTATTAATGAATAGTTTGATTAATAGGTTAATCAAAAATA
This sequence comes from Thereuonema tuberculata, assembly GCA_023159025.1. Lineage (NCBI taxonomy): Eukaryota > Metazoa > Arthropoda > Chilopoda > Scutigeromorpha > Scutigeridae > Thereuonema > Thereuonema tuberculata. The sequence goes on from JAFIDM010000001.1 coordinate 100,365,925, forward strand.
CAGTAAAAAAAACTTGCTTAATTAAATTTTTAATTAAGTGTTGATCAAAGAAAAATTCAACTGTTACGTAATAGAAAATTAAGCCTTAATTTTTCTGTCAAATATTGCTTTGTTTTTTTATTCTTAACTGCTATCGAACTGAATCTTATTTTTTGTTTTGTAAAACTGTATGGATGATCTCTGGAATTACATAATATTGATCCTTGTAATAGTACAGTAGCACCTCGATTATCTGACACTGTTTTACCCGGACCCTCGTTTAACCGACGTCGGTTTCCTTAATTTTTTTTTGGTAAAGTAACAATTTCTTCCCCTCCATCCCCCTTGTGCTCTCTCTTATGCGGAATTCTCGAGTTACCGACGGAGATCCGGTCTTGACAACTGCGGTTAATCGAGGTTCTACTATAATTAACTTAGATTATAATTTACACATTTGTTATGTAATGTCTTTAAAACTATTTTAATTAACTATTGTATCAGTGTTCTTTTTACTTTTTTTCTACCTTCTAAATAGGGAGTGTTTGTAGTCTGTATTAATTTTCTTTTTAGTTTTATAAATTTGATTTGATTTGTGTTTTTAAATAAATATTTTCAAGCTAAAAATATGGTTCAGTTATCATTATTATTATTTTCTCTAAATTTATCAATTACTGCTTTAACTGCATAAAATTTGGAAGATTATCATTACAACAGGGCTTAACATCTTGACATTTTCTCTTGAGTTTTTATTTTTAAAACTTCGTTATAAAGAGAAGTTGAATTATTTTCAGTACGTTCACAGATGCTGCAAATCAAAACGAGATCCATGAAAATCCAAATGAATTTAAGTTTTCATTTATACTGTAAAATGACTTTTCTGCTGCTAACCTTTCAGTGTATTTCTAGAAGTATTCATATAAAACTGTTTATAAAACTATTAAAAAAACTAGTAGAAAGAAACAAATGATATCTTTATCATTAGTAACAAATTTGCTTCTTTATATTTCTATGTAAGTAGTGACACTTATATACTGCAATCTTAGTTTTCGAATGTCTCTTGTTAAAAAGTCTTTGTTCTTTAGCTGGTTATCTAAGAAACTTCTTTGATCTCGATAAATATAGAATAACTTTAAACGTTCACTCATTAAAACTTGATCTCTATATTTATTTTAACTTTGAGTCTTAAAGATTAATCCATTGACTGTCTATATATTAAGATTTTAATAATCTTGAATCATGTCTCTTCATAGAAATATCCGTTACAGCATTCCTGTATTTTCTCGAAAGGAATTAATCTCAACTTTAAAACTATTCGCTTTAATTCTTTTACATTAAGTTAAGACTTCCGTTTTTAGTTCTATCTGGTTGACCTTTAAGTATAGTCTTTTAAATTATTTCCTTGTGTTCCTGCATAATCAAATTTAAAAGTTCTACCTACTTGGTTTCTTCTTAAAGATATATTCAAATATCCCATATCAAATATCCTACGGGGTTAATCGTCGTAAGCAAAGAATGTCTAAACATTCCAATCTATTGGCATCTACCGACTATAATTTATTTTGTGGAAACGTTTAAAAAAGAATGCAAGTCATGTCTGCGTCCTTAACAAAAAAATAGTCGAATATTGAATGCTTTTCTAAACTTCAACATAATAAAATAGAGTATATACCATATTTCTTCTTGATTCCTTCTCTTGTTATATATTATTTTATATTCATAATGTTATAAAACATCACAACGCACACCAATGAATGTATAAACATAAAATACATTTATTAAAATAGCAAATTTTCGAGAAGATTAATAACTTCTTTCCTTTATGAAGCCTAAAAATATTACAAAAGTTTCGATAAAATAACAATTTGTTGATACGAGCAAGAGAACAACATTTAGGAATTGTTAAAGTTTAAACAAATCTTAGTATTAAAAAATTATTAAACAATCAAACATAAATTTTATTAAAAATTTAATTCTTCAAATTTTACATTGTTACGGCAAAGTAAACACAGATCATTTATTAAATCATTAGCCATTCTTACTTAGTTATGATTGACCTCAACTCCATCGTTCCTATTTAAATTCTTATCTTTAGTATTTCTAATACATATACTTTCAACTATTTTTCTCGTTTTCGATTCTTTTTCAACATACATAATTTTGACTTCATTATTCATATAATGTCCCTTATTAATACAATGTTCAGCAATTTCTGATTTGTCAACCATCTTATTTTAATGTAAATTGTAATAAAATTTTGTTCCGTATCAAAGCTTTTTTTTTTTAAAAAAAAAATCAGTTCTTGATCAGTTGGTTGTAGGGCAACATATGAAAATCACTCAAAATGTGGACTTGTGTTCTACATGTTTTATCTTATTCACACCTCTAAAACAAACGGCATCCAATCCTAATTCAACTTTTCATGTCTTTATGGATTAATAACATTACGATTAAAAAGTAGTTCACAAAGGCAAAATCCAAATCATAAAGACAAAAAGCAAAGGAAAAAAAATACTCCACTTGGTTTTGTCTTTCCCTTAACTTATTCATGAGTAGACGCGGTGTCCAAATTGAAATACTCACACTACTCTGAAGTTCTGTATATTAACGACATTATTGTGCTCACTCCGAAAGATGAAACTCACAGAATGCAAAGCAGATTATAGATTGTCCTTTCCTGGCCGTTCCCTAACATTCAAATAGAAGAGGTCGCTTCTCTTCTATTTGAATGTTAGCGAACGTCCAGGAAAGGAAAATCTATAATCTGCGTTGCATTCTGGGAGTTTCATCTTTCGGTGTTAGCACAATAAACTGGTTTAGAGCTAGGAAAGAGTTGATACATTTATTATCTTCTAACATGGAATATGCTGAAATGCCTACTGAAGAACAATGCATTACATAGACAACATACGGTTAGAAGAGACAATTACGCATCTAAAATTTAAGATATACCGGTCCTGTAAATGAGAAGGAAAGGTGAAAGAAATTTATCAAATCCAAATTTGGTAATTTTTGGTTCAGTTCCTAGTTTCACTCAAAAAGAAACTCAGTATGCGATCAATTAAAACTACAGCCATTTTTTTATCAGTTAAGTCGCCACACATTTTGATTTGCCTCTCAGAATCTTACTTTTGTACATAACGAGATTTAACAGAAAGCAACAGTTTTCATAATATTTTCCTTCATTATTTTTTTATTAATAGGTTAAACTAACGAATAGGTGTTAGATTTTATTTTTTTTTTAAAAAAAAGCCGAATTTGAAAATAAATTTTAAATGCTAAGATTTGTATATTTTTTTTGAGGATTCCTCACTGTTCATCTCTAATAGGGGAAACGAACCCTTACCATTTTTAATTTTGAAAGCAACTTTTGGCTTCTTTTTGTTCTTTTTATAGGTTAGCATTAAAATGGAGTCTGATTAAGTTGTTGTATTGGTTTTTTTGATCATTTCGTCAGTTAAATATATTTACCTAATTTTCTGAAAGAAAGAGAAGTATCTGTATTGTATAGTTGAATCTATATGTATTTATTTGTCTAGTAATTTTTTGAACCAAAAACGAATCTACTTGCAACTTGATAGTTACTTTATAAAATTAATTCCAGAACTTTCTCCAAAAGTACTTTCTTCAAAATTAATATTAACAGAATTGCATCAAGATTCGTTTATTTGTTTCTATGTGTTCGCAGTGTATTGGTTAACCATGCTCGATCGTAGTAGATTTCCCCTAATAATTTTCGAACCACTAATCAGATCTTCTTGCAACGTGATTTACAATAGAGAAATTTTTTTATTTTGAGGATAGTTTCCTCAGGTTTTTAGCGGCTCAGCTCAGTCACGAAGATTTACAATGATTCTTCTCTCTCTGCTCGAGTTACCTTTTGACATGGTCGATTGTAAAATAATATTGATAGTCCAAAAACATTCTGTTTGCCCTCATTAATTATTTGAACATTTATTTTAATGGTTAATAAAAAAAGTCACCTATTAGTTGATTTACAATAGTTATGGACTAGATGCTGTTTTTGCTTTGAATTTAATAGGAAACAAGCTTCACGTTCTTAGGCATAGTTAATGGTGTTTCTTGTTAATGGCTGTTAAATAGGATTATAGGGATATTCAAAGACATTTTGTGATTTTGGAATTATGTTAGGCCATAATAATAATGTGAATAACACACAGAGCTTTTTGTGATTGTGTTTTAACTATGTACTGAGATAAATGATTATAGCTGTTCTATTTTTCTTTTCGAAAACCTTGTAAATCCAGTAAGATTTAGACACAGATTCAGGTTAGGAGGTGTAATGAGTCTGTAGACGATTTCCACAAATCGTTTGTGACAGTACTAGGCCTAACAATAAAATTCACACAAGGACAGAAAAATGAACGAAGAATTATTCATTGTAGTTTATTACATTACGAAGGAACTCGAATCAACGAAGTAATTTAACTAGTTTTAGTAACCATCCACCTCAAAAAATATATCTAACTGTAATCCTTTGAAGCTCTTTTTTATTTTTATATTATAAATTATAATAATTTTCTTCTAATAAAGAAAAAAAAATTCAAATTCTTAGAAATGTGAAGTGATAACCTGCTTGCTTGTTTATATAATACTTTGGAATTTTATAAAGGAGTGGATTAGTTTGTTTATCTTAATGTAATACTAACAAGGACTTTGAAAGCATAACAAGTGTTTGTTCATTGGCAGATTAAAATATACTGTTTATAAAAGGTTTGAAATGGAAGAAATGTCTAAATCTAAATGAGATATCTTGAAAATCATAATAAATACTTAAGTATTTTTGTTTTCTTCTAATCTGACAATTATCATAAGAGAAAATTTCGAATCCCTTCATTTCCTTCTTTATATTCGGATCTTAATTAAATTTGTAATATTGTAATCGTAGGAATTATTTCAAATAAATTAAATTGAAAATGATTTTTCTTGAAATACTTGAATGGAGGTTTCCTCTTAACTAACTTTCCCTTTATTGAATAGATGTTGTCAGTTATTGCTTCTTTTGGAATAAATTTAAAATGTTACTTTTATTTTGCTTGAATGAATGCAATAGATGTGTAGATTTCTTTTTCTGTTTAGTTTCCTTCATTTTTTTTCCCCCTCTACCAACTAACTCTTTTTATTTCTTTGCTTTTTAAGCAGCTGTCTCTACAGGTCTGTGTCTTTCTCCATTTCAGAACCAGTTCGGTCCTCAGTGAATTATCAAGGCAGATATAGGAAGCGGCAGCAGGGCAAATATGCGTGTAAAATCTGCGGCAAAGTGTTCAGTTACTCGACGGGACTGAGCCGACACAACCGCATCCATCGGCCGTCGTCGGTGCAGTTTGACTGTAGCGTTTGCTGGAAATCGTTTTCACGCAGGGATCATCTCCGCCTACATTGTCTCAATTTACATGGAATTGTTCTTTGAAATGAACTACAATCTTTCACAAGAGCGATTGAATTTACACAGAAAGTAGATCGTCTTTCAGTAATTTTAAACATGTTAAAAATTCCTTGCATTTATCGCAAACAGTATTCGAAATTCTATAAGGCATCAAAAAAAAAATATCATCCTAAATATGGTTGAAGTGTTTTATCCTTATTAGAACGTAAATTATTATTAAAACTCATTTTTCAATAACTAAATTAGATATGGAAATGTTCATAATTATAAACTGAATTACTTTTCTCTAGCTACTTGGGTTTTTTTTTTTTTTTTTTTTTTCAAATAAAATTGACTCATGAGTAATTGTTAATTATTTTTTTTTAAATGATTCATACGTGGATGAACAAAGAATGAATAATAATTAAATTTAAACTTGATAAGTTTCCCCTTTCTCATCAGATCTCGTAAATATTCAAACTTTTAAACAGTTCTCCAGTATATTTTATTCTTGATTAGTAATTTATTTAACTTACCTTGACTTCTAACTATTCCTGGAAGATTCACGCTACTACAATTTTTTTTTGTCTATTTCTCTACGCTTTAAGATCGCACTATATCTCCAAATATTTAGATACAGAATACCTGTTATTTAAAAAAAAAAAAATCAGTTATAATCAAACAATTAACCTTTATTACATTCGTAGAGTTTTTATTCGTTAATCAGATAGTAATAAAAAATAATTGCCAAAATCTGTGAAACGAAATTTAAAGAAGGATTATGAAAGTCACAGAAATCAGTAGGTCATTGTATCACTTGAAATGAGAAATCTGATTGAGTGAAAAATTGAAAATCCTGTAATTGTTTTTTAAGGAATTATTAGGCCAAGTTTGGGATGGAATTTCACGTTTACAGATAAAACCACATCAAAATAAAAAGAAAGCATTTCTGAAAGAAAGAAAAAGATAGCTATTAAAAAAAAAGAAAAAGTTAGGATCTTTTCTCCTTCTTAATTGAATGCGCTGTAGCACTTATTTTATTTCGTCATGTTTTCTGATGACATTAGCTACTGAATGACAGTGATTTTATAAGTTACAAGGCGATCTATAATCAAGTGTTTTCTCAGTCAGCCCAAAAATCACAAAACCACTTTGTGACTTTTACTATCTCTCAAAATGAAATCTAAAATGAGTCTTGGTTCTTTCCAATTATTCAACGTATATTTCAGTCTCTACCTTTAGTCGTTTGAAGCAGTTGAAAGTATTTTCTTGAATTGTTCTGATCGGAGATTGGTTAAACAAAACTGTAACTGCTGTCACGGTCATCACAAGTAAAAAAAAAAAAAAAACAATCAAAAACCTAATGATCAATAGTTCTTAATAACTAACCAGACAATTGAGCTAATTATGATCAGTTGTCTTGTTTGTTTTTCTCGAATATCACGATTAAACATTACCATTTTTGGTTAATTTTAAAAAATTATATATTTTCTTCTTTTCTTTTTTCATTTTCTTCTAATTATTTAAGTTGAATGGAACGATTTCAGCAAATTGTGAACTATAGTAGACGAGTTTTGTTTTTGTTTTTTTATTATTATTTTTTTTCTACAAAATAGAAATCAATGTTATTTTTTAACTAAATAGAATTTTAGTTAAATAAATCAATTTCCATTTACCTTCAGATGTAAATCTTCAACATTGGGAATTTTTTACACTTTCAGTTTATTTCGTCCCCTTCATTCCTTTTTCCACTGTAAACACTCATGTTATCATCGAATATTGGGAAGCTCAAGGTTTGAATGATAATCATCTATTGCTTTTATATCGTTTTACTAAAGAAGATGTTCTGAACTGACTCAAGGCTTCGTTCTCTTTTATGATCCTTATTCTTATCTTTTCAAGAAGTGTTTATTTAACAAAGGACTCAGTGAACTTGTGAACTAAGTTTATTTCCGATCAGTAATTGAGATAATGAAACATTTCAGTTATTCATTTCTTAAGACAATGTTTATAAAATTTCTCTGTATTCTAGTTGATATCAAAATCACTTCAAATATTCTTTCATTATCCTTTTTTTTGTGCAGCTAATGTTGAGCATCCGAATGTAGACTTTACAATTGTTACTTAGAAATTTTTTGGAAAACTTACAGTTTTGTAAAAATAATAAAAATCTGATATTAACATATATAAAAATAATGTATTTTATGTCTTAATTGAGATCGAAGCTCTACAATAATTTTAATGTGTTGCATCTTCCATTTCGTTGCTGAAACACAGCTGGCTACGAAATACAATAAAAAAGGGAAGAATATCATTTGTCATTTGATGGTATTCTGTTAATTACTTCCTTGAAATTTAATATCCATTGGAAAAATCATTCATTCAAGTTTTTATGTATTTATTTAATAAGAAGAATTAAAGAAATGTAACTAGTTTTGTAAATGAGTAAGTAATCATTAAACTTTATTAATCTTAAAATCGATAGCTGTACAATATTTATTTAGAATGGACATTAATATTTGTAAACCTAACTGCTAGCATAATATAGAATGCTAAATTTAGTGATATTAACAAAAAATTTCCACTGAATTTTTTCGCTTGAGGAAGGTTATGGATAGCAATTTACTCTTTGATATTGTGAAAGTTAAGAACGAAAGTCATTGTAGATTGAAATTTGCCGGACAGACTAATTAAGGCGTAGACCTCTCTTCAGAACGGATTGCGCACAAAGATTACCTGGTATTTAGATGGTACGGGATGCTAGCCATTGAAAACGAAAAAGACAAAAACGTTGGATTGCAGGAGGCAGGATGCTACGAAGAAAACGATGGCTTTCCTATCAAAAAAAACTCAAAATTAATTATTTTTTTTTTTTTTCATTTCAACAAACAATAAGAGGGTTACAATTCCTACCAACCGACTCCCCGTAGTTTTAGCCTCTGACTTCGCCTGATACAATATTTGCCTTGACAGAATACACCAAGTTTCCTGTTTGTCTACAAGTTTATTAAACAGATACACCATGAAAGTCGAGGCGTGACAGTGTGTATGCAGAACTATTGAAAATACCCTTTGATGATCCCTGAAATCCTTAACTGATCCTAAATTCCGTTATCCTAATCCCGCATATTAGAGAATTTCCACTTCATCGCTCAGGTGATTATGTAGAAATGTTCTAGAATCTTACCTTATCTTCCAGAAAACACATGGTTGGTCTACAATACTTTGAACTCACCACTTAAAATTAAAAAAAAAAAAACGCTATAAATTTTACCCAGAAATGCAGACAGATAATTTTCATGTGAGAATAATGAACACACTGCCATTCCATACTTCGGAGCATTCCTAAAGACCCACATTCTTTGTTTCTTTCTATGATATCCACTCGATGGGAATTCAGGTGATTTTTTGATTGAGTAGTAATTAACAATTCTGAATATTGAGATAGCACTTAAAAATGTATTTTTTTCAAGCTTTTTTTTTTTTTCGCACTTTTTGACCTTGATTGTGCGATTTATCATTTTCAGTATATATACTTTCATAATAATGTAGTGCAATGTGATAGCTTTGAGCCTGAAACACTTTTTACCTGAATTTAAGATATAAATCCTAATTATGTATTTTAAACTAAAATGAATGCCATTATCAGTTTAAATTTCTTATTAGTTAGTATGAGTGTAATTTTGAAGAGAAATTGCTCAATCTCTTCATAGAATTACAGTGAATAAGGAGATGTAGCAAGATAAGTACCTTTTCGATTCCATTACTATGTAAGTCCTGAAGATGGTTTTCCAAGTTTTATGAAGGTCTTAACATTTTCTGCAAACTCTTAATGGAACTACATTTATATTTTAATTTTAAAATTTCGTTTATATGTTGTTGTGTTTGAAAGCATTCGTTTTCGGGATTTCTTTTCAGTGTCACATGTTTATAAACTTAAGTTTTTCAACTTTGTATCATTAGAATTTTCTTCTATAAAACTAATAATAACCTAAAATAATAAATTGGATGCATTTTTTTTTTTTTACATTTCGTGTGCTATTTCTACATTGTTATATTTATTAAATATTATTATCATAATTAATGTATGACATGAAGAAGAGAAGGTGATAGATGAATTCGTAGATGGAAACCAGGTACTAAGAATATCCAGATTCCAGCATGAAGTTATAGTTTTTTTCAAGCATTTTTCTCGCCGCTAGGCGCGCTGGTGTCGAATTGCTTCTGAAACTTGCCTCAAATTAAATCATTACCTATTTAGAACTCAATCGTTTGTGCATTTCTTGAGTTGATTCTTAAATCATACCCTATGTAGTTGCTCTGTATGCTCAAGTATGCCGATTTAGGCAAATTTTCGGGAACGTGTTAATAATATAAGTTAATAAAACTTACAAAATTTCTTTTTATTACATCTTACTCTTCTTCATACAGCAATATTTTGAAATACCTTATCGGCCATTTCTTTTTCAAGCTTTGTATTACAGAGGAAAAAAGAAAACTCCTTTCTTCTTTCCCATACAAATAAAAAGAAATTATTAGCATTATTTATGTTGATTAAGAAGTAATATAAGTTAGTTTCATCTGTCATCAAATGCTTAATTTATCATTTTTAACTGAGTTAGTCAAACCATTTCTTTTCTTTATCATCTACTATTGTTTTGATGATGATCGCTCGTAGATAGGTCACGTGATTCGCCCTTCATTCTTTCGCTTGTAATCTTATATTAAATTACTCTAAATAAAATAAATGATCAAGGTTAGTCAAATATACTGTGGAATTTTTATTTATCAGTTTCTGTTACTTTATTGATGAATTTTCCTTCTCGTCTTGTATTCTCGTTTTCTTCTCGTCTTATATCGAAACAGCTAAATCTGTATTAAGTAGACTAAGACTGTAGCTTTTCATTGACACTGATACTTGATAAACTTCCAAGAAAATGTTTTGTAAATCTATAATCATAACTTGCATGATCGAAATGTCTTTGTTTGGTTGTTTATCAATTGGTTTCTTATATTTCGTCAAAAAAAATACACTAGAGACTCCCACGATTGCTCCCTGACAGTCGTTCGATTTACAAGATAAAAAAGTCAATGGGGGTTACGAGGAAATTATGAAATTTTTACTACATGTAGGTTTTACGTTTGCTGTCGAATTTTACTGACAGACATAGACGTATACACAGCAATGTGATGACCAGGAAACTGTAATGATAATACTAAACCAGATAATGTTTTTACTCGATTTTTGTTATTTAAATAATAGATATAATTACATATGCTGATAATGATTTTATACTTTTAATAAGTAACTTAACTTTATTAATTGAAAAATGGACAATAGTCCATTTTTCAATTTGATGAATCAAAATGTTTTGTATTTTTCGTTGACTGGTCAAGCACAGCACTTTTATGAGCGGCTCTTCTGATAAAAAAAAAATAACAAATTGGAAAGCAGTGATACATTCTCAGTGTTGTTGAGTTGTTTTTTGGTTAAGAAAAGGATGGGTAAAACAAATCAACTTATGTTTTTAACCCTATGATTAAATACTATACCATCTACCCCCGCATTAAGTTAAACACATTTTCAGGATTTTATTAATAAAAAAGATTCGATTAACTACTTCTATAAATGACTTACAAAAGTATTCGCTAAATATTTTTTTCCCTCTAAAATTTGATTCTAAGTTTTGTTTTGAGCTTTCCCTAAATTTAATTCTTGCTTTACTATACAGGGTGTTTCGGAAATGGTAGACAAAGCGAA
>JAFIDM010000001.1:100377057-100463349 GCA_023159025.1 Thereuonema tuberculata
CGTCCGATTTTCGGATCCATGTGAAACGCCCTTAAGTCTTCTGATCCTTATCAGAAGATTAAAAATATACAGAACTTTTAAAAACGAGAACAATTGTTCGGAACAAATATAGCAGTAACATGGCTCATTTTTCACGTTACTACTACATTCTGTTCTATACATCTTTTTTTATTTTTAGAAATTTTGATCATGGGAGTGTTTGAAATTGAATGCATCCACAAGATAGCGATAAGATTTTACTATTCTTTAACTAAATTTCAGTTTAAAATTCTAAGTTTGTAATTTCCAGTTTTTTTTCAATCTTTTACCTGACAGAATTGATATCAACATTTTCAGAAATCTTGAATTATATTCTTTTTTTAATAAGCCTTGACATCTGAAAAATGCCATTAAATTGGATTAAGTGTAATATTTAATTAGGTAAAACGAAGACTTGATTGTAAAATGGAAGAGTGTGATTGCTTTCTTTTTAATTAAATCGTATGTAATAATTCTATGCCAAAGATTTTTACTTTTTATAATAAATTTAAGAAAATACTCATAATTTATGAACCGTCGACGATTACTTTATTTAAAGACAGCCTGGTTCTTCCTAAAACAGTGGTGCCACAACTTCATGTCATAATCTTATATGATCGAAGATATTTTATTTTCAATCATATAAATTTTCGGATCCCTTTTTATTGCTTTTGGAAATCATATACTAATTACGTAACAGCTGCTGTCCATGCTGTAAGATCGTTTCGAGGAAACTTCATTGGTTAATTAATTTTTTTTTTTTTTTTTGTAACATTAAACATCTTTAATTAAAATAGCTCTGAATAAACCATTCAATACATCTGGCGTTGTCAAGATATTTGTTTTCATTATACATCACTGAACAGACAATTTAGAAACAATTAAAAAAAAATTATTTAAACATAAAATATGGAATCACAATTCACTGAATAACAGTATTTTCCTCGAATAAAAGTAATTTTGACTTTTTAAATTTACCATACACCTTTTTTTAAATAAAAAATGAAACAATTAAGCAAATTAAACGATTCCTTATTTATTAAAAATGATGTTTACTTAGAAATTTTCATTGAGCTTTCGTTAATGTTCAATTAAAAGTAACAATTATTTGAAATTTTCCTTTGAAACAATATTCCCAAACTGTTGTGCTCTTGCTGCTGCAACTAACAACACAAAAGACCGAATGAATGATTATTTCGCATTCTTCTGCTGTTCAAAAGAAATCGTGAAGCATCTCCTCAGAAATAGAAGTAGCTGTTGATCTGAAATGTTCCAACGATTGTATTTATCGAACAAAAAAGCAGCGAAGGACATACATTTAAAAAAAAATTAGCTTTTTCATTTATTTATTTATTTATTTATTTATTTTTTTCGGTTGTTTGTTTTTAATTTTATTTCTCTTACGATCAATCCAAACAAATCATTAGTAAATGCAGAGCCGTTTCTAGATATTTTGCCACCCTGGCGAGAACTGAGAAATGCCGCCCCCCACCAAAAAACGACAATTCTATTTTAACAACCAAAGAAGAAAAAACAGAATCTTCAATTCAACAACCAAAAAAAAACCACAATCCATTTTTAACAACCCAAAAAAAAACGGAATCCGTCCTTCGGCGGCCCTAAAATCTTGCCGCCCTAGGCGACCGCCTAGTCTTGCCTAATGGTAGAAACGGCCCTGAGTAAATGCTGACTAATGATTTATTTTCAATTGAAGTTAACTTAACAGATGCGTTTCTATTCAGTATTGTAGCAGTGATAGGACGAACCAAGGTGTGTCGCAAGCTTATAAACATTTTGTTCAAGATTATTCAATGAGAATGTGTATCCCAAAGTCACGAGGGATTTTTATGATTTTACAACTTCCTTATTTCTATTAATTATATGATAATTTATAATTTTTAAAAAATATTTACGATAATAAAAAGCTTCAATACTAGCATCTATAAAGTGTATATTTATAGCGTCTAACAAATGATGTTATAGCAGATGTTTTCAACTTCTTTATGGTATTCGACCTCTTCACTCCCCTCTTTTTTTTTTCTTAATATATCCATCTTTCATTACCAACACTGGAACAAACTATTTCAAATAATCAATACAATTGAGGAGTAAACCAATATAAAGTGTTTGGTTTACTATGGCAACGATATTATTACAAATTTTAGTTATTTGAAATCTGTTTTAACTAATTCATAGATGAAAACATTTATGGATACGAATTAAATACGACGATTTATGTTCACAGCCACCAAATAGGAGACGACAAGGCCTGTATAATAGAGATTTTGATGTCCTTTTGGGAGATGAAAGTACACATGAAGTACTTCAGAAATGTATGTGGTTGGGGGGGCCAACTCTCAACGGATTTCGAGATTTATTTGACGTTGTATTCACTGGATTTCTTGTAATAGCTTAAATGCTAGAAATGCGATAGTTCCGTTATTGCTGTCGGCGGTACTCACATGACAATGTGACGGAATTCTTGCTGAAAGTTTTGCTTTTCCTGATGTCTTCTTTTTCATTACGTTAATGCATTTTTGTTTTATACTTACATTAAAAACTTATTTACATTACATACAAACTTACATTATACACACCTGGAATGTAAAGCTTGGTTTCATATATGAAATAATGAAATAAGTACATGCGGCAATTCTATCTTGATAATACAGAAACAGTTACTGAGTATAAATCATTGCTAAACAGCTCATTATTATCGAAACGATATTGGAAATGTAAAATCTTTCTTAAGAAAAATTACCATCTAAAATAATATATATACTGGACTTTTCAAGTAATTTGCAACTATTAAGAGTTTTTTTTTGTTTTGTTTTTTTATAATAAAGTAAACAATTTTGCTTAGTAGCGTTTATCATGTTTAAGTATTTGGTATTGTTGTTATTATAACAATATAACACCGAATATTAACACAATAAGTATGTCATAGCTTTGCATTAATGTGAGCCGAAGTTCTCTTTTGTTTTATTGGAAGAGGAGAACACTCACAAGTCAGAATTTCAATGAGTCATAAGTTGTGATATGGCTAAGTGTTTTTTGTCACAACTGAATATCATTGAATAGAATGCAACTGAATATGAGTTAAAATTTCTTGAGATTTTTGTTTTGAAATTTGTTGGGGAAGATAAAATTTCAGTTATTTATGTAGAACACCGAACCAGTGAAATTAAGATAAATTTTCGTTATTTCGCAACGAAACGATTTAGGATCATGTAGTTATATTTCATTAGTTTTTAAAAAAAATGCGAGATATAACTGGGACTCTTTCGCTGGACTGTGGATGAACACAAGATGGCGGAAAATGAATGCTGAAATTGAGGGTCATTCAGAACGATTTTTCAAATGAAGGTCATTTCGAAATTTGAAATATAATCTGAGTGGGAAGAAATATGGAACCTCCAAGAAATAAACTAAAAACAAAAAATACACATTAAAAGTAAAATATAGAAAATTCATGTGCCACCATCCGTTGACCTCTATGAATTTTTTATGTGCAATTAAATAAAGCGCCTAAAAATATATATTAACATATTAAAAGTATAATCCTTCCCAGTGAAACAGGGTTTCAAAACCTTTTAATGTGTTACTATATATTTTCAGGCGCGCTTTATTTAATCTATATTACTAAAATCTTTTATTTCTCTGTCTGTCTGTCTGTCTGTCCGGCGCAGTTTTCTGTGAGAATGAAAAATAGAAAGAATTTTTTCAATGAAACATCCGCGACAGGAATCGAACCTGCAACCTTCTGATCCGAAGTGAGATGCCTTATCCATTAGGCCATAGGGACTACAACTCTCTTCATATTGTTTTTAGACTTATATCTCCTTTCCTTTCCCCCATCAATAAGGAATGTATTCAATCATTTTTTTGAATCTCAAGATTGTTTATTTATTTCACATCCGTCAGTTTATTTGTAATTCGAAACTGACAATTAGAACTATAATTGCCGTAACGCTGCAATATTTTAAATATTCTTACTTAACCAAATTCTATTTGATATTGAAAAATATGTGCGTATACATGCCAGATGTTGGAGTAAAGAAAACAGAGTCAAGAAAGAAAGAAGCACTCTTTTTTTGAGGTGGAATACCGAAAAAAATCACTATTTGCAACTCAAAAACCATCAATATTTGTAACTCAAGCGTCACTGAAAAGTGACAATTATAATTAAAATGAGAGTCAAAAAAGAATGAAGCGGTACTTCTATTAGATAGAATACTGAAAAATCACTATTTGTAACTCAGAAACCATCAATATTTGGGACACAAAAGCCACTGAAAAGTGCCATTCAGAATAAAAAAGAGACTCAAAAAAGAAAGAAGCAGTATTTCTATTAGATAGATTACTGAACACTATTGTAACTCAGAAATCACTGAAAAGTATCATTTGGAATAAAAAAAAAGAGTCAAGAAATAAGAAGCAGTATTTCATTAGGTAGAATACTGAAAAATCCCTATTTGTAACTCAAAAACACTGAAAGGTATCAATTGAAATAAAAAAAGAGAGTCAAGAAAGAAAGAAGCACTATTTCTATTAGGTAGAATACTGAAAAATCACTATTTGTAACTCAAAATCCATCACTATTTGTAACTCGATAACTACTGAAAAGTATCAATAAAAATAAAAAAAAAAGATAGTCAAGAAAGAAAGATGCACTATTTCTATTAGGTAGAATACTGCTCAGAAGTTAGTGGTCTTAGCCATTAGACCACTAGGCCTACATTCTAATCTCTATAAAAAATAAAAATATGTCATAGATATATGATTTACACGGTGATTCTAAAAGCAGTCGTAGATTGAGAGAATATAGACATCAAAAATTAAATTTTAAAAAAAGCTTTTAAAAAATTTTAGTTTTAGTTTCCTTGAGGTAATTTGTGTGTGTGTGTGTGTGTTTTTTAATAAATAAAAAATTGTTTTCCGTTACATAAGGGAGGCTTCCGGAGCGAAGCGACGGGTAGCCGACTAGTTGCGCATAAAATTCCATGAAGGTCAGTGGAGGCTAGCACATGAATTTCCTATATTTTAATTTTTGTGTATTTTTTGTTTTTAGTTTAATTCTTGGAGATCCATATTCCTTCCCACTAAGAAATTAATAATCTCCGCGGTGGTAACTAATTTCTCTCACAACAATAAAAGATGACATGTTAAAAATGACGTTTCGGTATGGTGCCATAGATTCATACATTTTGATCTCCGCCATGTTTTACTGTGAAGCACTACTTCCGCCATGGCCGTCGAAAGAGTCTCCACTAAATCTCGACGTTTTTTAAAAGCTTTGAAAAAAACAAAACAAAAAAACAACGGTTTCCATTAATACGAGATTAACCACCTGATATCGAATCTTTTAGCTGCAAAATAACGAAAATGTGTCATAATTTCAGTGTTCTACATAACTAATATGATGTTATAAATATTACTCTTAATAAAGTTTCCAATTTTGAGTTATAAAGATCGACTCTTGAGATAGTATTTGATTTTACTTGCTTTGATTGTTTCGGCATGTGTTTGCCAATTGAACTCTAGTATAATAAAAACACTCTAGTATTAAAAACTCTTGTATAATACAAACTGTGGTTGTTGTGGAGTCACTTTGTGTGATGTCTATTACTTTTCTATTCCAAATGAGGACATTCTAGTAGGCGTAAAAGATTAGAAAACTCATGAAGTAACCTTTCTTGTTTTCCATGTCAATTGGACAAATTAAGCTTTTGGTTAAATCGCCATAGTGGAATGTTATTGTGGATTTTAATGTATTACGAAACTGCCGTACAGAGAAACAAGGTACTAAAGTTATTACTGTTGATATTTACGAACAGCTAAGATAATGCAGGCAGCCTTCATTTTACGCCGGTATTGCGTTCCTACAGTGGCGTCGTAAATCGAATCGACGTAAAACGAATCCATTATGTAATGTAAGCAGGGGAGATTCGTTCCACACATCCAAAATTATATATTATGTTAATATAAGTTTTTACGACTAAAATTAATGTAAAATATTTACGTACTTTCATAAATATTTACATACTACTAAATTAGCATAAAATAATAAATAATAACATCGGTTGTAGATTTCTTTTTACCAGATATTGGCATTTTTTTTAAAAAAACTTTTATCACTATTAATTGTAATACGGATTTATCACAGGCAATCAACACGGGATCAACGAAACAAAAGCGAGGTGGGGAGGAGGCCATGTGGACCGAGTGGGCGGATCCTACGTACAGCTGTTAAAGTGGACTGCGTTCACTGTTTATGGCTGCATTTTCGCTCAAGCAATTTAATTTTTTTTTTTTCGCATTTTTAATTTTTTTAAAAATATATTTTTCCTCATTTTGGCCTAAATCCTAAACCGGCGTAAATAAGAATCGTCGTAAATTGAACCGTCGTAAAACGAGGGCTGCTTGTACATTGCTGATATTTATTCACAGTCAGAAGTAAACCACTGAAAGCTTATTGTCACTCGTCTTTCTTAATACAGATTAACTAATTAAAATTAAAAGATGGCAAATTGTAAGTATTAGAGAACTACGATGTTTGCAAGAAAAATAAATTTAGTTCCAGAAGCAAAGTAACAGTTTTTTAGTATTAAAAAAAACATTAGTACAACATCGTATTCTTATAATTCATTGTAAACACCAAGATAAAACTTCATTTCATCTGTTGTTCCAACAAAGTCATCAGAGATAGGTTCCCGATTCGTCATCTCCAAAGGCTGTGAGTAATTCTGGATCAGCTGCAACAAACTAATACAGTGGTGGAAGGTGAAATCAAGTTACAGAATAAAGATCGAAAGTCATTATTTTTTTCTTATGAGAAGAAATTGTAGAAGTCACATATAGTAACGTATATGTTAGGTTAAAGTTGAAAATAAATGTGGTTTTCTCCCCTCCTTTTCTTTGGCTATTTATTCAAATTCTTAGTTTTAAATATTGGTAATCAATACATATTACCTACACCCTTATTTCAGATTGTTATCATAACATCGTAACTACAACGAAGACAAGATAAGAATGTTTAAGACATGAATTAGATTTCTTGCAGAACAATGCATTTTATTCCTAGGAAACAAATTTGACATTGCATCGTGAAAGGTTAAACAACAATAGCAATAGCAGGTTAGTATTTTATATCTATTTCGCACGAAATGTTATTTTTAGTTATGCTTAGCTGCATGAAAGTAGAATTGTACTTACGTTTAACATAATGTAGATTTTAGATGGTATCAGCTAATAATGTATTTGTATGTAAGGATTTGTATGAAGCTTTTTTTTTTTTTTAACTATACTGAGTTATTTAGCTGAATTCTATAAGGTTTTAAGAATTTTCTATTTTCTCACGTCCTGTAATTTTTTATGTTTTTTTGTTGCACGGAAATCGTTTATGTGACATCATTTAATTCCAATAATGAAAACAGTCAAAATCTCTGAGCTTTTGACATTTATGTACATCCGTTTCTTTCATTGATCCTGGAATTTAGCATTGGCATCGATAAGAACAATTTCCCCTGGAAACGCCGATACGAAATTTCCCTAACATTAATGTGCTTTATATTTCAGTTTTTTTTTTTTTTTTATTAGACAATCAACGAATCACTGTTATTGTAATATTAGTATTGAACGACCAATGTGCAATTTTTATTGCATAAATGAAATGAACAGTAAATAATGCTAAAAAAAAATACGAAAAATATCCGAATCTATGGAACTGAATTTAATTTTAATGGATTATTGGGTAACTTCTATTTGTATTTCTTGTATAATATCCACGTTCCTTGGTTTCATTGCTTAGTAAGTTATTTGATCCATCGTTATTGAAAATTCTAGTAAGAATAAATTGTCTGTGACTTCAAATATCCACCCATTTCTTCTCTAACACATCTAATAACAATACTAAGAATTTCTGATGTCGATAAATTTTTAACTCGGTCAAAATTAATCGAGAAGTTCGTATTTTCTTTGTTGATTGACAGCCCTTCGAGGTCGAACGTGACATAATTTTAGACGAAAGCTAAATTACGTTGATTATTCTGCTATAAATGCAGACATTTGTTTATTAAAATTTCTTAATTGGAAACATAGTTTATTTACTGTAGGATTTGTTTATTGTCTTTTATTAAATACTAGAAAATATTAAAAAAAAATTCAGAGAATTAGTGCAATAGAAATTTGTTCAAAGTTCAAAGTCGTTGTTTTTTTCCCAACAGTTGATTCGTAAACTTAAATGCCAGCGTTGATAAAGTTGCATTGTAGATATCAGCAAAATCCAAGTAGTGTTCTCACTGAATTGGTGCGAATTGGCTAAAGAGGCATTGAGATGACCATATTTATCATCAGTCATCCAATTCGCAATATTTGAAATTCCTCATGATTGAGTAGAAAAGAATAGAAGAAAATAAAAATGTATTAAATTAATTAAAGCCAACACACAAGATTATGATAAAAAGGTTTAACACATTAAAAATACAAAACACGACTGGTTTCGCCTCTTGTTCAAGGTCACTCTTCAATGCCTTGAACAAGAGGCGAAACCGGTTGTGGTTTTGTATTTTTAATGTGTTAAACCTTTTTTAACATAATCTTGTGTTGGCTTTAATTAATTTAATATTACTATGTGCACACGTAAGATTATTTCTTTAAAATAAACATCCAGTCTTCTGAAATTGAGCAAACTTCTTCTGATATTGAGGCCTGATAGATTAGTCAGAGTTGAAAATAGCAATCACATTTACTACTATCAGATTGGCATTAGGATTCATAATAGCAAATACAATTTCTTTTGGAATCGTTTTACGTCATTCAACCCAAACCTTTGATTACGATGTCTTAAGCATTCTGCTATTTAACAAAATATTTAATAATAACACTTCACTCCTTTGCAATTTGTTTGTTTGTTGTTTTGTTTTGTGTTTGTTCGCAAGTGACGTAATCTGGTAGTCTCGTCGCTCTAATTAGATGTGATTTGTTTTTTGAAACTTTTAACATATGCAAATTAAATCAAAGTTGACGCATTTTTAATTTGAATTCTGTCATTGTTTTATTTTATTTTTAAGTCATAACCTTATGACAAGAAGTTTTAAATGAGACAAGAATCAGTCGCTAGGGTTTACCAAGTTTTGTTCAGAATCTACTCGAACTGAACAAATCGTTCCTTATGAACAGTGGACTCGTAAGCCATGGTCTATCCGAAAGAACAGCATAAACATATATAAAAGAAAAGATAAAAAACAGAGAAATAAATAAATCTCGAGATATATACAGTATAAAAAAAAGTAAAATTTATCAAAACACTATAAATTATAGTGTTTCAGTCACAGTAATTTAATTGCATTAATATTGTCAGTGGATAACTAATTACTTGAATAGTAGAAAATAAATTAATTGTCAGATACGAGTAAAAAATGGCAGTAATCAAGTGAAAGTGAATATTGTAAACATTTCAGAATTTAAATTAAATTCATTAATTAGATGTAAACCTTTCCCTAACTAGAAAAAAAAAAAATATCAATAGTTTTTTTCATATTCTGATTCCGCTTGTCTTCGATTTTTTTTTTTTTTTTTTTTAATAAATTAATCTGCTATTTTTCTATTCCCATTTAGAAACAGAAGCTGACAAAAGCAAAAGCGGTCGTTATAAGTGCGATCTTTGCGGTAAATCGTACAGTGCTCATCCCAGTCTGAGTCGTCATCGTCGGATGCATAAACACGTTCAGTTCCTGTGTAACGTATGTCACAAGCCATTTACACGTAGCGACAGTCTTTTGGTTCATAAGAAAAGGTGCCACAAGATACAGATGTCACAAAGTGACGAAGACGGTGCCGGAGTAGTAGCCTCATGACCAGACCACAGGAATGGAATAGCTTAATTATACCTAATTTATCTTAGTTGGGTACAGATGGGAAGTTTTTACAACTGACAAAGTTAGAGTTGGTTTTGTTTTTGGAGTATGTAAGAATTTTATTGTAAGATTATTAAGAAACAAATTTAATGAAAAAGAGAACATTATGCAATATTTTTGATATGATTCTGTGAGTTCAGTGGTATAGGCTCTGGGCTGCGGGCTGGTAGAGTCGGGTTCAAACTCCGGCGAAGGTCGTGGATTTTCCCTTGGTTATTTCTCCTGTAAAATGGGAATCACATTTTTTATCCCTGGGTACAGACGCGCGAGCATTAGGCTGATCACAAATACTCAACTAATCCTTCGTACTCCGTAAGCCAGAGACTCGTACGGAAATACGTAGCTTGATATAACTCCGAGATATCAGAATCTAATAACATATAAGTTTAAAGTCTTCCCCTCAGCAATTACATACGTTATCTATTTGTTATATATTTTTTATTTTAACAAATTCAGTGTTTAAATTTATTCTATCGTATAATGTAGGTTGGGGTAAGATGCCACGTTGGGCAAGATGCCGTGTCACGTGACTTATGATGTTGCCGTGGTGATGGGAGTCGTCGGTCAAATATGGCGCTTATAGCAGTTCCCATGCGAATTTTATTTCAGTTTTGGTGCACATAAATAGCTTTTACTCTTAATTAGAAAAACACTCATTTATCTACTTAAATATTTCGTCCCTTTTAGCAAGAAGACCTCATCAGACATTTTGAGGAACAGAACATTAGCCATTGTATACGTTTAACTATCAAATTGTTTCATTGTAAGATAATTAGATTGTTATTTTCAAATTTGTATTCTTAACGATTTGTAGAGGAGAAAGACAGAGTTCTTTTCCTCAGATTGTATCCTGACGAAGTCTTCTTGCTGAAATGGATGAAATATTGAAGAGATAAGTATTTTCTAATCAAGAAGTGTTTTTATAATTAAGAAGTTTATAATAATATGTATGTTATGAAAAGTTTTACTCTTCTTTTTCTAACTTTTTTTTCATTCGTATTGAACTGGTAAGTGTTGTTTACTTTACACATAGTTCATATTTGATAAAATATAACGGCCTTAATAGTATCAACAATCAAATAATTCCAGTAATTCTAGAAAGTATGGTTATAGGACTACAGGTTACAGATGAGCAGCCCGTCCTCCGGTCATATCTGATCTTGAGTATTGCCCCTGGCATCTTTGTCCAGGCTAGCTGGGGTAAGATGCCGTGTTTGTGTAGGGGCAAAATGCCATGATTTCTTGTCGTTGTGGTAAGATGCGTACACCCTTTTCTTTAAATCTGGACAAAATCTGTCTCTAATTCCCGCGATTGGAAAACGTAAGACGGATGCAAACTAACAAAAGCGTAAATCTTAACATCTCCAGAAATTATTTCTGTGAAGAAATTAAATGTGAAAAGAAAAAGAAGGAGGACAATGCAAAGATCAAAGACAAGAAACTTAAGAAGACAAAAGAAGAGGAAAGGACGAAAGAAGGCATTTCCAAAGAGAAAGGGAGTACCACTGAAATAAACAAAATTCAACCCAACAAATCGGTTCAGAGAAAACAAGAAATTGCACACTTCATCAGAAGATGAGGTTGATGATGTGATGTATCCTATCATTAATCAGATGTAGATGATTACCTATTTGAAGTGATTGATAAAGACGAGTGCTCAGAATATTTAGAAGAATATCAAAGAAAACCAAAGACAGTTGTGACTGGATCGAGAGGTGTCGTGATGGCTTCACGAAAGCTGTTCACAAGTTTTAAACAGATGCCTGTCTGTGCTAGGAATGAAATTCTTCTCAAAAAAAGAAAGGAAGAACCGATGAAAATGAAATCATTATTTTTGAGAACTCTTGAAAAGAATAGGAAAAACTGATATAGACTGGCATCATATTTTTTTTCGGAATTAATTATCATATTTTAGCAATTTTCTTTTCTTATTTTTTTTATATTATAAAAACTTTTACTTGAAAAATACATAATTTTGTTATTATGAGTCTAATTTTTTTTATAACATTAAAACCCCTCCGACCATCTTAAATAACTTGACCTACAATCTTACTCCAAGGTTGGGGCAAAAGGCCGAAATGCAGGGATTTTTATATTACCATCTTATTAACTACCTTTGATTTTTAGAGTTAAAATAATACATTAATATGATAATAAATACTGTCTACTTTATTAATGTGGTCATTCAAAAAAAAAAAAATCACGACATCTTCCCCCAATCTATCTTAGTGTTTTGATGTGATTTATTTAATAAATTACATTAATGAAGACATACTTGTCGACTGTATCCTTTATATGTAGGATCAAAGTAAATGTTTAATGAAGATAAGTGAAAATGTGGTCATATATTAAATGCATATTTTTTTAATCATTCTGTGTATACGGTAACTGTGATATTTATACAATCAACAAAGATTTATGGTATTGAACTGAAAAACTATGATGGGAAAATCGTTCCTGATACATAGACTTACCAAGTATTGTACAACTTTTGGTCAGTATTATTTTCAGCAGATTATTAATAATATATAGCTATATATATAATTTGGTGTCATTTCTTGTTGTTATCGTTGGTGTTAAAAGATATATTAATACATACTGTTAAATGGCAATTTCATAAGTATAAATTGTTTGCTATGGGATTTGTTTGAAAAATAAAGTTTATCTAAATAAAATGTTCTATATCTTTTGGAAATGTATTTTGTTTAATTTACATATAGATTGTATACAATTCTAAATCTCTTCGTATTTTTTTTAAGATAAAGATTGTTGGTCACTTTTTACATGTTATACAAAATAAAGTATTTATGACTTAATAAATAACAATAAATAACAGATTTATTGACTGTTTGTACTGTATAGTAGATTATGATACGAAACTACAAAAAGGAAAAGAATGGGTAAATTCAAAGTTTATTATTATAATTGCTGTTATTTAATAAAATATTACAAAATTATTTATAACTGCAAGGCATCATGGGTCACTTAAGGAAGAATACTCAAGTATTCAATCATCACTACTGCAATTTATGTTCTATAATGAAGAAGCTTGGAAACATAGAAACCACACAAAGACAGAACAAGGTAAGCAGATGCCTTTATTTGTCGATATTTAATATCAAAATATTTATTTATTTATTTATTTATTTATTTATTTATTTATTTATTTATTTATTTATTAATGTGTATATATAAATTGAATAGTACATTTATCATTATAACTTATATACTGTCCGCACAGAAACAATCGGGCATCAATCAGAAAGCAAGCAAGAAAGTGATGCATGGCGGCCATTTTCTAATACGGAATACTACATAAGCTTGTCGGAACCATCAGTGAGGTTAAGTAAGGATCACAGTAACAGAATTTCAAGTTAAATGTGTTATCGAATGGCATATAGGATTTTGTCACCAAAGTAGTTGGCGAAACGTCGACACCTCAAGTCACCAAAACTCATGGCACAATTAGAAAGAATGCAATTTGTCGGAGCAGGCTACAGCAAATCATGTATCTTCCAAAATTGTTAGTAGCCGATATTAGAAAATAGAAGACAAAGGTTGTGGAAACATTGAAACGCGATTCAAAAGGGCACAGCAGCAATTTTATGTTAGGATGATTAAAGTAATCAGATAGTTAAGTACTCCTAAAGATGACCATAGAAATCGGCGTTCTAGATGTTATTGATTGTGAGATGAACAGCCTTGACTTCATTGTAGAGCTGCAGTTATAAGACTAATATCTTTTCAACGAATATTATTCAAAGTGGCGTGTTGCCTGTCGTTCAAAAACAGAAACAGAAAATCATACTTTGAATTACACTGCACTACAACATTCGATACTTGAGTATAAGTTTTAGATTACGGATGGGAAAAGAACATTTTAACGTAGTGTTTCCGAGCTCGAAGAAGTGCATGATCGTGGAACTACTTGGCATTAGTGCCCTATATCATATCGTTTTTATTTTAGACACTTTTAGATAACTCTCTACAAGCTAGGTCTACAAAAAAAAGTTGTCCCTAAGACGTTGGTATGTTTACTATACAAGGCCTCCAAAAAGCCTTCTGCTAAGGGCCTTAGAACCTTAATTTTGCTACGCCCTAGTGTTTAATCACGGTAATGGTCCATAATTAACAGTCCATAATTAACCCTACGTTGTAATTTTGTTTTTTCAGAAAATGGAGTTCAAATCTCAATCACGAAGAACATTTTGGGAAAAGGTGAAACTTCCTATCTGACTGAACTCTAATGCCTGTCTTTCAATACTGCAATAAGAAATGAACTGAAAGAAGAATGGACTGCAGTTCATGATAGCAGGATCATGAATTAGTAGGAAGTCTTCAGTGTTAACTCAGGTTGCAGATAAGCCTACACATTAGTAATTTCTTTAATAAACTCCCATATATTTTTTATCAAAATTGTAGATGTTTGAATACTTTTGGTTGTTACTGCGCAATGTATGTGTATTAAGGTTTGACCATATAGTTAGAGGAAGGGAACTATGGAAATTTAAGGAAATAAACAACCGAAAACCTTCTCTATAGCAAATCCATAAGAATTGGCTACCTTTGATTTATGTGTGGGTGTCATCTGAGGTTTAAGTTTGAAGATGGAGGAACCCATTGCCTTTCGAGAGGAACCTGTCCAACGAATATACGATATGGACATGCCACAAATGCCACCCGGTACATGCTACAAATTATTTCCGAATCATTGTCTCGAAGGGTCGGACTTGTCGAAAATGAGACTGGCAAATTTGAATATCTTGCTTTTTATTGCTTTCTTAGGTTTTTAGCTATAGTAATAAAATACTTTCATTCAACGTTTGTTTCCTTTACTTTAACACAATGAAAACTTTCAAATCAAGTTAAAACATATGATGAAAATAGATCCTTCATGTTAAGAAAGTTTATAAAAGAGATGGAATATTTATTATTATAATTAACAATCAACCAAGATAATTAATATTGAACTGATGTCTTTTGATGAACACTTAGAATATTTCTTATATTTCTATCTTTAAAAATCTGATGTAGACTTGATATGTGATACTCGCATGAGAGTACTCCAGCATTTTATTTTGAGCTAATCTCATCCTCGGCAACAGATTTTACACTACGACCTTACGAACTTGATAGAATATAATATTTCGTATTGATTAATCATAATATGCCGTAGTTGAATTCTTTGAACTTTTATATACGAGGTCATTAAATAAACGTTGCTCTATGAAATGAAATTTCGAATCAAAGAAATTTCCAAGCATTGCAGAAGTTTGAAATACAGCAGAAATACATGTAAGCATGTTTTCGAGAAGAAATATCCCATTATTTAACATTCACTGGATTTCAAGATAGTAAATTAAATTAAGAATCAAATCAATTTTTTTCCTCCTTATTTTTTGAGCTTTTTCAAAAAGTAATAATCTTGAATGTTAACATGTCTGAAAACAACTATAAATATTGATATTTCAGAATGCCTGTATATGAAAAAAAATAGGTATATTCTGTAATTTCTGAAAATATTTACTCAACTGGCATTTAGATTAAAAAAAAAAAAAAAATCAAATGCACCCTTGTCTGATGTTGAATAGGTAGAGATACGAAAACTGAAATTAGTAGGAAAAATAAACAGCCACGTGTTGCTATTTAACACTACTCTTTCAGGATTTTAATATTACACTGTAGAAGAAAAGGTGGACATTTGAAACCAATGTCTTTCCTTAGATTTACTCTGCAAGTTATGTCAACGCCATAAACGGTGCAAAGTAAATCCTGCAGAGTAAATGTAGTTTGATGAACATTTTAGGATCCATGTAGAAGTCTTATTACAAGTTTCAGGATAATTATAATACTAATAGGTAAGTCTTACTTTAAATTGATTTATTTTGATACAGAGGATAATTTTAAGATAAATAATAATCCAGCGATCGTTGAGTGATAAACGAGATCCTTTCTTGAATTTTAACATATTTCTGTCTATTAGCCCAGTGGAAGATCAAAATCCACAACCACGCCTCATAAACATCAGCCCACGTGACCAATAGATTTAGTTAAAATCATTCTAATTACGAAATCTAACAAATAGGAATAGTTAAAAGTTTTTTTTTTTTTTTTTTTTTTTTTTTTTACAAATGCCCAGTCTCGTAGATTAATATCTTTCTTTAGGTCAACAACAAGAGGCGAGATATGATGCCTCTAACCGTGGTACGCCATAAAAGGCAGCATCAAGTGGCAACCGCACGAACGGACAGAAGGAGAAACAGAAGAAGAAAGAAAATCCATGCCACGACCGGGACTCGAACCCGGGAACCTGCACACTGGCCGCAACGGCAGACCGCCGTCTAGACCGCTCGGCCACGCTGGCACGACTTGGAATAGTTAAAAGTTCAACCTTGTTAGAAAATTCAATCTTATTTTTAATTTATTAATAATTAAAGTTAAATTTATTTACCAACCTATTTTCATATGAATAGAGTACAGGTGAAATGTCAATTTCTTTATTGTAAGGAATGGAAAGCAATAAAAGTCGTAAATCAGCTGATATATATTAAAGGAGATTTAGTTTTTTTTTTTTCATATCAACTACGATGATATTGGTTAATTACTTAACTGCAGCAACACCTGAAAGTGAAGGTCATAACTGATCATAACGTCAGTCTAATTCAAATCAGATTAAATGTATTCCATTCAAATGTATTCATTCCATGAAATAGTGATGCTTATCTGTTTCCTTCTTTATTTCGTTCTCCAAATCCAACTGAACCATTGTACTTCTGCTGCTCACCACTTTTTGTGTTAAAGTCTTCCATAATAACTCTTAAATATTCTTTAAGTATTTCTTCATTATTTTTTTGTTTTTCTTCTTTAAAAGAATCAACATTTCTAGCCCTCATAAAGAAGTCTGAATTTGGAATCTCATAAGCCAATATCTTTTCTATGGTTGCAGTCATAATTTAGGAATAGGTAATCTAATATATTGCCTAGAGCCTCGCGAGCAAAACTTTTTAGTGTTTTTTTTTTTTTACTAATATGAGATTGATATCAAATTTGTTAAGTATATAGGGCGTCTCAAGTCTACGCACATCTAGATCCTCACAGAATTTAAAACTTCTGTATAGCTGTATGATTCACAATTTTTCTGGAATACAGAATTGGACAAAATAAACAGTGAAACATTTCACATCCCCACGCGATAATAGGGTGTGCTATTTGAATATAAACTTATTATAGCTTTTTAATCATTTGAGGCAATAATTGTTCTGAGTACAGGAGAAAAGATATTTTACTCGAATACTACAACCTTTCCATTTATGAGAAGGAGTTGTTTAGCTTACGTTTCACAAGCACATCCCAAGTGCCAGTGTGATTCTTGGCCTCATTCGACGGGCAGGTAGTGTGCTGACATAGCGTAAAGGGTGCACGCGACGACCACGAACGGTAACAATAAACGAGAATCACGGCAGTCTCGTTTATGGTAGGTGCTTACCTATCAAACAACTGTGGCGTGCAGGCAGTTTCTTCGTTCAGACTTTATTCCTTGAAAAGGAACTCGTTTAGTGTCTGAATAGTGTTCGGTGGTTAGTATGGAACACCAACTGCTTCAACATCCCTCAAAGATACGCATCAGGTGGCGTAACATCGAGGAATGGAAAGGATATGGAAATTCTGTGAACCTTGAGATGGCATGGCCATGAATGTTTTCATGAAGAACTGCCTGCACGCCACAGCTGTACAACAGGTAAGTACATTTCGTCCTAATCCGTATGAACGCTTGTAATATTCGACTAAAAATGTATTTTCTTCTTTGCTGAGAACCATTATTGCCTCGACTTATTCAAAACCTAATACCAGTTACTGTACAGTTTATACTCAAATAGATCGTGACGTTGAAACACGGCTTATTATCGCGTGGGGATGTGGAATGTTTCAGTACTGTTTATTTTGTCCGTTACTGTACTATCAATAATCACTACCTTAGTTATTAAACGCTGGTTAATCGTAAACAAAACCGTTATTTCTTCTATTATTTGTTTTCTTCGAATGCAGATGTCCATTCTTAGTTTTAGCAGTTTTTCTTTTCTTCTTCCTCCAAATATTTCATTTGATGATAGTAATTTCTTCCTAATTCTTCTTTTATGTGAAAGTACTCGTCATAATTATATGTAGCGAAGATCATTGACAAATGGCAGCTTTAACGTGAAGATTCTTTTCAATATCTTCAGGCATCACTGACTGCTTCAAATCTGTAGCAGGCAAAGGCGCATCCAGGATTATGCGGGTTTTGTTTCTTTTTTTTTTTTGGGGGGGGGGGGGGGGGTCTAAGGATATTGTAAAATGTCCATTCAGATGTAGGCCTATTTAAAAATAAATTATTTCAAAGATCCCTTTCCAAAAATAAGATACAGACAAGTCAAAGCTGTATTAAAGGTTTTCTTCTCGTTCTTTCTTTATTTTTTTTTCTTCTTGTCTTTTTCTTTCTTTATTATTGGGTTGTTTGTTTGTTTGTTTTGGAGGGAAGGGTTGCTTCAGCCCCCTTAGGTGCGCCATTGTTAGCAGGCCTAAAGTTTGCAGAAAAGCGAGCTTTCCTTTGCGAAGAACAAATTTTGTCCATTCTCAGGAATCGGAACGACTCATTGACCACGGAAACAAAGCACATTTATTCTTTTTTTTTTTTCGCTGTTTCACACAACGTTGCCACCACGTATCCCAGCATGCATATTTGAAGGTCCGCAGGCGATGATATGACAAACTTTTTGGCACAGCGAATACTGCGCAGAAATCAGGGACATCCGACACCGTTCATCTTCGGCTGCCTTCCTTCGCTTCTGTCCAACAGTTCCCTACGGTCACCACCAATTCTTCTCGCCTTCCCTAAGTTCTTATTTCGTTTTTCCAGGATCCGCACACAACATTAAATTTTTTCTTATGAATCATTAAGTAATGAAAAACTATTATTTCACAGGGGTACCTATATTATATAGTTATCGTGACGTCGGACAAATTAACAGAATAGACCATCATAAAATATGAGGGTATGATTCTAATTAGTGACGTAGGACAATGATTGACATGTTGGCCGCTGTGAGAAATAGCAAAACACTTAGATTATGAGAATAAGAATAAAAAAAAAATCTCACGGGAACATAATAGATGAAAATCGAAATTTTAGAAAATCAGGTGATAAAAATTAAGATTTAAAATAATCGAATTTATGAATACAAATAATGATTTCTTTTACAATAAACAAGTTCTTAGAGAACAAAACAAGGAAGGAAGGATGGGACATTACGAAACATAATAAATAAATAAATAAATGTGGGCTTAGAGTGGATAACGTATCACAAAAGAAATAAAATTAAAATAAAACCGTGATAACACCAACATTTACTTTTCCAGCTTTAGAAATGAAGTTTGGAAAATATTCGCTCTAAGTAAACATTGTAATGCAGAATAGCTCTGCAAACTTAATTATTAAAAAAGTCTAAGAAGTGATAGGCTAATTTTCTTTTTTTCGTTCAAGACAGCTTAGGCCCCGGTGCTGAGGGACCAACTGACCCCTCCCCCCCTTCCTTCTGTGGGACCCACTTCATCACGTAGACAGGACATCATCTTGAAAAGTTCCGATTTCGAAATTCTGGATTATGGGTGCTCAACTATACAAATATCTTTTTTTTTTTTTTTTCATCTCGGCTATCACGGCATTGAAGAATAGCTTTTCATAATATAAATTTCCTATATTTATTTCAGTTCCTATTTTCAATATTTATTGAGTCCAAATATATATTTCTTTAAAAAAAAAAAGAATACAGTTGTCAGTCGTTCTGTAAAGATCTGTGATGGTGGCGACACCTATATTTCAGGATTGTAAATAAATGAAAATGAAAAAGTAGTTATCTTTCAATCCATGAGGAAAGAAGATTTTAAGATAAATCTTTAAATTACAAAAGAAAGAAAATTATTAATTACATTAAAATTTAAATTGTACATATTCAAGTAAACAGTAAAAAACGGATATTATTTCATTGTAAAACTAAAGTATAATAATGTGAAGCAAAAAAAACCAGTATTAGGATACGCCTGACATTATGTTTTATTTTATTTTTTTTTAATATTTTATTTTTATATTTTTATTTTAAAATTATAGAAAAAAGATAGAATATTATGCCTACCATGCCATTAATATATGTTGTTTTAAAAGAAGTTTAATTATCTTTTAATTAAATTTTAATCGTTATTTAAAATTGTTAATAATTTCCCATCGTTATTGCTTTTGTACTTCTTTCTTCCCGAAGCAAAATTTTTCATTGGAAATGCAGTGGTGCCTCAAGGAATAAATTACACAAAAAAAACTCACTAATGGAAAAAACGAGTGAGAAAATTCATGTGCCACGACGAGCGGCCTCAATGAATTTTTTTAAAGTATAAGACTTCAAACTGCGTCAATTTTTCATTTCCAATGACTTTATATATATATATATTTTTTTTCAAAATGAGTATTTAATTACGACTATAAAAAGGATTGCTTTTTTTCATCGATTCTTAATTCAGGGAAGTCATGATAGCTTGACAATCCTTCATCTTCCTTTATCGAAGATCAACGTAGGAGTGAAATCTCTGAAACAGCGCCACATATGCACCTGATGGCGACAATGGGAACTACACAAACATTGTTCTGCAACAATTGGGTAAGGTTTGATGTGATACAGTGGATGCGATAGGGTTGTGGAGAAGGGGAGAACCAGGACTTAACTTTAATTATTATGATTGTATTACATTTAACAATCTTACCACTTTATTTGTATTACATAGCCTTATATTACAAAAATAACAAAATAATATAATTGTAAAAATGAAATTTCATGTATATAATTTATGTAATAATTATTATAAAAATATCCTCAGAACCTACATACAGATTCAATTAAACTCGTAGGACTGAAATTATAAATTTATGATAACTAAATATAAAAATGTAAAAATCAGGAAACAATACTAAACTCCAAAAGCTTTACAGGAATTAATAGAATTAGGGATTAACTGAAAAGGAGATAAGAAAGGGTGGGGATTTCTGAAGCAAGAACTTGAATGTAGAACTAATCCCCAGATTAACTGACGATAAACAAACTAATGCTGAAACTTTCATAAGAGCTCAAAGAAAGAATATTAACTTGACGGAGTAACTTATCTCTCAACACAAGATGTTCATCACACCTGCTGGAATGAAAACATCATTAATGAGATTAAAGCAGTCACGGAAAAATACCAAAAAGAAAAATTGCTATTAGCTGATGACTAACTCTCACTTCAATGAATTAAAAAGACCTACTGACAATGATACAAAATTTCTTTAAGAAATAACGGAGGAACGAGACTTTAAGAGTAATTAATTGGGCAAAACACATGAAGAAAAATTAGTAAGTAACGAAACCATAAATGAACAAATAGTGAACATTGAAATTGATGAAGGAAATTCTTATTATAAATTGATCATCGGACACTGAGAAAGGTTTTAATTAGCAAACCTAAATTAAACAAACAAAAATTCAAAATTGTAATATCGGGGATAAAACACACTGAGACATTTTTAAAAGAGAACTTTAAAAGTGAACAATTTAAAAAATGCAGCAACAAATATTAGAGAACTCAGTAAATCAATCACAAAATCTAAATAAGATATTAATGAAAATAAGAATTGAAACCGTCATAACATAATTGGATAGAAAAAAAGTTAGAAGTAGGAAATTTATTTCTTGGTGGAATGATGAAAAATCAAATAAGGAAAAGAAGCAAAGAGGTAACAGAAGAAGGACAACAAACTTATACCAATTCCGAAAAATGACCAAAAAATTAAGAAACACGAAATAATTCAAATAAACAAACAAGAATTGAAACAAAATATAAAAGATTTAAAAAAGAAAAACAACTAAGCAGCACGAATA
This sequence comes from Thereuonema tuberculata, assembly GCA_023159025.1. Classification (NCBI taxonomy): domain Eukaryota; kingdom Metazoa; phylum Arthropoda; class Chilopoda; order Scutigeromorpha; family Scutigeridae; genus Thereuonema; species Thereuonema tuberculata. The sequence continues at coordinate 100,398,932 of JAFIDM010000001.1, forward strand.
AATTTGTAAAATTTGGAGGAAAAGAACTACATAAATAGATAAAAATCATATTTACAATCTTATTTGTTAGTAAAATAATAGATATTGAAGTCTTTCCATAACAATGAAAACAAAGTGAGGTAAAACTTAATTCAGACGAGGCAAAATGAAGAGATAGAATAATTAGATAACTATAGACCAATAACCATAATTAAAAATTTGGGCAAACTTTTAACCAAAATGCTTAATTTTCAACGGTCGCGGTGCTCGGCTTCCCTGCCACCCACACTAACCACATAACATAACATAACATAACATAACATAACATAACATAACATAACATAACATAACATAACATAACATAACATAACATAACCAAAATGCTTACTAAAACAAACTTTCTTATAACAAACACGTTAGTTTTAGAAACTGATAATTTGTTAAAATAAATTACAGAAAAGATTCAGATAATTTATTCATATTCAATAAAATCATAGGCCATTTCCTATTTTTCGTGGATAAAATCAACGGCGTCCGCGAGGCATTTTTAACATAATTTTAAGCAATTTATACTAAAAATAAGTGAATTTAAACATGTACTGTGTTCAAATAAGGGGGGAAATATTTAACTTACAAGTTAGTATGAGCTCAAGCGTGTGTGCTTGAGTTAGGTAAGTTGAGGTTTGACCCCCTCTAGGATATTTATATTGAAAAAAAATTATAATTATTTTTACCGATATTCAACATTCGATGGTTCCTTTAAAGTTATGTTAAAAATGCTTCGCGGACGTCATTGATTTTACTCACGGAAAATAGGAAATTACCAAAATCATCGATCAATATAAATTCTCGAAAAATCCACTTTTATTGCCTTTGTAGAATATATATTTATAAACTTATGATACTATACATAAGGAGGGACTTTGGAGTATATTTGTACAAGAAAACTTTTGGTACAAAATATCTTCTGATTCAAAATATTTACAAAAATTGCAAATTAAAGTATAAAAATATCGCACTTTTCAATGAATAGTTATGACAATTATTCATACGGAAACTCCTCTAATTTTCCAAGTCAGAACGGGATCATTGACTAAACTGTATTCAAAGGGAGCCGTATGTTTAAATTGTGATGAAATTGAAGAAGAATAAATAAAATATTTCATTCTAAAATGTTCTTGTTTTGAAAAGGAAATATTAGAGCTTTTTAAAAATCTAAACTTTAATACCGAAAATGGGAAGAGAAGTTTAAACTTTAATACCGGAAATGGAATTGCTAAATCATTCTTTGGGTTTGAAGGGGAAATAAAAACTTAAATAAAACTAAAAACTTCCTCAAATATATTTGAATTAAGAGGAAAAAAATCCACTTAATTCATATGGAATCTTGTTTCAGAAAATGAGTTCAAAAGCATATTCTAAAAGTCTATTGCAATTGGGAATACAGTAGAGTCCCGATTATCCACGGGATTGGATAGCAAGGGCTTCGCGGATAACCCGAAAAAAGACTAAAAATGAGGTGTAAACACGAAAAAAAAATATTTCACCATGAAAAACAACGTTTCATTGTACAAAAAACATAATATGTAAAACTTTTAAAATATGTACAGCAAAGCAGAAACCTTTGCTCTACGTTTGCATCCACAAATTCCGAGAAGGACCACAATGCACAATAAAGCTGTCAGTAATTTTCGACCTTCGCACTGTACGACCTATTGTATTTTCACTGTTGTTGGCTTGGATTAAAATTGGTTTTTCTGAGGTTCGTAATTAAAAAATTTTTTCGTGGCATTCGCGGATAATCCGCACCGCGGATCATCCGCTCGCGGATAATCGGGGCTCTACTGTATTTACTTTTTTATAAGTAATTCGCAAAAATACCCGTGCTTCGCGCGGGTTACGAAGAAGAGTTGTCCTGATGTGGATGACGAAGAATTGTACTTGTATGATCACTTGACAAAAAAAAAGAAATCGCAATGTCTTGATGACGCAAATATATTTTATTTAAAACTTTTAAGGAATAGCTGTCATTTTGTTAAAACATTATTTACTAGTTTGAAATCAAATGTCGTTTCTGTAATAGACCATTAATGAAAATTGTTTTATTTCTTTGATGAAAAATTAGTCATTTTCTGGTTTTTAAAATAATTTCATCTCTTTATATTTATATTTTAAATCTTTCCTCTCCATATTCTTCAGAGTATTCAAACTATAATAAAACTCGTCATCTTTCTTATTGTAAAATACTTAATATTATAAATATAATTCATAAGAGGCGAATTTTCGAGAGTGGTACGGTCTCTCTTTTTCAAGCCTAAAAGTAAATAACAATTATAATGGAAAACCTCGCGATTGCATATTTAGTTACAACATATTATTGTTAGTTAAGTTGCATAACATTATTTCCAATAATATAAACATTTTATTGTTGAACAAAAATTATTTTTTTCATTTTGACTCTTTTTACACCTTAAAATTTTTTACAAAAGTCTAGAAAATTAATATAACAATTCTATATTTAAAAAACGTAAATATTAAATATTTCAATATAATAATTCCTTAAAACTGCTGTTTTTTACTTAACATATCTTTAGTTACTAATTCTTTAGCCCATTGGGTTATTAAATTTTCAAAGAATTATTAAGAATTAATTTTCCAGACTTACGTAAAAAAATTTTAAGGTATAAAAAAAATCAAAATGAAAAAAACATTTTTGTTCAACAATAAAATGCTTGTATTATTGGAAATAATGTTATGCAACTTAACTAACAATAATATGTTGTAACTAAATATGCAATCGCGACGTTTTCCATTATAATTGTTATTTAGTTTTAGGCTTGAAAAAGAGAGAATTCGCCTCTTATGTATTATATTTATAATATTAAATATTTGACAAGAAAGATAACGAGTTTTATTACAGTTTCATCTCTCTTCGCCAGAGGTCGACAAATACGACTATCAGAGAGCGTAGAAAATTATTTCATGAAAAATGTTTGCAACTTTCCCTTTGAATTTCTCCACAATGGTCCATATTCGTTTAAAATCATTTGAAAAAAATATTGACCACAAATTACTTGCTTTAATAATATTCTATAAAGAATTTCATGTGTGCGAAAATTTAGATCAAAAATGGCGACGAATCTTGCGCATGTGCAGTTGTATTTGCTACTCTCCTCCTCAGATAGCGACGTGACTAACTTGTTGTGGTGTTTGAGATCGAGAATAATCCCAATGGCATGCAATCATGGCAGACCGTAGAAGAAGAAGACGGGTGAAATCATCTGAGGATTCTGATGAACTATCCGAAGGCTCCGGAGAAGAACAAGATATAGAAAAAGCATCTGAAGCGGTTAGTTTGTTTCTGTCTATAAATGATGGGTCAATTGTATTCCGGTCCTTTGTTTTGTGACGGGGAAAACTTTACAAGTTGATTGAAGCGAATGGATTCTCCAAGTGCTTGAAAATAGGAAGGATTACAAACACAGGAATTTTCTTTTTTCTTTCGGACCTTCTAGGGCTTTTCTGTTTTTTTAATAGAATTTTCTTTAATTCAATATGTCAATCAGTTCAACGAACGACACGAGGTAAGCTTTGCTTTTACTCATGTGGAAAAAGGTCATTGCTTTCGTTTTCTCTGATATGTTTTCTAAGTTGATGGAATTTTAATTTCGATGGAAGATTAGGATTTAATTTGATCATTTAAGAATCAGTGAACTCTTATTATTCAATATATTGTAACATAGTCAGTAAAAGAATTTCCATGGGTTGGGTCTGTTTATAAATAACACCGGGTTTCAACTCACACCGGTGCGTTATCAAACGTCTCTTGATTACTGTTTAGTAATTCTTATTTTTTTTATCTGTTTTTATTTCAGGAAAGTGCTGGGGAAGTTCGTGAAGGAGGTATTTGACTTTAATCTTTATAAGTGATAATTAGATTTATTTATTTACTTTAAAATGACTTCGTTTCCTGATATCTTATTACACACTATCTATTCAGTCGAATTCCATTTTGGATTGGCTTAAAATTGTAAAAATTTCAATCGTCAGTTACAACGTATAATAGTTACGTTTTTACTAACCTAGAAACGATCAATATATGAAAACTGTTTTCTAAACTTCATATCCTTTTAATTACTAGAATTTTGCTGTGACTGATAAATCAACGACCAGAAATTCTTCAAAAAATTTTACTCTTATGTTTCATATTAGTGTTGTAAAAACAAACACACACAACAAAAATCATTTGTCAATTTTTTTTTTTGCATTAGTCATGATAAAAGGAAGAAAATCAATAAAGATTTGTTTGCCAGAACGATCTTATAATTTAATTTTATCAGACTTCCCCAAAAGATTTGTACTATAGAGAGGATAATAATTGTTAATGGCTTAAGTGTCAAACATCTTTGGTCAAGGAAAATGAACTCTGCTTAATTGTCTGTAAAACATATTAGTGAAGCATGTTTCCCTTAATTGTTAATAGTTGGATCAATGAAGAAAATACAAACAACAGGTAATTAAACAGAAAGAGAAGACAATTCATTATTAAAATTATAAGATATGTAAAGAAAAATTACATTACATTATGAATTATTATGGAAAACTTTCAAGATTTAAATCAGTTTTTGAGAAACGGTAGCACACAAAGCCATTCTTACAAGTGTTTTCCAATAAATTCCCACCTCACAGTAAACAAAAAAAGTAAGGTTTATTACAGATGTTGTTTAATGAAGTTGAACATTTAAATGATGTAAAACCACTGTGAGAAGTCTAGACTTGGTTGTTGATAACAATCTGCTGGTAAATAAATTAAAAGCTTTTGAAGGAAAGCTTGATTTTTAAAGATAAAAATGTCTTTTAGAAATTTAGACTGAGCCAGTTTATCTATGCACATTTACTATATTACTGATATATTGTACACTAGAAGAAATGCTAGTTTTCCAGTAACAGTAATAATGTCATACTATCAAGCCTAATCAATACATATTCTCAGAATATATAGCTTATTGAACTGTTTTTAATCATGGACTTTAAAAATGAAAGAACAACAATAAAAAAATTATGAATTTTTAAGACTATTTCATTTTTGATAATGACTTATTTTCTGTATACACCTTTGCTTATTATTAATTTTTTTTTCTTTTAACTTTGCAATGGGAATCTAATGACTGAAAACTGTTCAAAGCAAATGTACCGATTGTATTTTGTTTATAATTATTACAATGGGGTAAATACAAACTAAAAAAGCCTGTTATTTTATGGATAGTACAGGAGATTCCCATACTTTGCCAATTGCTAGGTGGCAACCATAATTGAAAAAAAAAAAAAAACAAATACGTGGACCAAAATGAACAGAAATGCAGATGCTCTCAACATTTGTCATAAAAGAATTCCATTGCTAAGCTGAATTGTTTCAATTAAATTTAAAAAAAAAAGAAAGGATATAAATTTATTTGTAAAGAACATTGAAGGCTGTTTGTTTTTCAAATGTGCCCACAGTTTGCCATATAATGTATATCTATATAAACATTTAATGTGTGCATGGTGAAATGGTTATAAACATGGACAATTTTTTAAAAATCTATTATCGAAGACAGGACAGTTTTAACCACTGGGTTTTCTTCAACTTCATGTAATAAGTGTATTGCATGATTTCTTCCAATACTACTTAACAGATGTGTCATTAGACATAAAGAAATGAATGTTTTATGTTAAGTATACAAAACATTTTTTTAGAAGCCTCTGGTCTGTGGCCAAGTACTTAATGGATAGCTACTATCCAAGATTGAAATTAAAAACAGAACAAAAGAAAATTTCATGAAATGAGGTTACTAATCCAAATACTCACTTCATTGTGTTATGTCTTAGTAACCAATGCTCTGAATGTAATAAGCCATTTTCACAGCCAAGATGAAGATTTGTAGTAATAATCAATCTCTGACAGGCTTCAGAGGATGCCATTATGATTATAATGGCATAATTTATTTTCTGTTTATACTTTATTGCAGACTGGCCCTTTTTAATAATGAACAAGGAAAAAACTGATTTCATATTGTATACAAAGCCATAGTACAGGTGTCATTTCAGTATGACAAAGTGACTGCTGATCGGAACTCCTATTGTATCCACCTCTACAAGTCATAAAAGGTATCAGTCATGTCTGTCTGACTTGTATTTTGGACTGTAGAGATGCTGACATGTTTGATTTTTGGCCACTTCCACTTCCTGTGAGATAGAAAATTATCACAGACCCAAATTAGAAGTTTTTCCCAATCTCTACAAGGCATAAGCTTTCCAACAAGTATCACCCATCTGTGTCTAATTTCATATTGGACTGTAGAAGTGGCAGCAGAAGCTTCTTAAAAGCCAATCTATTGCTTTTGAGATTTGTTCATCAATTAAGTTTATTTATAAACTTGCTGATTAGATGCTATTAATATTGATGCATCAAGTTATATGAAAGCATATTATACAAAAAGAATCAACATATGACATTATTACATTAACAAAAAGACCCTTTTTCATGAAAACATTGACATTTTCAACTTATTTTTAGTTGTTGCAGTTTGACTAATGCTTTGCTTGTAATTCAGGTTTATATTTCTCCATGAGAAATAATAAAATTTGCTTTTGACAGATGTATTCATTATCTGAAGTTGTAGCAGTTTTAAATTATTCATTTAACAAAAGTCATTTCAGCATTTATAATTGAAAAATGTAAATCTTTTTCAGATAGCATGTATAGGTAATATAAACTGAATATTTACTATTTTGATAGTTATAAGTAGAAGATCTTTGAAGTATATGTTTCTTTTTTTTTAATGTGAATTTGTTCTGTTTTCTGTTTTATTCGGAAGTTGTTGTTGATTCTGAATATGAAAGTGCTGAAGAAGAAGGCTCTGAAACGGAACAGGTAAGAAGAATATTACAAAATGTTTTACTCAGAAATCCTTTCCTTCTCATTCTTTTATAATTATACATTATATATAGAAAAATCGATTTCTTAAGTCATAGTTCAAATACCATATTTGTATTTCTGCAGTGATATTTAACCAATCTATTCTTACTTAGTGGCATAGAAATAAGGAAATTATAAAACTTTATCTTTACGCCTGGCTTATTATTTTGCAGTAATATACTTTAATTCTTTTTTTTTTTTTTTATGCTATACTATTTTAAAAACTGCAATTGACTAATTGTAGTTATAATAGTATTATTGTCTGTCTATTAGAAACTTGTCTTCGCTTCATTAAACATATCAATTGAATGAGTGAGTTGAAAAAGGTACATATTCCAAAAATGTAAACTTTTGGAAAACTAAAAAAAACTGTTTTTTAAGAAAACTAATTTTTTTACAAAAAATTTTTTTATTATCGATTTATACCTTTATGTGAAGCGAACTCATTGTGCTTTGTAAATATGTAGATATATAACTTTTTATAGCATAAAACTATGTAAATATGTTGTGGAATATGTTCCTTTTTCAACTCAATGTTTTAAAAATGAGAAAAAAATCTCATAAAAGTTCTTTTTTGTGTATATTATGTTACGTAATGTTACATTACATCACGCCATGTATTTTGCTTTGCAAATATACAGATATATAACTTTTTATAGCATAAAACTATGTAAATGTGTTGAGGAATATGTTCCTTTTTCAACTCAATGTTTTAAAAATGAGAAACAAAACTCATAAAACTTCTTTTTTTTCGTATAGTATGTTACGTAATGTAACATTATATCACACCATGTATTGTGCTTTGTAAATATATATACATGTAGCTTTTTATATTCAATCAAACACCACAACAACATGTTATTGAGCACTAGCGCTGCAGCGGGCACCACTGGTACTAACGCGGCTTCGAGTTGAAAAAAGAACTCGAATATGTCCCTTCTTCAACTCAATCGTTTTTACATGGCTCTGGTAAGCAGACTTAAAATTGAGAAATATGTTACTTTTTCTATTCAAAGGGTGTATATACGTGCAAAGAAGAAAATGGCTATCTCAGTTTAGTTTGTCAAATTTTTGGAATATATACCTTTTTCAACTCACTCATTCAATTAAAAAAGAGAAATATTAGAACCTATGTATTTTTTCTCCCCGTCAGAATTCTGTCGCTGAGATGTGTGATAATTTTTCTTTTTCTGATACTGTTAGGGATCTCTTATTCACCAAATTCATCTGTTCCTATAGATTCTGATGAGATAATTTCCATTATTTTCTTTTTCAGGAATAACTTAATTATGAGGATGTTTTTCAGATTTACCCATTTAATTTTGACCAAGCCTTTTCTTTTAACAACTGACATATCATTCTTTGTTTAAGCTATTCCATTTACATTTATGTTTGATTCCTATTGTCACAAATTAAACATAAGAATGCCTCAAATCCAGTTAAGTTCTTTAAGAATAATTTTATCATTCATTGAATTGGGTAATAAATTGCATCAATAAATAGATTTACAAAAGTCAAACATCAGTTTTTTTTCACTTTTTTGCTAAAATTTTCATCGTTTTATTTCTTTTATTCAGTGTATTAGCTAGTATCATGCTTTGAAATATATATATTTAAAAATAATTGTGCTTCCATGAAATGAACCTCTATTATTTAGTTGTCTGGTGAAATTAAATGAAACTTTATTTTTGAAAAAAGAAGAAAAAAAATACTATGTAGTGCTAGATATTAGATAAGGGACATTTAATCTGAAATTTTGATTTTCTGAGGGACAATTTAAAATAACATTAATTTATTCTCAAAATGGAGAACATAGTAAAGTTTGTTTTTCATTCAAATTTTTCAATGTTGCTTGTTTCTTTTCCTGTGAAGGTTGAAGATCAACACAGTTCCCAGCAGTCTGTCATAAATGTTACAGAAAAAGGCCCTTCATTAGAGGTGAGGAATAAAATAAGTATAGAAATACATCATCTTATTCTGTCATCAGTCATATACTTTCCCAAAGTGATAAGAAATGGATTTTAATCTTTTTTATGTCCCATCAAATCAGAAATGTTGCATTCTGTTTTAAAGACTTTTTAAAATAAAAAAAATATTGCGCCAAATGTCTTTTTTTTCTTAAATATTATGCATTGGCTTTAATGAAATGCTGAAGTATTTCAAATAATAACTGTAATTTAAGTGAATTACAGCCCTTTTTAATATTTCTTGTTCTGTTTACTACAAAAATGAAATGAATTCAAAGAGTTGCATCACCAATAAAAATTTTGATATTTATTTATGTATAGGGGTCAACAAAGTAAAGGAATACTACATACAGATTAATATGCATGCAGTAGAAACACTTATTTTTAAGTCAATGAAAACCAAAAACATTAATATATTTTAATGTATCATCTTCTATATCCTCTTTGTCAAAGCTGAAGCTTTTCTAAATCTGGTGTAAATTTTAATAAAACAATCGTTACCAATATTTTAAGGCTTTGATTCCTCCTGGTCTATTTTAAAATCCTTTATTTTTGTGTGATTTACTTATTTATGATACAGAAAGTTGCTGATGTGCGACTTATTGATAACCCTTGATCTACACACAAAAAAAAAAAAAAAAAAAAAATTGAAAAACGACAAAGAGAAGTAAACATCTTTTGTAGATCTAACAGCCAACATAATATTAACCACTTCTGCTAAAGGCTAATCTTAAACTCAATGAGAAATGCATTTATTGTATTGAATTAACAAGTGATGGAAGAGTGGAGCATGAAATCACAAGGCGGTTGGAGAAAGGGGGAAAGCTATACCAGGGAGTGAGACACCTGATATGGGATAAGAAAGTCCCAAGGAAGGTAAAAGAAATAATATATAAAATGTATTATGTGCCTATAGTCACCTATGCTGCGGAGACATGGGTGATGAATGCTAGAGACTGGAGTAGACTTCAAGCTGGGGAGATGAAGTTTCTTAGAGGTATAGTAGGGAAGACTCGATTAGATAGAATGAGAAAAGAGGATATCCGGGAGGAGTTGGGGGTAAAAAGTTTGAGGAAAAAGGTAGAAGAGGGAAGGCTGAGGTGGTTCGGGCATGTGAAAAGAATGGAAGATGGTAGGACCATTAAGATCTGGCAAGAGTTTAAAGAAGGAGGGAGACCATGTAAGCGATGGCTGGATGATGTGAAGTACAGCCTGGAAGAGAGAGGCATCCCATGGGAAAAAATATGTAGAGAAGAGGCTTGGAAGAACAGGGAGAGGTGGAGAGGCTTAGTTACTTCCTAGACCCACAACTGGTGGAACGGGAAAGGATATGTATGTATGTATTGAATTTGTGGCACTATGGTAATTAAAGAGATTTTTTAATATATACGGGTTTTTCAAAACGATTCAGGGTTTTAAAAAATCACCACACGTAGTAAAAATGAGATATGACGACGACACATTTATTGTGTAAAAAAAAACTCAAGTTACAGACATGCATGATAAATTCTCAGGATGGGTGCCATGTATCACTCTGCAGACAACAATAGTCCATTTCCTACCACACATGCTCCAGCGTATCAGTGGTGATGTTTTCAGTGGCAGTCTCAGTATGCACCTTCAGTTCCAGGATGGTCACAGGTAGATGGGGAACACAGACGTGATCCTGTATGGAAGCCCAGAGGAAAAAAATCACATGGTGTTAAATCTGCTGAACGGGGTGGCCACGATAGGGGATTCTCATCACTGTCAGTCCCGTGTCTAATCCAACATTGTGGTAGATGCTGGTTTAAAACTGCTTTGATTTCGCGAAGGAAATGGGGTGGGACATCATCCTGTTATAGTATGAAATCAGCACTGTCATCGCTCAGCTGGGATAGCAGCCATTCAGTGACTGTATCGAGGTAAGTTATTCGTGTTACTGTCAGTTCTATAAAAAAAAAGGGGCCATATACCTTACATTTGGAAACAGCACAGAACACTTTGACCATGGGGGGTGCACACTCATATTGTACAAAACAATGAGGATTTTCCGTCCCTAAATTCTAACATTGTGTCAATTGATTTCCCACAAGACTGAAACAAGCTTCATCACTAAAAACAAGCCTTTAACAAAATCCATCTGCTTCCGTTAATTGTTGCAGTTCCGTGTAAAAAAAGTTCCCTGCAGTGGTAGTCATCAGATGTTAACGCTTACAAGCTATATGAGTCGATATGGCTTCATTCGTAGATGCTTCAGTAACACACACCACACTGTAGGTTGTGGGATGTTGGGTTCCTGCTGCCTCTCACAGTTGATTTGATAGGACTACGTAGGAAGGCTGCTCTGATCTGGTCCACTTCCTCTTCAGACACGGAGGGAAGAGTAAGAAACAGGAATACCAGAAATATAACAATGAGGATTAATAGTGGCAGGAGAATTACTGAATTTTCATTTATTAAAATGAAATATCAACTCTACTATTACAGAGATTTATACAAAAATTAACTTTTTATGATAGCTACTGCACTGTTTGACCTTAATGACTGTGTTCACAAAAAAAAAAAAAAAAATCATTTAAAAATTTTTTTACCAATTAATCTGTATATCAATTGGTAAAATCTGTACTCAATGTTAATATGATTTTTTTTTTTAACCTTATTCAAAATTTTGATTATTGTTTTAAATACATGGATATTGTAGACATTTAATATGAAATATTAATTTGCTATTCTAACAATGTAGTAAGTTCTTTTTTCAGAGAATATCTTTTTTTATTTTTAATTCTAATTAAGTATTTCTTCTTTTGCTTTTTCTCTTTTCTTCTATAAGGTTGAAGATCAACAAAATGCAGAGAAGACTACGATAACTATTGCAGCAAAGGGCAGTTCTTTAGAGGTCAGAAGATTTTGTAATTGCATTTTGAATTTACATTTACGATAAATATCAACTACAGTAATTGAATATCTGAAACTAATGAGCGCTGATTAAGATTCTGAAACTAAAATGAAATAATATAAAACAAGAAATACTGTTTTAATGTTCCCTCTCAAAATGAAATAACTTCAGAAAAAAACAAACAAACTGATGTAATTGAAATATAACAAAAGTGATAGTAAAACTATTTAAAAATGAACTCTAGTATGTTAGCTAAATTTCCAAGATATTAATATTTTGCTCTATTGGATAATAAATATACTGAAACAAATGTATACTTGACAGACATGCTTGTATTATTTATTAACCTAAACTTAACAAACTGAACTGACGTATCTCTGTATATTTTTAAAATTAATTTCTTCAATAACAATTTAGAAACTTAGGAAAGTTTCAGCGGGAATTCTAACAAACATCTTTTGTAATTTTGTTTACTCATGAAATCAATTTAACTTTCTAAATTCAAAGCTGTCATTTTGAAATATGACATTTAACAAGCCATTTGTGCCACAAAATCCTACTGCAAAGCTATATGGTAATTTTCAACATTATTACTTTGTCATTGAGTTCGAGACAAAAAATTTTGGTTCTATCGGGAAAAGATCACCGATATCAGTCTTGTTTCTGTACTTCAGCTTATTTAAGAAAAAATATTTGATATGTATATAACATTTTCAATGAAAATATTATGAAAAATGTATTGAATTTGAACAAAAGTGGTCTTCTCAAGCATTTTAATTTATTTTAAGATACATACTGTTCTCTCTTCATCGCTATTTATTAATTGGAATATCCTTATATATTATTTCTCAAAGGAGTTTTAGTGTCGGTACGGCATATCTTCCTTAATACTTCATCAAAATCAATGATTGAGACATCATTTTGAAGATTACGTTCCCCGCTAATGACGAAAAATAAACAATTTGTTTAAAATTAATGTTTTCGTTAAAAAACTTTATTTTAAAAGCCTTTTTATAAAAAGGTAGTCACGCTTTAACAGAAGCGGCTTATCTTTAGAAACCGAAACAACATTTTAAATAAAGCTTTAGCATTTTAAACTTCAAATATATACTTTTTTGAATAAAAATGCACTTTAAAATGATATTTCATCATTTATTTAATAAGAACAGATAAAAAAACAAACAAAAGATTTATATTTTAATAAAAATAAACGATTTATTACAATAAAAAACAAAAATTTGTCAACTTCTTTTATATTATTTCTCGAAGGTGTTTTTTTTTTTTCTCTTAATACTTCATCAAAATCAGTGATTGAGTTATGATTTTGAAGATTACGTTCACCGCTAATAACGAAAAAATAAACAATTTTTGTAAAATTAATGTTTTCGTTAAAAAATTTGTTTTAAAATTCTTTTTATAAAAATGTAGAAGGCGCCAAATAAATGTAATCTATTCATTTATTTATTTCTACATTACCATTCGGTGATTGATCAAGATACCATGCGAATTATTCGCACGGGTCAACCTTTTCATAAAAATGGAGAAGGCGCCATCTATTGACAATATGTTTAACTAACATGCACGACAGCTGTTGGATTTGTTTATTATTTCTCAAAGGTGTTTTTTTTTTGTTGCGAATTATTCGCACGGGTCAAACTAGTCTTTGTTAATTTAAAAAAAAATGGCATGATAAAGTGATGGAAGTCTTGTAAATATTGCTGAAAATAGATAAAGAAAAGGGATTAATAAATATTTATAATTTCTTAAACTGTAACTAGATTTGGAATTCCTTACAAGCTGAATCATCAAAAGAAGAAATTTAAATTACTTATTTGAAAGTTTCTCTGATGAATTTAAGAAATGACATCTTTACAAGGATAATATTCTAACCGTTGAATTGAAAATCTTTTCATAATTCATTTATTTATCATTGTTATTATTTTTCTGTAATTAAGTTCTAAGCTTAATTTTTTAATGTAAATTGGAAGATAGCCTTAGAGCATTTTTAATTTGATTAAATTACATTTTAATAATTTTGAAATCAAATTTCTGTTGTGTTTTTAGCTTGATTTCCCAGAAGGTGATCAGGATCCTAATTTAATTGATGAAGAAGGTGGTTTAGAGGACACTGCAGATGATGATGTTATTCTCGGAGAGGAATATATTGATGGTGAGGATGATGAAGATGAAGAAGAAGAAGATTGGAAGGAAGGTGAACGCCAACAAGGTGACGGACAGGTAAGAAGCGTTTTTGGCTATTTGTATTAAAAGTCCTTTTCGGAGAAACACCACCGAATATTGATGGATATTTGGTTGAGACCAAACTTTTATCTTGCAAAGATTCCACAAACAGATATCTTAGTTTGAGGGACTTGAGTTTCTAAGATTTTCCATAATCTTAGAAAAAGATTTATAAACAGGCACTCCTCACTTAATGATTGAGTTCTATTTCTACGAATTGGTCTTTAAGCGAGGTGTTTAACCCTTTTTTAATTATTCTGAATAAAGAAAGGGTCTAAAAAGGAAACTGCAACTTGATAACTTTGTTTTACTTTGCATCTTTTACATATTACAGAATATAAAAATACAATCAGCAAAATTTATAAAAATGATGAACCAAAAAAATTAAAGTTCATTCATTAAAAAAAACAATCAAAATCGTATGAGCGAACAGAGGGATTTCAGGTTTACAATGTTGTTCATTGGTCGGACATGTTTCGTTTGCATTTTTGTTGCTGTGAAACACGCCTAAGATGACTGAGAAAGGAGATTTCCTGTCCTGGAGAGCTGGTTTTAAGTCCAAGAGGTATGTCATTAAGTGAAGAGTGCCTGTATATTAAATGCCAGTACTCTTTCAAAGATCAGATTGGATAAATATTGATCCAGATTGTTGTAAAATGCTTTATACCCAATGTTATTTGTTTACTATTGAAGTCATTTAATGATTTGTAAACTAATAAGCAACTAATTTATCAAAATGATATAAGTTGCTTTAATTTCTGATAAGCGATTCATATTAATTAAAGTGTACCTCACATTTCAGAAATCTTATTTTTTATTCAGAAGATTTATGGTTCATCACTATTTTTTTTTTTTTTTTTTTTTTATACTGACATTGAAGCTTTTTTCTTTAACACTATTATGTCTGTTTGGTGGTAGTGCTGAACTTATCCACAAAATAATGCATTCAACATTTAAAAAAAATATTGAAGACAGATTTTTTTAATTGAAATTTAGCTTTTACAGCATCCAACTTTCATTTACCCAATAATATTAAAAAAATGAAAAAATGCAAAAAGTTCTTGATTGAAAAATTCAGAACAAAAACTTTAAATGTAAGAAAATTTTATGGTATTGACTAACAATTTGGCAATATTTGTATGAAAATGGCAGGTAACAAAACACTTTTTAGTCCTTCAATATTTCAAAACTTTCAACACTTTTTAACAAGAAAAAGAAATACAAAAGACAATACCAACTTTACTAGTCAACTTCAGTGGTTGCAATGATTACTTAGTAGTAGTAAGTTGGTTTTTTTTTTCCTTTAATTGGTGTGAAATCTCATTCTTTTTATTTAAACTCAAAATTTAAATTAAAGAGAAATAATTGAATATAGTGAATGATTAGAAAGCATTTGGTTAAGCATTTTTTTGTTTTAGATATAAGTTTAAAGTTCTGAGTTCCCCATTTTATATGTTTGTTGAAGCACCATCATTTTTGTTTCTTTTATTAGGAAAGTCAGTCTCAGCAATTAAAAGAAAAAGTTTTAGATGATGATGAAGATCGAAGAAATCCTCAGTATATTCCTAAAAAAGGAGGCTTTTATGAGCATGATGACCGTCTAGCAAGTGGAGATGAAAAAGAGTAAATTTTTTTCCATTTACTTTGAGTTTATTTTTATATCAAAATGCAGCATTTGTCCATTAATTCTCTTTCTTGCAGGGATTATCTAGATGAGTTTTTGATTTACAGTACATGCTTTCTCAAACCATATGCTAAGGCAAGGGCCAGCCATGAGGTTAATACATCTGAACCTTGGTTGAGATCTCGGGGCCATCAGAGATAGGACTTTCTTCTGTGTTTTACTGTTCTTTGGGTGAGCTCTAACTCCTAGATGTACTCTGGGCAACAATTCTTCGATTAAATAGCTCAGAGTTTTCACCCTTTGTCGAGGTCAAAGGTAAAAAATGTTAAAGAGCCTGGTTAAAAAAAATTATCAGAAAATGCCTGCATTTGCTGAAGATCTCAGATGTAGCATGCCATGCTTTTCACACTATTATATGTCACTTTATTCAGTGAT
This sequence comes from Thereuonema tuberculata, assembly GCA_023159025.1. Lineage (NCBI taxonomy): Eukaryota > Metazoa > Arthropoda > Chilopoda > Scutigeromorpha > Scutigeridae > Thereuonema > Thereuonema tuberculata. Next base: position 100,415,014 of record JAFIDM010000001.1, read on the forward strand.
TACAAAAAATAAGTATTCACATGTTGCATGGAGTTAGTAGATTGGATGGTACAATACTTGTATTGGTATCCTTGGAAAGGGTGAGGTTCTACAGAACCATATTCTCAATCATCAATTGAATAAGAAATTACATACAAACTAGATGTACCAAAGTTTGTTCTACAAGGTGATATTTTTCAATTATTTCAGAGGAATTATTTCTAATGCTCTTAACTTATAAAATAACAGTAATAAAAGGTATTTTTTTTTTTATTTCAATAAGAGATGAGAAGAAACCTAAAAAGAAACTTTGGAAGGATGAAGGCAAATGGATTCATGATCGATTTAAGGAAGATGAACAGAGACCAAAATCTCGAGAGGAATTAATAGCCATTTATGGCTATGATATTCGTAATGAAGATGGTCCTCCAAGGGCTCGACGAAGACGGCGCTATGGGTAAATATAAAGAGTTTTTTTTTTTAATACTAGAAAAACAGGTTTGTAATAAATTATTGCAAGGATAATGAAAAACAGCAAAAACAGTGATAGTAAATAAGTTTTTTAGAGCAAATCTCAGAGATGGTAGATGTTTCTTCTTTGCTAACAATGCTTTTCATTCTGAAAATTTCCATAGATAGTTTATTAATTCTTACACTACACTATTTCCTACACTAAACTATTAAATTTATTTTAGCAGAATCTGCAAATTTCCAGTAATCGGCATCAGGGTTTGAAAATTTGAAATGCTTCTATATTATCTAATCTTTCTTCCCGTTTTTTTGAAGAGAGTATTCTGTGTTAACTGACATATTTATTTGGATGGAAGGTCTAATTTTCCAATATTATTCTTTTTGTGTCAAATACTTTGGCCAAAGACTGATAGATACAAGAGAACGAATATTATCAGTTCTTGAAACTGTCTGATGTTGTCTCTCTGATGAACTGATGACAGTATTGATGTATATTTGGCAATTTATTAATTGAATGAATAACTTGATTTTTCAAGATAACCAAGTACAAAAGAAGCTTGGAAAGAAAGAGAGGAAAATTTACAAGTTTGTTAAATTCCTTAAACAATTGGAAGTATTTTGTTCTTTCAGAGAGAAAAAAAATGTAATAAAATTTTGCAGAAGAAAATGCTTGAAATCAATATTAGGAGTAAATGTGAGATTGTCTGATTTTTGGAAGAGATTTAGATTAATTTTAAGTAAGAGCCATGTCCAGTTACACCTTTTAAAATATTATTTTGAATGGAATCTGGTAAGATTGTTTGGTGGAATAATTCTGCATTTATGGAGCATTGTCTACTGCTTTTGAGAGTGTACATCTGTTGTCCTAGACCCATTAAATTGGGTCCTATTGAATATTTCCAATCTGTCCTCTTTTATCAGGACAATTATAACAGTCTGACCCTGATATTGTAGCTAGGATGTTGTGTCCCAATAGGTGAATTTCAGGTTTGTTATTGTTTGAATTTGGTTTCCTTTTCCACTGATACAACTATATTGAACTTCTTTCCTTCTGGTTCACCATATCCTAGTTTTATACAAATTGCAGTTTTTGTACATTTGTGCTTCACATTGTAGTAAGATGTTGGTATCAAAGATGACTTGCTGAATGATCGTTAATGTGCTGAATGATCATTGGTGCTATCTTTCAAATGTAAGGGCATACAATTTTGTAATTGTAAAAGTAGGAATGGTCTTGTTCTTACTATAGTTAGTATAAAAGCAAGTTCATCTTTTTTAAAAAAAAAAGGAAGCGAGTTTTATTACTATTCGCCCTAATAACAGGAATGATTAATAATAATAATAGTGTATTGGCATTAAATGTGTGTTTTAAAGACTTCATGTTTGTCATTTTGTAAATGTTGTTGTTAGGTTTAAGTCAATTTAATGTTTGGTCATTTGAATTGCTTTGTTTGTTAACAGTTCACATAATGATATTAACCTGTGTAAATTTCTTAATGCTTTTGTTTTTATGTGCTTTGCCAAGAAGCTTCTATATTTACAATTAAGAGTAAAAAGCACTAACTTTATATTCATCCTCATAAAAATTAATGTTTGAAGAAATCCTTAGTGATAGCATTCAGCTTCTTCTGGCTTTCAGACATTTAAAAAAAAAAAAAATCTGAATCAATCAAAACAATTAAAAATTTGCAGTAAGGATTTTCAAATAAATAAATAAACAAACGAAATATGGGTGCTTTTTAAAAACTTCTACAAAAGTTGTTATTTTTAATGTGTTAATAGATTTAACAAGGCTTTTTGTTTTTGTTTTTCTTTTTTTTATTTACTACAAACTATTCTTGTAAAGGCAATTGGAATGCAAGTTTATCTAACATAGTTAAAAATTACAACAATACCTTTACAAGTATTTAGAAAGCTCTGTTACATCAAATGTTTGTAACAAATTATGTCCATAGTTTTATGAATGCTATTAATTCATTTATACATCAAACAAATTTCTTTAAAACCCGCTGAGCAACACTTATGGCTATCTGTTGCATTCTGAAGGCCTCATTGAAAAACTATTCATGAAGGATTTACGACCTATTCTGCCTGAAAGACTGTCCAACAAATCAAAAATTATACTTTCATTCATAACTCCTTTTTTTTTTTTTTAATAAAATAAATCCTGCTTAGAGGAGATTCGAACATTACAGAAAATATATACAAAATTGTATTTTAAGTACAATTCTGAAGTGTTTTTCTCTTTTTTTTTTATTATAAGCAAAAAAAAAAAAAAAAAAAAAAGTAGTACACAGAACAATAAAAAAAAAAAAGGGCCTTAATTTTTTTTTTTTTTTTTTGTTTTTTTTTTAATGTATGTTCTTTTTTTATTGTATAAGGAGTTATCTTATTTTGATTGAAAAGTATTGTAAGCCTGAAGACTGATAAGATTTTTCCTTCATATAAGTGGGATGATTATGGTAATAAGTTGATTTAATTGTTGTGAGGGTGAATCAGCAATTATTTAATCTTTCTTTCTCTCTTTCTCTTCTTTTTATTTTTCATGCTTACTTTTATGGAGGCTGTTGTCTCCTTTCAATGTGGAATTCAGTGTTTGTACAAAAACTTCCAGTAATATAAAAATGTAAGTTTTAGAATGTAAAATAGACTTCTTTTATATTCAGTATTTGTGTGTATATTCAACTTAATCATATTAAGAGTTTATTATAAAATTTGTATGTTTGCAGATTTTTTTTAATTATTATTTATTAATAGCTGCCAAGAAGTGATAGACCATAGACACCAAATTTCAAGAAGCAAGCAAAAATGTTATGTTATGTGCACGACAGTGTAAAACTTCACTGAAAGAAGTTTGTTTTATATGCTAGAAGTTTTCTTTCTTTTCTTTTTTGTTGTTGTTAAATTAGAATTCATTGTAACAAGACACTTAGTTATATACATCATAAACTTCTGTCATTAGAAAAACTACCCCCTTTAATCTGTCTATATTTCATCATTTTTTGCAAACGACTTCATCAGGACAATTTGAGGAACATGTTCATCATTGCTAACTCAAATTATATTCATAACAAATTAGAGAAGAAAGACCTCAAATTATCCTCATGAAGTCTTATACAAAAAATGATGAAATATAGACAGATTAAAGGAGACACTTTTCCGAATGACAGAAGATTACGATGTATATATTTTACTGTTAAGAAGACATTTTAATGAAGACACTTAGTTGTTTGTAAAGTTATGATTATAATTTTTTTTTTATTGAATATCTGTTTTCTAGGTAAAAGATCCAAACAAAAATTTTTGTGTTTGATACTTTGTTTATTTCTTTTCTAATATCTGAAGAAAATTTTAGCTGATAAAATAATAATTTTGAGTCTTTTTTAGTCTTTGAATGGTACTTATAAAATTACAGCATGTTTAATGAAAGTTTAACTTTCCTTCATGAAACAAGAAAAGTGAAAACTGTTTCTGCCCATTAATAGCATTTGTGGCAAGCCTTTAGTTTCCAATACAGCATACTGAAATTCTCTCTAATGAATTTCTGTTTATTTGCTCCGTGCTGTCACTGTGATCAGTTGTGAAGTTCTTAATCTTAAAATGTTTGATGATGATAGGAGAGGGATATTCTGGTTGAAGACAGTTAATGAACATGAAACAGTTTTCCTTGTCCTTTGAAATTAGCTCATATGCTTGTTACCAGTTTGTTCTTTTTTTTTTTTTTTGTTATTTATGATTAGAGAAAATATTGTTTTGAAGATTTTTATCTGAACTTTTACCTTAACTGTTTTCATTTGCTCTTTCATTAGGAAATTATCAATATTAAATTTCAGTAGTCAAAATAATTGAGAGAAATGAAGTGAACGAAATTTCACCACATTTGGAATTTGAAGTAGGAGAATATTTAAATATCTAGTAAAGGAAACAATTTCTTGAATTCATTAGTTATCTAATGTTATCAATACTAGTTATCTTGAAACTTCCTTACTTAAGATGATTAATAAAGATCTCTTTTTGATTTCTTTTGAATTATAGGCGAGGCCCAAATAAATATACCAGAAAATGGGAAGATGAAGATGCCTATGGGAAGACACTGCAACGAAGGAGAGGTACTCCTGATATCATTCGCCGCGGACGTGGTGGTAGTGGAAGAGGGACAAGAATAAGCTTTGGTAGTTCCATTTCACGTCCTCTGAGGCAAGACTTCCGTCCTTTCTCCAATAATCAGGATGACCGATCTGTAGAAGAATCTGATGACAATAAGTTGTCTGTACATTCATCTCAGAGCGATTCTGAGGTGAGTGAGAAAGTGGAAGTACGGGAATCTCATCCTAGTGTCAGTGAGAGTGTTCCCCACAAAGAGCCACCTTCCTCTGACCTCTTGAAGGATATTTACAGTGAAAAGCAAACACAGACCGAAGTGAAACGCCCTTACGTTCCTCGTGGGGGTGGAAGAGGTTGGAGAGGCGGAGGCGGTGGAGGAGGTGATAGAAGGACTTTCAACCGAGGAGGTCGAAGAGAGTTTCATAGATACTCTAATGGGTCTTCAGACTCATCTCAACTTGTCCGTGGAATGGAAAAACTTAACATCCGCACAAACGACAGGAATGAGAATCTGCATAAGGATATTCGAAAGGAAACAAGTAAGATGATTAACTTTTTAAACTCTTATAGTAATAGCGATCTGTAGTAATCGTTATTAATATATTGCTGAAGTAGCATGCCATGATTTAATGTACTGTATTTAATGATTACTAAGTTAAAAACTGGTTAGGTAAGATATTAGATAAGTTTAATTATCTAACATTTGATATTATAATAATTATTATAAAATCACCCAGTTTTACTTATTTTTAAAACCGGTTTTTACTTATTGTTAGTTCTACAGAGGATTGATAGCTGTATATAATAATGAATTCAGTATGACATATCTCTAAGAGAATCCTCTTTTTCATCATCTGTTATGTTTAGTGTGTCACAACATCAGACAATCGCTCTGTAATGTAGTTTCCACTGGAGAAGACTTCATTGTAGGGATATCAGGGGAAATACGGGAGTACTTCTCCTTTGTAGCTTTCCAAAGACTGTCAAATGTGTCTGCAACGCCAGTTTCTCAGGGTACATTTTGTGATGTTGCCTTAGGGCATTCTCTGTTCCAGTTGGTACTACTTGGTGATTTCTTGTGTGGAATGCCTTGATACTGCAAGATCACTATATGACCTTGGAAACATGACACTTACTGACCAATAAGCCATTCATTCTTTTGATTCTGTTTTATAATCTCTGTGTAATTAAATTTTGCATGAAAAGGGCTGTAATATACTCATCTGAAAAAAGTACAGTAAAACCCCGTTATTACGCTCCCGCTTATAGCACTATCCCGTTCTTTACGCTCCTTTCATACGGTCCCTGGAATTTTCTATGTAACTCTGTATACTTTTACCCTCTTATAACGCTTCAAATCCCGCTTGTAGCGCTTTTTTTATATCGGAAATTTTGTATCGAAAAGAAATGTAACACTGTAAAGATTCTTTTCTTTCCCTGGTAGGAGGGAATCTTTGAACTCTTTGAAGTGCGGGTCTGTGATACAGTAAGTTAGTGCAAAATGTCGAAGTGGAAATCTCTTTTTGTAAGTGAAAAATTGCAAATTCTCCGTAAGTACGACGAGAATTCTACACTAAGTCAGAAGGATTTCGCAGAATCTCTAGGAATTCCCTCATCCAGTCTGAGAACAATAATAAAAAATAAGAATGGAATTACCAATTCAGCGAAGGGTGGTTGCAAACGTAAAAAAGTAAAGTGTGGAAAATATGAAGATGCCGAGGAAATTCTAATTGAATGGATTCATCAGTCCCGTGATGCATCAGTGCCATTCAGTGACCCAATCATTCAAGAAAAGGCGCGTGAAATAGCGGGCAATGCACTAAATCTGCTCCGAAAATATATTAAGTGTTGCTCCTAGTGGTGTATCAATTGATGTTAATAGTTACTTGAACCGCATTGAAAATGTCATAATTCATAACAGTAGCACACACACACGGCAAACCACAATCAAAGATTTTTTTAATAGGAAATAAGCTCACATTTGCACTATATCTATTGCAGAATCAAGTATCTTTCCTGTAAAATGGTGTCTAAATGTTTCCCCATCTCATAAATCATTTCCCGTCTATAGCGCTATCCCGCTTATTACTCTTGTAGGTCATGGTCCCTTGACGAGCGTAATAACGGGGTTTTACTGTATTTAATTTAGGAGCTACTTCAATTACATATTAAAACATGTCTTCATTCCTGTAAATTTTGATAAGTCGATAGCTAGCTTGTTCACATTCAGTTATCACTCAAACACAGCCCTCAGTCGAATTTGTTTTTATATATAGCTATCAATCTAGTACCTATTCACTTGGTGATAATCATTTGTTTATTTCTTGTCTTCCAATAAATGACAGTTGGGATGGATTCCATTTGCTGTCCTACTTTGAAGGGAACTTTCAGCTTATATAATATTTGGATGCTGGAATTAGCTTCATTTGTTTATTCTCTTTAATTTGATGGCTTTTGATAACAAAAAAAGTAACTTACAAAGTCATAAATATAAGCAATGTAAGTTCAAATAAAATGAAAAGTTTAAATTTAAAAATTTAAAGTCTTAATCTTAATCTTACTTAACCAGGTTAACTATTAAGTATACATAACTAACCATCAGCACCTATAACTCAGGTATTCTAAACACAAGTATATCTAATTGAAAAAAAAAAAAAGGAAAAATATTAACATGAATTCAAATTTAAGCCTAAGTCTAAAAAAATAAACAAAAAAAAAAAATATTGCTTGTTTTCTTTTGATGACTATGTAACATAATATATCGTGATTAAATATCTCATCACAATAAGTATAATTTTATAAGTCATATATGTAAATTTTGTAGTATTAGTTCTTTCTGTATTCTTGTTTTTTGTTTTTTTTTTTTCTTCTTTGTGATTTATTATTGAATTGTTGTGAAACTGTTATAAATGTTACACAATGTATAGACTCATTACCAGTACCTACAACACAGGTGCTCTTATGTCACCTAGTAGGACTGGTCTTGTGTATTAAAAAATCATTTATATTAATAATAAATAAAAAAAAAAAAAAAAAAATAGTAATATCATAGAAATATAGAAATTTTGATATTTATGTATGGGCTCAGTTACTAAAACTGAAGTTTTGGGGAATTAATTCACTTCATGGAATAAAAGGAATACAAAAAACTTCATCCCCCTTACTCCGTGATATGAGTTAATTCCCAGAAATCATTCATTTTCATTAGTCATGTAATGTTTCTAAATCTGGTAAATTATGTATTTAATAGAAAATTTAATATTTGAAATCTGCATATACAGGGTCCGACAAATTATCTCCCGGAAATTTGAAAAGTAAATAAAAAAGGCAACAAAGGTGCTATTCAAAAATTTTTAAAATCAGAAAGAGCAATGTTTGCCATTTTGTTTTGTCAACTAAGCATCTGTTATCACTTCTTTTTAAGAATTATATTGTCCAAATGCTTGCCATCATGTGCTACACATTTCTGAAGTGATGGGGGAGTTACGACCTTGAGTAGCAGTGATTATTGTTTTGCATTTCAGGCTACGTCGAGACGCTAAAACTTCTTGATGGGAAACCATATTGTTATTGATTAAAAATTCATAGAAACTGGTTCAGCTTTAAAAAGGAAACTAGAACGGTAAACAGTGCAGCGTTCGAACACCACAGATTATCGAAGCAATGAAGCAGGAATGTCTGGTCGGAGTGTGAGGAGAACACGTAGATCTTTCCATACAAAGTGATGGTTGGACGGAACTCAATGAACATGAGCGACGCAGAACTTGAGGGTGAGGCTTCAGGAGTGTGTAACACATGACAGCAAGCATTTAGACAATATAATTTTTAAAAAGAAGCGATACGACAGTGCTTAGTTGACAAAACAAAATAATAAACATTGCTCATTCTGATTTTAAAATAAAATTTTGAATGCTATCTATGATGGCTTTTTTTATTTACCTTTCAGAACTGAGAGGTAATTCTACCAGATCTTGAATAAGGATTTTGTGTTGTTCTGTTACAGTGGTTTCCTCTTCTCTTGTAAACTGGATAGGTTGACACTGATTCTCTGGTTCTTAATGTTTATATGTAGTCTGATTCAACTTGTTTGCTCTGTACTAGCCTACATTTATTCTTGTGGTTCCACTACAGTGAACTTACTGATTATATTAAACAACTGCTTTTTCATTTACCTTGGAAACATTCTATTTCGCATTTCTGTGTTAGCTTCAGTAGTCTTTGCAATTTTCCACATTGCTAATGTAACAAGTGATTTCTCTTTTTATATCAAACAAGCAATATTCAATGCTTTCTTCTTAAATCATATCGTCTAATTATAATGAGCCTTTACTGTTGTTTGGAGTTGGTATTGCTGAACTTATTTTTCAGTTGTGTAGAAACCACTGATTATTATTTATTTTCTTTATAAAACCACTGATTAATATTTAGTTTCTTTATAAAACCACTGTAAGGAATGAATATTTATCATAAGCCGTATTAACAAATAAAAAATATCACACATTTAAAACGTAACAAAAAAACATACTAACATAAACAGGATGTTTCGATCTGCAGGAAACTGCTCTCTTAGTTTGCCAGTTTTTCAGCTGAAGATAACCTGGCATTTTTCTGCAGATCGAAACATTTTTCCTGTTTTATGATAATATTTTTTGTTATTTTTTTTTAAGTGTGTGCGATATTTTTTAATTTGTTAGCATGGTTTTTTTGAATCCTTTCTGCAGTTTTTATTTAATGATTTCGTTCAGTTGTTTGAACATTGAAAGCATTGTTTACCATATTTTTACAATGGAATATACTGTTCTTTTATATAATATTGACTTCAGTGTTATTGAAACAGTAAATTTAAATGTGCTTCTGAAGAAAATTCTGATTCTCTTTATCAGTCATCCCCCTATCTGTAATCCACTGACTCTTGATACTTTGACGATTCATAAAGGATCAGTCTTGGGTTTAAAAGACAGGGGATTTAAAAACATTAAAGAGACATTAAACAGTATTGAAGAGAAAAAAAAAAAAGCAAGCAACTTTGACAATTTTTAGAATGGGTTTTAGGTATTTATATTTAAAAATTAACATTTCTCTATGAATACCTAAAGACAGATATAAAGTTTGTGTTTTTTTTTTTTTTCATGTTTTTAAAAAGAGATTTAGATGACTAATAATTCCTTACAGAATAGAAGTTCTTCTTAAGAAAAAATAATATTTCTACTTGTTTCAATTTGTTATTAAAGTATTTTTTTATATAAATTCTTTTCTTTTGAAGTTTTACCAGTGCAGCTTAATTCTGGTTCTTCGGGAGATGGGAGACGGCAAGCCACAATTCCACCCCGACTTCAGGAAGCAGCTACGTCTGCCAATAGACCAAAGCGTTATTCATCACAGCGACAGCGCAACTTACCTGAAGCACCATCATTTCAGCCGCCGCCGCCACCACCTCCTGCACCACCACAAATACCACCACGGTTCTATGATCCTGGTGTGGAATATCCCGTTGCAGATGCAGGTAAGTACTTTGATATAAACAAGGCAAGGATAAGAAGAGAAAAATGGAAAATCTGTAACTAGATTTTTAACACACACACAAAATATAGATTAATTTAAAATATTTAAAAGCACTAGAAATAATCTGAAAACTTGTAATAAAGAGATGTTTGACAAGAACTTTCAGAATGATATACATATGACATGACATGCTGAAAATGCTGACGATTCATTTTTGAAACAGCTGAAAATGAAGGTCGCATGATAAAAATTACATCTGTTGAATCAATATAGTTAAATAGAAATAGGCCAATTCCACTCTTTTTTTTTTGAATGGTTTCATATAACAGTTTTGATTTATTTATAAGAAAAATGTGTGCATTTAGTAATAACACAGCTGAATCCATCTTTTTCCATTCCTTCCTTCCACCACCTGATAATTTTTGATTAAGGTTGAATTTCAAACTATTGGTACTTTACAGGGCGATTCATCTTGAAGTGATTTGACATTTCAAACAGTTCAGCTTTTACATTTTGTACGTTGGTCAAATACAATGAAGGTTCTTTGTTAGTAGAAACTTGAAAAGTATTCTTTTTTTCCATCATCGTAATTGAATCTATGTCGGGTGTTTTTCTTGAGCAATTGAGTTGTTGGTTCTCATTAGAATAAGAACTTTCAATTTGAGCTTTTTTTTTTTTTTAATGAATGCTTTGCTAGCTTCTGTTTGTCTTGCCTTTGAAATCTTATTTCTAGTTTATATTGCTTTTTGAAAATTTACTCTTTGAGTCACTTTTATTAATGTTTCATTTGACCAAGATCTAAATATGTTCAAGTCTTTGGAAGTTTTTTTTTTTTTTTTCAACAGTATCTGTATCTGTTAAAATTGACTCGTGCATTCTGATCTTCCACTGACTTGTTGAAGACATGAGTCATTTGAAGCAGCTTCAATGCTTGTCATTCCTTTACACACCCATTTATATTTGTGGTGATGCATGGCTTATTCAAATCGAATTCATCTCCAAGTACAATGTTAGGAACTTTGTAAACTCACAAAAATATTTATCTATTTCTGTGAAGGATTTCATTCGCTTGCTCCCTCCACAACTCTTTGCAGTGCAATCTTGCCATGTCATTAAACTAAGTGTGATGTCTTTGAATTTATTCATTCCAGTTCATTTCATTTCACTGGAAATAGATAATTTCTCAGATCAACATTCCAGTCAATTGATTCTATCCAAAGTTTTGCAGTCTGTTGTCTCTGTGATACTTTTTCCATATCAATCATGTATGGAAAACAACTGGAATTATCAGCTGCCTTGATAATATTCACAAGGCCCATAATTTAGTTGTGTAATATTTTACATTACGGTCCATTGTTCAGATTCCCTGATAAACAGTGTAACTATATTCCTGTTTTTTTTTTTTTTTTTTTCCTTCCAACACTATTTAAATATTTATCTTTTCTTCTGTCTGCAAATCTCTTTCCATAGGTCAGTTTATTAGCTGCTACATTCATCAGTATTAGAATTTCAGAATCCATTTTTTTAGCTCTTGGAGTGTCTTGAATAGAAGTTCACTATTAGAGATGCTTTTATTCATCTTTATTACTGCTGCTTGCAAAGACAGATTTATCTCAACAAACATGGCTATTTTCAAACGAATTAGTTTATAAATAATAAACACTTTTACGCTGTTCTGGCATGGCCAATCGGTCTGGACAGCAGTCTGCCGTGCGGCCGTTGTTGGAACCTTGGTTTGAATCCCGGCATCGGCATGGCTGTTTCTTTCTTCTGTGTTTCGTCCGTTTCTACCTGGGACTTACTACTTCAGTGTTATTCTGGACTTGATGTGAATCTCATCCCCCTTCTTGAACTTTACTAGCTCCACCGTGACTGTTGTCATACGGGGCTATTGTCCGTTTCCTTAGTTGGCCCAAATCAACGTAAAGAAGAAGAAACATTTTTACATATTAAAATAATAATTCTTGCTCTTTAAATGTTCTCCTAATTTACTAAATACACATTGAAAACAAAATAATAATAAAACACATGAAACACTAAAATTCAAAATCTTTTCAAAGGTGTTTATAGATATTATTAGTTGATTAAGTGGTCATTTAATCTTTGGTAAACTACATTAGCAATGGAATACTTAATACAGCCCTTGTGAATAGATTTGGAAATTTTTGTCAATTGGTTATTGTTGTTGTTCAGATCTTTGCATCTAGTACATAAATTCAGTATCAAACTTTTCTTTAATCCATTTATTTTCTTCAAATTAATAAGTTACTGATATTTACTATCTTTTTTCCCCCAGCCAAATGAAATTCTTATAAAATTTCTATTTTATTAAATATCCCTGCTATTACAGAAGACATATTGTCTATTTTTAGCAGCAAAAATTATATAATTAGAGCTTTTTTTTTTTGTTTTTGTTTTGGTGTTTACTTTTTTAACATTCTCAATAGATATTTACGGAAATTACTGAAAATGATGATGATGATAATGACACCACTTTTGAAGACAAGATTGAAGTCTTAGAGACAAAGCATGGAAAATTGTGAAATGAGTGAAGAATTTCATGTTGCTGAAAATGGTTGATATATTAATTGTAATAAGCAAACATTGTTTTAAATTCAATGTATTATTGAGTAAATTCTGTGGTATTAAATCCAGACTTCAACTGCCAAAGCTATTAATAAGCACATTATTTATAAACACTTAGTAGAAGGTTCACATATTGAGCATATCGGCTATCTATTATACTGCAGACTAACTACAATAATTCTCCATGGACAGAAGATTTTACGTCCACCAGAAACACAAATCGCATACCCATAAGGAAAAAAAAAACTCCTTCAAAATCGGATTAGAAAAGAAAATAAGGACATAGGCATCTTACTCAATGTGTGGAAGGAAACTAGCCATCTAACATATAAGATAGTGGAGGAAAGATTTCGAAAGTTAATAATTATTCCTACGTAGATACCGATCAATAATCAAAGATTAAGTACTATAAGGAAGAGATTTCAAAGATATACTAAAAGTGAAAAGCAGAAATAGGCTTTTTAACGTTAATCAGAAACAGTTTAACAGACAATTAATGAAAAAAAACAGAAGCAAATTGAGACACCACCAATGGAGATGTTTTGGAGGAAAATGGTCTGTCCCAATTGAAGCAATTGGTCAGCCTTAAAATGAAAACAGTACCAATATAAACACAATTGATGGTCGAGATTAATATCCTGGTCAAGAGGATATTCTAAATACTATGAAGAAAACAAGTAATTGGGAAATGCCAGGCCATAATTGGACTCAGAATTATTGGAGTAAGAAGTTCACAGTTGCCCCAAAAGTCTTTAGCAATAGTATTTTATCATCTACTTTAAAACCCATATGAAACATCATATTTTGTAGCTCATGAAATAACATACTTAATGACTAAAGATTCAGAAATATCCGACTACGTATAGACTTATAACTTGCCTTTCTACACTATATAAATTAATGGCTAAATTTTTAGCAGAGTAAATAAATAGTCATCTTGAAAAATACAATATTTTTAAAAAATACAGAAGAGCAAAAGAAGTTTAAGAGTATGTATGGTGTGAAAGAAAAATAGATAGTAATTCTTAATGAAGCTACGGAATAATCTCTCATCAGCATGTATTGACTATAAAAAACAAAAAAAAAAACCCCTTAGACAGTGTTCCTCAATCACGTTTATTGGAAGCATGAAGCAGACTATGGTATTATCAGATTTTTTAAATGTATAATTGTGGAAACCCAGCTTAACTATAGAATTCATAACAAAACAATTATTTAAAATTTATACCAGTAAGAAGATATATTTTTTCAGGGGATTCTGTATGACCTTACACCCACTCTTCAAGTAATAAGCAGTTCAAATTATTATAGATATAAAATAAATAAATAAAAAAAAAATCCTATTTAATATAAAATGAACAATCTGATGTATATGGATGACATAAAATTATATTGTTCCACTAACAGGGGTGTTTGTGCTCCGGGGAAACCCCGGAATTCCGGGGATTTTGAACTTCGATACCCGGAAATTCCGGGGATCGTTGTTCAAAAGGAAGTAGGAATAATAATGAATTATTTATTTTGATCTGGGTAATTTTGTTTGCTTTGAAAGCAGAAAACGCAAGGTCAGTGTGTGTGGTGAAAACTTTTCCTTTCTTTCTCCAAAGGCAGTGATAATGCGTGAAAAGAGGGAAAAAACTTCTTTTTTGTTCTTATTGCGAGTTATGACTCATTCCCCCGGTTCTCGGACATTCTCTTCTGGATTCTTTTCGGCAAGTAGGTAAGTAAAAAAATTGTTGAAGGGGTGTATTCTTGCTTGCATTCCCAACAACTCACAAAGGATGCTTTAGCTCGGAAAAAAAAAATACTAAATGGGTTATTTGTTATGCAAAACAAAACTTTATTGCATATGGCATTATATTCAGCAGTATTACCAAAGTTCAACACATATATTAAATTATTTGAAACAAAAAAACCAATGCTTCATTTAATACATTCCAGTATTTATAAATTGATGGCAAAATTTTTCTCTTTTTTTATGAAGCCAGAAAATATAGAGTGCACATCTTATAATGATTTATTAAAGGTTGATGTCACAAATCCAGAATTCCATCTACCTAGCAAAGTAATATTTACTGGTGCAGAAGCTTCCACTCTACTGAAGAAATTATCAAAAAATCATCCAATAGCAAAAGAATTCCAAATTTCTCTGATGAAAGCTTATACTAATACAGCACAGCATATGAAACAGAAATTACCCCTTAAAAATTCATATCTAATTAGTTTTACAGCATTAGATCCAGAGCTAAGAGATAAAACCAGTACAATATTAGCTTTTGAAAAATTATCATCTTTTATGTCCCATATTTTTAGTGATAATGAAAAGTCAAAAGTAGAAGCTGAAATAAGGTTATACCAGAGTGATATTGATATCACCAAAGAAATGCTCTACACATCTGATGAAAGTGGAAATCAAGTCAAGTGTACAATTGATAAATATTGGTCTAAAGTTTTTAATTTAAAAGATGATTTCACAAATGATTATAAGTATCCTACATTGGCTAAATTGGTCAAAGCCTGCCTTAGCTGCTTCCATGACCCATTAGTGGAAAGTGCATTCAACTTAATGGATACACTTGTCACTGACTATAGAACCTCTCTTAAGATTGATTCCCTAGATGCAGTGCAGACTATTAAATATGATTTAATGGCTTCTAAAGAAACCTCATGTGAAAAATATGGCTCAAAAAATCCAATACTGATCTAATTCACAAAGATCTCTTACTGAATATGAACAGAAGTTGGAAAACAATATCAAGAGGACTTAAAAACATGTATTTCAGATGAGTCACCTATAAAAGTCTCTGAAAAACCTTGTACATTAGCAGAAAAGCAAACTGCTTCTACCTCTGCATGTGCAGTTCTCAAGGAAATTTCTTCAACTGTAAATGAGGAAAATAAAAGTCAACCTTCCTGCAATTATGAAGTTCACCACAAAAGAAAGACAAGCCCACAAACATCAGAAAATAAAAAAAAGCAGCAGAAATTAGATAATTTTTTTTTAAAGAATTAATTCAGGTAATTTAAAATATTTACATAAAATGTAGTAGTTTATATGTTTGAAAATTTATGGTTATTAATTTTGCAAAAAAAGTAATTCATTGAACTTTTATAATTAGGTCATTCAATACTTCATAATTGTAATTTTTCATTTCTCCCCCCCCCCCTTCTCGAAACTCCAAAATGTCGGTAGTAAGTCCGTAAAAGTTTCAGGGGATTTTTTGGGGTCCCACAAACACCCCTGCACTAACCATAAACGGAAAGCATGATTGCCATTCAAGAGAGTATTAAAAACAAAGAATTACAAAAAATATACAATTGATGATCATACATTACATCAGAGAAATGCAGTGCGCACAAAAATTAACCAGAATTATAAATACTTTCTATAAATACAGCCCACAAGCAGTAATGGAAAAATAATAAAATTATATTGCGAAAGAGAAATAATCACAGAGAATGCAAATCCATAGTAGCAAATTAGATATTATCCTGTTAGAGAAACAAATAAAAATTAAAAAAAAAAAAAAAAAATACCAGGATCTTGCTTTTGAAATTTGCCAGACGTCCAACTACAACATATCAAAATTTAGGTTACCATAATTTCAGCAATAGCACTAATTCCAAGGCACTTCAACAAAAATCTAAAAAAAAATAGGAATAGCATTAGACCCTTACAGCTCAATACAAGGGCGTTCCAGCACAACCTTATGGCCAGAGCGGAGGCCTTTCAAGAAGCAGATGTTCAGTTTTATTTTCATTCAGTTTTAACTATTAATGGAAGGAAGGAATTTTTATTTTGGCTTTGTGGGTAATTTATGTAAATATTAATGAGATTTTAAGTCTTCACATTAAAAGTAGAAATGGTTCTTGTTGAACCTTAAAATATTTTTATTTCAAAATTATGAAGAAGTTTAAGAATTAAAAAAAAAAAAAATGAAGAAAACAAAATAATCCTTACGATTCATTTATTAAAAAATATAAAAATAATTATTTTTATTACTTGACTGCATGTTTGTTTGTTTTTTTATTTTATTTTATGCTTGAAGACTGACTTTTTAAATAATAAAAATATGTAAAAAAAAAAAAAAAAAAAAATCAGCAAATAAAATAGATTTTTATATATTGGGATTTGACACATAGCAAGGGAGATCTTATAAATTTACTTTAGCACCTGACAAACCATAAAAAAAAAAAAATATTTCAACATATTTGGAATAAAATTTCTGATAAAAAAATTAGCTGGCTAAAAAGAAAAGCTTTTAAATAGACCAGTGTAATTGAGGTCCTAAAAGTAATTATAAATAACTTAATGATAGTAAAATTTAAATCCAAACTCTTAATTAAAAAGAAGTAATGTTTCAATTTTTGTTTTTGAAAAACTAATGCTCTTGAATTTTGAACTGAATACCTTACCTTGCAGGCACATTCTTTTTTTTTATATATAATCTTTTCTCATAATTTTCTGTCTAAATAATTTCTAAGTTCTTTGAGCTTTAAAGTGTTGGCTTTAAAACTTTTTGTTATTATCATTTTAAATTTTGCAATAATTTAATGAAATAATGTATTCTCAAGTATTCCACAAGATATTAAAAAAACCCACTTAGTCATTAAAATATCAAGAGGCACCTGAGAAGGATCTTAGTATAATTTTTGTTAAAGAATAATTACATAATACTAAACTTTAACTTCAGGAATGGAACAACTCAAATAATTGAAGGTATCAGGGATGCCTTTGCAATATCTCAATTTCTAAGGGTAAAGGGCTTCTTAAAAATGATGCAATTACTTGATATATTTTTTTATTATTGTATCACTTCTGAAGCTGAGATATTAAAAATAAGACTATTTCTTGTGATGGTGTTTTCAGTTCTTGTATTTGACAACAATGCATTTTGTGTAATTTTTGTTTTGCTCTTCTTGTAAAAGTGCTAACTGTTATTTGCATGCAGTGTTTGAGATACATTTATTAACTTAAACTAGAGGAATTCTTCATTTCATCCTTAGGGGATTTCCTCTTCCTTCCTATTGTCTTATTTAATGATTAACACCACTCCCAATTCTATTCACATTTTAATTTAGAAAATTATATCGAGGTCAACATCTACTTCTGTTGACAAAGCAATTGCTCTTCTGCTATTTCTGTTTCTCTTTTATGCTCTCACTTGATATATAATCTTCAGAATAAAATCAATTTTATTTTGAAATTTTTTATACCAAAAAAAAACAAAACAAAACAAAACCCTTTGATATTATTTGCTGCTGTTCTGTGCCTCTCTCTTATCATTGTATCTTTATTTTGAGAACAATTCATTTGAGAGTACTTAATATTATTCTACTAGGATTTCAACCACCTATTTATGCTGAGGCACCACCGGCGACCAGTCCTCCTCAGGCAGCACCTCAGTTAATTGCGCCACAAGCATTCCAGGGATACAGTCCTGCTTATCAAGAAACCTTTGGTAAACAATCTGTTGACTGTTTTCAAAATAGTTCGATAGTACAGACAGTAACTGATTATAGTGATCAAACTACCACAGAATTATTTTTTATTTTTTATTGTAGCAATATATAGTCCTTAGTTATTATTATTTTTTTTTTTTAACAAATATCATAGTAGTAAAACTTTGTTTATTCAAATCCTTTTTTTTATGCATGCAAAAAAATATATATTATTTTATTTAAGCTGCATTTTTTTGATTGGTTATTATTTTTTTTTAGTTAAATATTAAATAGAAATAGCTAAAAGCAAATTTCGATCCTCAGCTTTTTATTTCCTCTCATTAAATAATGTGATGATAAGAGTAGTGTTTAATTTTCCATTGACTCCTATCCTTTTGAGTGTTTTGTGTTTTATTGCTTGCTGCTGCTGTTTGTATTATGCATTGTTTCGTATGCTTAGGTTTTCCTTACACTAATTTAATGTAGAATTTAATATTTAATTACTTGCTTCATATAAGGCTCACAATTGAGAATTATTCAAACTTCTCGCATATTTACTGTTCAGTATTCAAATTTACATGTTGTTCACTTTTGTTCTTATTATGTAGAATTATCAGTTACAAAAGTTAAATTGAATATATGAAAGTTAATTTTTTTTTCCAGTTTACGTATTATTCATTACATAAAATGTGCAATTTTCTTGTTAAAACTGTTTATAAAATTATTTTTGTAACAAAAGGATTGATGGTGCTGTTTTGACTAAAATTCAATGTCTTATAAATAGTGAAAAAAAAAAAAAAAAAAAGTAACGAAGAATTCTTCTGCCAAGATCAAAGTGAATATTGCTATAGATGATTGTTTCAGATGGTTTCCATAATAAACATCACCGTTTGTATATATTTTTTACTTCTTTTCAGGAATTTGCATAAATCCAATTAGTCCTTTTCTGAAGAATTAAATCATTTTCTTATGTTTTAATGGAAATAAAAAATAACCAAAACTTAAAGGTAAAGGCAAGTCAAACTATTAAACAACTGACCCCTTATCTTGTAACCTTTAAATTCTTAATCATTTGAAATATCTCACCAGAGAAGAAATCCTTTTAAGTTTCCACGTCTGTAAAGTTAACAAGATTTTCAACGTTTTGTTAAATACGTTTCAGATAACAAAAAAGTTGTTGACTGATGAAGGTTTTTAATCGTTAGGACCTTGTTTTTTGGAGCTCAATCTAACCATGAGTTTTCTTAACTTGGATCTTCAGGATTTGGGAAAACACTCACCTTGTTATCTCCAGTCTTAATTACCATTTCCATTTTAATAAGCACTTATTATCTACGTTCCAATATTGTTTCACACTACTGGTTTTTCCATGTAGATTTTTTTTTTGGGGGGGGGGTATTTCTTTTTGTTTATTTTCAGTCAAATATTATTTTCTATCTTCAGCATGAAAATATTTTTGTACTTAATTTTTGTAGATAATATTCCTACTCAGTTCTTAGATAGAACCTTGTGTCGAAGCCAAAGAGCAGGCTGCTTTGATGACAGCCATTATTCCAAAACTTACTGCCAAGACCTCAGATAAGAAAGTTTTCCTTCACTAATTGCATTAGCCTTTCAGAATCTTTCTCATTGCCTATTTAGGAAGTTTTCTGAAATTTTATTCTAATGTATTTAATTTTGTGCAGGATAACATAATTGTGTTCACATATTTTAATGTTTTTTTTTAAATGGTTCTTGTCCAATACATTTACCAGACATCTTGCAAATTAGAAGCAGCTTCCTTCCCAATTTCATTTTCAAGTTTTAGATGTAACAATGCATTATGGAAATAATTATGAAATATGGGAGTGAACGGAAAACACTCTTACTTACAGGATGAGGAGGAAATGTTGTAATTTCTCAATGCATTGCAAACTGACTTTGAGTAATACTATAAGGAAGGCACAATGTGAAAGACAAAAGTCCCTTGAGGATTTACGAGTGTCAGAATAATATTTGTCACTTTCTGCCCACTTGCTTTCAAATCTACAAACATCAAAATAACATTTCCATAAACCATACAACGATACCAAGAATATTAATTTGTTGGATTCCATGTAGCCAATATCCCTACTGCAAGTGGGACAAATCAACAGACCATCTCCCTACACCACATTTAACATGAAAATTTTTAAGCCAAAGAATAAGTATTTCATACACAGTAACCCATTTGCTTGACTGCGGCCTGGAGGAACTGGATTCAATCCCCACCCCCCGGGGGGGGGGGGGGGGGGGGGGGGTTCTATGCTGAATTCGCCTGCAGATTCGCCTGCCTTACCTCTCGTGACTCCAAGGGCCTACGTAGGCCTTAAAAGGCCTTAAATATTCTACTTTGACATTAATCAATACAATGATACTAAATTGTAAGCAGTGTTAAAGCAAAGAAACTTGCTACCACTTTAATCCTATTACTGGTTAGAAAAACATCTGCCATCCGTGTTAAATTCCCCTCCCTGACACATCCTTTTGTTGTTCTCCATAGTTGTGCTGTATCTATCCTATTCTTTGAAGATTGAATATACCGAATATGCTCTAATAGAGGTCCCGGCGTTTATTAGCAAAACTAGCCTCGGCTCCCGGCTGCTATTAGAGGCCGGCCATTATTAATAAAAACCTTCAAAACGCACTATTTTTACACATAAATACCGTCTAATATTACAAATCAGCTACTTGATTTGAATTTCACATGCTACGTAAGACTGTTAAAGATAAATGGCAATGTCTTTCTGAATCCCCAATGATGGGCGGCCGCCTCACCAGAAGTTTCTTTCGCGTATTCCACCGTGTGAATCTTAAAGGCAATGTCAAATGACCGTTTCGGTGGCATTTTGTAAGGCAATGTACCGTAAGGTATTACGCACGACTATAAAGATACGGACGCTTACACTAGTATCGGTAGGCAAATATCAAAGACCCGGCTACTGTTAGAGACCGGCTAGTATTTGGCCGTGTCCCCTCTGCAGCCCGGTGCTTATTAGAGACCGGCGACAATGAGAGCCTCGGCGTTTATTGGAGCATATACGGTATATAGTTCTCCAAAACTTTTGGAAGAGAAAAAAGATAATCATCATCCTCTAAAATGTACATTTCTTCTTCACTCCCACAATTTACAACTTCATTTTCAAGTTTTCTTATAGGGAACTTTTGTTGTATCTGTTACTGTTATCCACAATATTTTCTTTGAAGGATATTGCCTCTCTATATAATGCCAGCATGCTTTAGAATTTTATTATCAGGGTTTTCAATCATTATTTGTGCGCTTCACTAACTCTGAGGAGATTATAATTCCATTTCTTTTTATTCTTTTATGACAATTCTTTTCTTGTATGGCAAGAAGAATTTCATCAGTGCAAATATCTTTGAAACAAACTTGCTATGATGTCATGTATCTTATTCTATCTTAAGCAGCTTTCTGTTAGGGGTCTTGTTATTCTCCTTTGATAAGTCATCAAAGAGAATCAAGGTTGCTAGAGCAGGAAATAGTTATAGTATTAACATTTTTTTTTTTATGAAAATTCAACTCTCAAACTTATCATTAAATAATTTTTGCCATCAGTAAGCAATTTTTTATACCTATAACTTGAGGAGACAGTACTGGATATTGTAGGTTCATGGATATGTCATGGGTAAACTTTTATCAAATTCTTCTCTCACTTATAAATTCACTTAACAGCTCTTTTGATTTCTGTAGAAAATCAAGTTCCTTGGATTGGATGACTCACCTGAATTACTTATATTATACACATCAAAATCTACTCTAAATTTAGTCTTTTGAGTAGAGAGTAAATTCCTCTTATTGCACCTCCATGGTGACAGTTGTTATTTTCAAATGAGTTTGCAAATGACTTCTGGAAACAACATGCATATTAATTACCTGCATCAATTAATGTGATGTATACCTGGGTAAATTTTCCGCAGAGAGGTCTTGTATTCCTAATTGTAATATTATCTTCTGGGAAATTATGAGATATCCTCTGTGAAACTGCATAAAGCGATCATGATTGCTTAGATGTGTCTAACAGTATTCAGGAAGGAATTGAAGAGCTATGTTAAGGAAAATAATTTGGAAAATAGTTCAATATCTTCGTAAATAAATATGTAGACCGAATCGCTGTCCTCCTCCCCACAAACAAAAACCGAGAATAGCAGAAATGATCTTTTATTTTTTATTCAACTTCTGATTGTATATTTTTTTAATCGATGACTGATGGCAATTTCTTTATACTTTAGGTATGCGTCCATTAGCCAGCACTCCTAGAATGTTTGCTCCAGTATCAATAGCCGCTGGTCAGCCGGTGATGCCCACACCATACATTGCACCAAGCAATAATCTTATCAACTACGGACCACCTCCTGCCAATTATACACCATATACCTTCCAACAGTTTGCCTCTCCACCCCCACCTCAACCAGTTGTAAGTTTTTTATTTGCTTTTGCTTAAATTTTAGTCGAGTTAATTTAGCCATTATTTGCCTATATACTGTGACACTGAAAGTGCTTCATATAGAATAAACAGCAAAAATACCTGTGCTTCACTTTGGCTACACAAAAGAGTTGTCCTGATGTGGATGACAAAGAAATTGTAATTGTATAATCACTTTGAAACTTTTCCAGTTAGTAAAAAAGGCATGTGATAGTTATAAATTATGTTATAAGCCTGCTACCGTCGCTTCGCTTCGGAAGCCTTGCATATGTAACATAAAAAAAAAAGCTTTATTTCTTCAAAAAAAGCAAATTACATCAAGTAAACTGATGCTTTATTTCTTCAAAAAAAGCAAATTACATCGAGTAAACTGATGCTTAAAATTAAGAACACTCACGTCATATTTCGTGTTTCTAACTAAATAGGTTTCAGAGATATGCATACCTTTAAGAATGCTTGAATCCTTCTATATCTGATGGTTATTCCAAATTACATTCCAGTAAGATTCTGCTTGTTCACATGTTGATATCATCTTCAGGTGTAGATAAAGTTCTCAAATACTTCTAGGGCTCCAAACTTGATTATAGTAAGCAAGTTTGAGATACGATTAAGCATTATGTGAATTCCTGATTTACAGATCAACAGGTTAGTCAGATAGTGATAAAATGTGGTGGAATGTGAACAACATCAAAACAAATGATTCCAATGTGTAGAGAAGACATTTCATTGTATTCTGATTAAACAGTCACTTTTGAGTGTTAAACAAAATCATATTTTATCCTTCTGACCATCTCCCTATCAACATAATTTTTGAAGCATGAATTCCCTTCTCATTGAAATAATTTCATTGTCACAAAATGTTCAGTTTTGCAACTTGATCTTTTTTGGAACATTGTTGTTAATGATAGCTTTCACTGTTATACTCTCCTAGCAAATTGATATTATTAATTCCCTGATAGTTATGAAATTTATATGAAATGATTGTATAGTTTTATTATTTTCATTTCATAAATGCTTTTGTTGTTTAACTTAAAATAAATTGTGGAGACACAATTTTTTGTTAGACACAATTTTTTTACAGAATTAAATATTAAATATTATTTCTGTCAATTTTTAATAAAGCAAAACTATTGTCATTGTGAATTGCATTGATTGCTTTTAAATCATTTTAAAGATAGTAGTTTTATATTAGTGTGCGGAATGTGCTTAATCCAAAGTTTTTTACTACTACTAATACTACTACTTTACTGATACTCTGATTTTTCTAATGAAATCTTTGAGCTGTGTCTTAGCTGATTTTTAAGCAATGTTATGAAATAATCAAAAGTTTGAGGAGAAAGAAGAGATGTGCTTCTATATAAAGGGTGTCTTGTGTGTATATATATATATATATATATACACACACACACACACACACTAGTTTGCAAAACTTAAACAACATTGCTGTAATTCCCCACAAACTCACCTTGGAGACATGAAATTCATACTATAGAGGCATAAGGTAGTACTGAAAGGATGACGAAAGCATAGTAACACAGAAATGAATAGGACACGTACAGTATGGAACGAAGCAGAAAAATGCTTTATTGACAGAATGGCGTTGGTACTAAACACTATCTGGCCAAGAGGAAGAACAACAACCCAACGTCCCTTAGTAACTCCCCTAACTGCAATGGTTGCATGGCATCGTCTGTCTATACTCAACACCAGATTTTTCAACAGTTCTTGGGGTAAGAGTGCCCATTCCTCGATCAGCATCTGTATCAGTTGTCTGGTGGTCTCCGGAGGATATGATCGTGCCACCATGCCTCCCACAAAGCATCCTCCCCAAAGCATTCCACACATGTACAATGGGATTTAAATCGGGGGAGAACACTGGCCAATCCATTCGACGAAAATGTGGAGCTCCGTCCTTCCATTCATCGTAATGCCTCCCACACAAACGTGCCAGGACTACCCCAACTGTCTTTTTCCCTGATTTTAGTGGGATGAAAGCATGTTCCTACCTCTCTCCATATCAACTGGCACCGAGAATCATTTGAGAGACTGAAACGACTCATTGGTAAAGAGGACATGACTTAATTGATAAGATGTCCAGTCTTTGTATTCATTATACCATTGTAAATGGTGCCGCCGACGGACTGTTGTCAAGAACACAGCGTTCAGGACAGTGGGCGAATAAGGCACCTTTATAAAGGGGTCTGGCCACAGTAAACCGGGACACCTGCCGCCCGGTTGCCATACGCAGCTGTTAGCAATGTTGCCCGCTGTCTGGTTTCGGTCTCTTTTCGCCTGCAAGACGATACATCTGTCATCATTTGCCATTGTTTCCTTGGCCAACTACCACCAACCTTTCTTACAGCTGTACCTGTCCTTTGGAAGGCTTTCCACACTCATGAAACAACACTTTTGTCAATTCTAAACTCTTGGGCAACACTCTTGAAACTATGCCCCTCCTCAAGCTTGCCGATCATTCTACCACGTGTAAAGGCGTCTTGGTGGTGTTGTGTAGCCGTATTGCACGTATGCTCACACTTTCACTTGCAGAGAATGTCTGGAAATGTGCCTTTCCTCCTTTGTTTGAAGTTCCCTTGTACTGCGCGCGCAGCCTCCATGTGTTTTGCGTGCCCTCACGCCACCTCTGACGTTATGCTCCTGATATTTGCATTGGCATTTCATTGTACAGAATGCAAAACGCCCTTTTCTCCAATTTCATGGCTGTATGCTGAAACATGACATTGTTGCTTAAGTTTTGCACACTAGTGTATATTCAGGGTGGTGCACATAAAACCTGCCCCAATAGGTTTCAAGTATATGTTTTATGTTCACTATAGGCAGTATTCAACGCTACTGATCATGTGCATGTGATGATATCCTCTCCGGATATTGTTGGCCACAGTCACTGATGCGCTGATGAATGTTGTTAATGTTTGTTGGCCTGAATATGAGTAATGGCGAATTCAGTTCCACAATACGTTCTTACTGTGGACGAGTATGTTCACACAAATTCATTCATGTTGGTTCGTGAACATCATCAAGCAAAATATCCTGGTGACAAAGTTCCTGCTAAATCAGTGATTCAGGATTTGGTTAAAAAATGGCTTCGAACTTTTGGGGCTGGTTTTATGTGCGCCATCCTGTATATGGATGTTTATAAACATTTAAGATACATTCAAGAAATAGGCTAAATTTTTCATCTAAATCTGATTTCTGTTTCTTAGTCGCAGCCTCAAGAGATTTTCCGGGGTGGAATGGCTTATTATAATACACAGATTCAACCACCTCCTATCAGAACACATATAAAGAGACCAAAGGCGGCCATTCCTATATTGCCACCACCAGAAGTTATTGAGGTAATTTTTTTTTTTCATCTAATCTAATCCTACAAATTAAACCTATTCTTATTAAAGTTATTTCTTTTGAGGATATTTTGTTGAGGCATTTGAACTTTAAATAGCAAATGTATTGTTCTTGCCATAACAACTTCACAACATCAAAATTTGTTGAGTTCAAACTTCCCTTAGCCTTAGCAAATACAGATTATTTGCTGAGGGTTATAAACTGTTTGTAATATTATTAACATTAATCCAGTTACTTCTTCTCACCAACGTAACACTTGGATGTAAAGAAAAGAATCACATTGAGGGAAGGATAAATCCTCAGAAGTGTTTAGTTTTTCATTTAACAAGCATTAACCGAAAAGACTGGTCTGTAAAGAAGTTAAAGAATCCCTCTACAGGGTTCACGGGAGTTAAAGCTTCTGGCATTTCTTAACCAGTGGGATTAAGATGAATTCAGTTTGACCTCTGCCTACCTTTAACTCCAGGAAAGAAACCTGGTACCCATTCATCAGAGGGCTGGGTGCATCTTAGGGCCCATCTAGAGATGAATTCCAAGTTAAAAAAAATCCCCAACCTCTGCCAGGAATTGAATGCCATGAAAGATTGGCTACAAAAGTCATATTTTTATCTAGCAATGAATCACATCTTATTGTTTTTTTTTTTTTTTTGTTTTTTTACGACATGAAAGAAAAATCAAATAAACAAACTGCATCAAAGCAGGAAAAAAAAACAAACAAACTAAAAACCAACAACAGTGGGCAGGGGAGAGAGTACTCACAAGGAGAAACCTTACTCATGTGACATCACACTGTAGATTTAATTATTAAGGCAAATTAGTCATCCTAATTAATTAGATATTAAATTACAGTTAGAAATCCTTAATATTGATTGAAATACAAAATGATTAACATTCTTTACAGGATAAAAAGAGAGAAGACGATTATTACGAAGAAGAAAAAACAGATAAATCGGAAGTTACTCTTGCTGCCCCAGTGGAAGAGAATCACGAATCACCACCTGTCTTAGTAGAAGGATAGTAAAGAAGAATCAAAGGAAATCATAAATGGTACCTGGAATTTATATGTTCAGTCTTAATATCGTGTGGGAGTTAGGAAACAGAGCTTAAATTAATCTGTTATCGTTTAACCTTTATAGTGTTGTCAGTTTTGATTCCTTTTGATAATATATAAGGAAGAGAGTTCCTTATGTTTGTTTTCTGTTAATCATTTAGCTATTACTTTTAGTGTTGTATGCATTTAAGTAATTTAAACATTAATATTTAGCTATACAAGAAAGTGATTCAATTTTTTTTTTTATTTTAATATGCTTGAATATTATTTTTTTTTTGGAAAGAAAAGTGGACGATATATTTTGTCATCTTAAATAGAATTAATAATTTGTTTTCCTACGAATATCAATATTTTGTAGAATAATTTTATTGAAAGAAGTTAAATATATGTCATTGTTATTTGCTATTGTTATTTATAAAATTTGGCAGAACCTAAATCCCTTCTTTTTTTCTTTTCATTATGGATTGATATCAAATGAAATTTTTAAGAGTTAATGTTCTTCTGTATTATGTTGATATGTGAAGAATATTTATTGGTTTTCAGCCAACGTATTTCTATATAGAGATTCCTATGTAACAGTGTTTGTATACTTGATAAATGTTTATGTAAATTTTTAAATGATAAAAATTCAGATCATAAACTTGTATTATTTTGATTGAGTTGTCACAAATCCTTATCTCCTGCTGACAAACTTTAGTAATGAAATGGAAAAGTTTTATTTATTGTCTAAAAATTCATAGATTTAGTTTTTAATATTTACTTGTATATTTCTATAAATATTTACACCTTGCTAATTATATTAATTTTTAGGCAGCCCTAACACCCCCACCCTTATTTTTCCCTGAATATGTTAATGAATTCAGTTATAATAACCACTTTTAACTTTGTGTGTAGCCTTTGCAGTGTTTGGCTATTTAACAATGCTTTTTTTTTTTATTATTATTTTATTCTCAAATGTATTTGGTTTTAATTTCTTTACAAAGAAAGATCCCCTCATATCTACCTTAAAAAAAAATATATCGGCTGTAAAAACAACTATACTGAGCTCCAATCAAGTTTTATAAAATAATTTAGTAAAAACCAGGCGATAACAGAATAATCAAGAGATGGACAGAGCATTTAATAGTCTGCTGTCTTATCATCTTGAAGAGTAATTTGAAATCATAAACATAGCCATCATGGAATTTCTTCATAAATTCTTTCATTCTCATGTAAAAATTCACAAATATTTGTAATTCTATAAAAAATAAAAAAAAGAGTAAAAAATTTTTAATTAAAATTTTAGCCTCTTGAAAATTATTTTATTGTGATAGCTTAGAGCAGTAACACTGGAAGCTGCCATGGATAAAAAACCCCAGCTACTTTTTATCAAGAGTTATTTTCTTATTGGATATATATTGTATTATTCTCCTATTTTATTAATTTGGAAAGAAATAAAATGTACATTTGTAAATAACATTGCATTTTTCTCATGTTTTTTTTATTATTATTTTCTGTAGTATTTACATCATTTCATGTTTTGTTTTTTAATTCCTGTGTTATTTACTCATTAAATAATAGAATTATTTTGAGTTCCAAGCAGTGAGTTAAAAGAGCAGATCTCCTCTACGTGCTTCTCCCCAATTGCATTGAAAATATCTGAAATACACTGTTCTAAATTTTCTTAAATCTTTTACATGATGTAGAGGTGGTGGAAGCTTTGTTTGCTATCTTCTTATTTAAAAATAATATTATTTAAAACTAATGGACTTTGAATTACATGCCAGTGTCTTAAAGCCATGTGAAAAATGTGGTGAATTATGACACTGAAGAAATGTTTCAAATCAAGTCCTAGATTTAATATTTGCCTCAAGTGAAAAAGCTGCTTCATTATAAAAAAGTTGGCTCTTAGGCAGTAATAATGGAGAGGAGGGATGATGTTGTTTTTTTTTTTTTTTAAACTTTAATATTTGCAATCAATCCTGTCAAATAAAATTGGAGAAACTGTAGAAAACAAGCAATTTACAGGATTGGTACGAATCTGGAAAAGTCCTGAAAATGCCAGGAAATTCTATTTAAAATGCCCTCTAATTTTTAATTGTCTGATCAATTGATCACTCTTGGAACAATGACTAATAAGGAACTATGCTTACTCATATTGTAGTAACATCAGAACCTGATGTAAATTAACTACCACAAATGTATTTTTATTTTTAGAGTGATATTAAGGTTAGAGATCAAACAAGATGAGTCAGTCAAACAGAATGAATCGTCATCTTCACACATCACAACAGTAGTTTATGCTTAACAGCAGCTTTACTGTGGAATACATTGTTACATTGAGAAGGACAAGATCATGGAAGTGAAGATCATGTGGTGTCTTCAGGCAGTATCATGTTATATTTCAATGTCTGCTGCTGTGAAATGTGCTAATCTTTTTAAGTTAATGCTTGAAGACAGGGGAACAGGGAAAGATTTGTCTCTTAGACGCAACAAAATGTGATACAGAGTACTAGATGGCCTACGTGATAGCTTTTGATGAAAGTCTTAACAAGACAGATAAGCAAAGCTAAAAAGATAGATTTTGTAGTGAGGTATTGGAGCAAGACAAAAGTAGCAGCAGTCAGTAGATATTTGTGATCATTTTTTCTTGGCCAAAGCATAGCATCTGATTTATTAGAAGCATTCAAAGAGCAGTTATTATCACTTTGACTTGAAGAACGAACTTCAAGTGTCCTTGGATGGACCAAATATTAATTTGAAACTCAAAACAAGATTTACAAGATGATGAAATTTTGTGTAGTAAGATGTCTACAAAATGCAACTGTTGCTGAATGAGCTATGCAAATTCTACCTATTTTAAAAAAAGTATATTGTTCCTGCAACAAAGCAAAAGTGTAGAATCAAAATCAGTTGTATTGCCGGTACACACCGAAGTGCGCGCTTCATAGCCGAAGCCTCCGTGTTCCAGGGAGCGCCAGTGTTCCCAAGATGGCGAACCCCTAGCAGACTCCCTAGAATTTCAAGGGAAAGATACTGGGGTGGTTTCCCGTGGCCTTCCCCAGGACGCCATTAAGGAATGATGTCAGACCGAAGAGAAAGTGAAGAAGAGGCTGGACGACACAGGAAAGGAAATTGAAACAACCATGCCACTGCCGGGATTCGAACCCAGGTACTGGCGCACTGGCAGCCACGGCAGACCGCCGCCGAGACCGCACGGCCACGCCAGCACGGCCAAAATCATTTACAAGTTTGTAAAAAAAAAAAACTATGAAAGATAAATTATTTTAAAATAGTGAGTATTTACGTGCGCTGATAAATTTAGAAAGGATCTAGGTTTTAAGCACTCTTCCCCTCCGCTATTTTATTATTTGTTGCTTTTGTTTTTCCCAAGGCACTGGGCAAGTGAAAGGAATCTCCGCTCGCGCCCGGCGCCTTCCTGCCAACGCCCACAATCCCCTCCCCCATGCAGACTGACTATATAATCAAGATCCCAGTTTTATTTCGTGAACTTGAAAAAAGACACTATATGTGTCGAAACTAGTTGTTCCATTTCTTTGTTATTATGTTTTTATTTTTCTAATATCTGTGCGTCGGCGTATATAATATGATAAATTATTTTATCGTAAATTTATTCTTTCAGAGGTTTTGTGGAAGTTGAGTATTTTCCAGACCTATCTCTCCAACCTCTTCCATAACTACCGTTACATAACTTCCTTCAACACCTAATGAGGAAATCTATCCAATGAAAACCATCCATCAAAATACATCCCTTTCCCTTATTACCACCACTTGAATGTTTTATTAGATAATTCTTTGTCTCTTACCACCATGGCCCTTGCTTTCAGATCCACTAAGGTATAAATCACACACGCAATCAACAAAATGACCCCTCCAACTCTGTACATTGGATCCCTTGCAAATGCTGCTCCTTAGACCATATGGGACAAATAAGCCCCATATGAACATAAAATACTACATGAACATAAAATAACAAAGACCCTACATGATCATAAATAATGACATATTTCAATGAAATAGGATACACTCCAAATTTTACAGATGCCAAACCCCTCACCCACCACAACAGAATTTCCCAGCATCTACTTATTGAATCCTACCACATAATCCTGCTTAAATCCTATAATCTGTTAACTGGAAGGCAAAATGATTTGTTAGAACTTCCTGTACTGTTGCCACGTGACTTATGTTTGTGCTCTTTCCTGATGATGGAACACAAACACACACTCACACACACACTGTTCCTAAACTGTTGAGTTAACTTTCATCACTTAATTTTAACCAAGTGCATTTTACTAGTTTTTATGGCATTTAATGCAAACACTAAGATGCCATTGATTGAACCTTTGACAGTTGTGCAGTTCATTGAGCATATCTTGGATAGGTTTGTTACCTTTTTCAGAAAATGGGCTCTGATGATATTCGTCAGCAACATAATCCATGTCTGCCGTCCACAAAACATCACTAGGAAATGACTTTGTGTTGATGATTTGAATGGTTTTAGCAAGTTCCAGATTTGGTTTAAAGAAAGAGAAAGTGAAAATAAATAAAATGCACTTACTTGCAAACATGATGAAAAGAGAATAAAAAAGATAGCAATAAACCTACAGTTTCTGAATACTCTGCGTATTCCATCATCAGGGACGGCACAAACATGTAGGACGACACGAGGGGTGAATGTGTAGTCTATACACTATACATTCCCATCTCATCTTAAATGTTTTTGTGATGTCCTGTATGTTTGTGTCCCTGATGATGAAATACACTGAGTATTCCGAAACTGGTTTATTACCATCTTTTTTATTCTCTTTTCATCATGTTTGTAAGTAAGTGCATTTTATTTATTTTCACTTTCTCTTTATTTTAATACAAACACATTTAGCCTCCTTGTTCCAGATTTGGTTTGTAGTAGAAATTCAGCCCAAGGCAGTTTCTTTGAGTTGCAGCCCTTTGATCATTCAGCATTGATAGTCCTTGTTGATCAAATGATAGTGACCTAAAATATTGAATTTTTAGACTAATGTAATTACTTACCTCAGCTTCAAGAAACCTGCTACACTTCAACTCAATCTAGTTTTTAGGTATAATGTAGGTCAATACTGAAGAAGAGTATTTAACTGCCGTAATTAAGAACAGAAATTAATTTAATAAATGTTAATTAACTCTAATTTTTAAGAAGTGATAAAAGCATTGCTAAATTTTCATGAAAAAATGAAGTAATGCCATAAAAATTGTATCAATTTCTTATGTAATTCTTTCTAAAAAAAATCAAGTAAAATTTATTTAAAAAGTTTTTTTTGTTATAATGGATTTAATTTTATTTATTTTTGTTCTCCTTAAAAATCTACTAATTTCTACTATTTTAAATCGTCATTTCTAATTACTGAAAAATGATTTCAAGATATTGAAAATATTTTCCTGCAAAATCAAGTAGATACGAAGATAAAATCTGCACCAAAAGACAGTAAGTATTAAATAACTTTTAATTGTTTCCTTATTTTTGTACATAACTGTTAATGAGGTAGAGTTTATTTTATTTCATTATAGTTTTGCGATTAGTTTAGGCTGCCAACGTTTTCCCAGAATTGAAACCATTTATTTCGAGATTCCACAAATTCCGTAACAGCCAGGGGTTGGCGAATGTGTAGAACAGCGTAATCCCTGCCTTTTATTGGAAGCCAAGTAATTGGAGCCTCGGGTTTTCTATGGACCTCCCTATAAAAAGAAAGTTAGAGAAAAAAAAATAATGAGAAACAACTTCCTAAATTGAATTATCAGTAAGATCAGGAAAAACCTAGCAGGGCTTTAAAGTACACTTGATAATGGAAATATTATCAAAGTCGCCTAATGAGTAAGTTTTTTTTATGCTAAACAAACTGTGCCCCACGGTTTCAGCCGCATTAAATTTGGCCCTTCTCGGTAATGTTCGGTTCTTGTCGTGAGGCCAAGTCGCTGCCGTCTCACCCGTTGGTTGTCGTTTATGTTTACTCCTCCGCTCCGATTGGTCGTAGTGTGATGTTATATAGCCTAAAACATTCCTCAATAAACGGGCTGTCTAATGCAAAAAGAATTTTCAAATCGGACTTGTAGTTCCTGAGATTAGCGCGTTCAAACATACAAACTCTTCAGCTTTATATATTAGTATAAGATTAAATGTATGCATCACTACAAATTAAGGAATACGAGTCCTCAAACTATTAACTCACTAACCAAACAAACAAAAACCAAAAGCAGACTATCTCAAAAGCAGATTTCAATAATTACATTACTGTTTTTGAAAATTGCAACACCAAAAAGGAATTATGCTATTCAAATGAGATTTATGTTACAGTAGATAACTGATTACGTTTGCAGAGCTATATAAGTTTTTGTCGCTTCAAAATTCAGTATGTGTGAAGCCACCTCGAGCAACAAAACAAATTCTGTACAATGTGGCATTGAATGGAATAGTTTTTTGATATCATCCTGGGTATAGCCTGCCAGGCTTCTATGCGAGTTCAG
Source organism: Thereuonema tuberculata (assembly GCA_023159025.1). NCBI lineage: Eukaryota > Metazoa > Arthropoda > Chilopoda > Scutigeromorpha > Scutigeridae > Thereuonema > Thereuonema tuberculata. The sequence continues at coordinate 100,448,473 of JAFIDM010000001.1, forward strand.
AGTTCATTTGTGGTGGATGGCGGAGGCACTTGATGGGGCCAGTTGCTTACCTACCATGTCCCAGCCATATTTGATGGGACCTATCCGGCAAACGTGCAGATCAGGGAAGAAGTGGTATCTACCGTGCATGGAAGAAGACTTCTTGGACATTCCGGGCCACATGTGGGTGAGTATTGTCGTGCCAAAATATAGCACCAGGACACCTCTACCTCAAAATGTATCCCCTGATTTATCATTGGCTGTTGAGGGTTCTCTGAATTCGTACTGGGCAAGATCGCAAATTGAGCCAATGGCACCCCAACCATGATACACTTGGCTTTGAGCCGGAATGACGTTCCAAAATGAATGCTGCTTTTCACCACGATGTCTTTAAATATGTATGCGACCATCATGCATCAAGTTGAACCGTGACCTCATTGCAATCTGAGGCATCTGTGGTTGAGGGTGCAAGCAACCAGACAACTCGAAACCTGACATAGTGCTCCACTGCTGTGCTAAAACTTTGGATGTAGCTGCCTTGCGGTCCAGTTTCCAGATTTCTGTGCGTCTTATTCTCATCTGTTCATTGACGCCACTTTCGCATTCCTGTATTTTCCTGTATTAGTGGCAATTTTCTGGAAGAAAAATCCAGCTTCTCTCTTCCCAACAATCCTTCCACGTTGAAAGTTCGTCATATGGCTTTCTTCGGTGATGGGGAGACATAAGAAACACTTTTTCGACCTAATGTTGGCTCTTCACTGATTGCAACATCTTTGGTATAAATGAACCTATTTATATCCAAGACTGGAAAGTTCTGAGGGCGCTGCTTGAAATCACGTGCATTTTCACTGACATTATAATCTTTGCATGTGCCAACCGGAAGTACATATCTTGTAAGTTTCCAGCTAATACTATCTTAATTTTATAAAACTATGGTATTGCAGTTTTAAAAACAGTAGTGTAGATTTTCAACCTACTTTTATATATATACCGTATAATGAAAATATTCGGAAATTGGCTGTGAACACACACTAAAACTCAAAAATATCAAAATACGCATTTAGGCCTATTTGCACTTATATATGCACGTAATAAAAAATCATATTATTTTAATCAGCTAAACTGAAAACATGTTTGTCGACTTAAAATAGAAATGAAGATCAATAAAAAAAAAAAACTATTAAGTCACGAAAATCCTGGTCTTGCCAATGAAGCGAGTAATTCGCTTGTGAAATGAAAGGAATTACTTCTGACTTATTTGACAAGCAATTCAGAAAAGAAACAAAATAATAATAAAGGAAATGGATTTACTCTATTTTAATTAAATTTCTAACATTTTTCTATAAGTTTCGTTCAAAATATATACAATATTTAAAACATTTGAATATAAATAATCCTCATAAAACCATTTGTGAACGTGTTTCAAATAAATTCGAATAAATAAAATTAGCAGTTTATAGGCTATTAAATTACATTACTTAATATTGTCCTATAACGATGCAGAAAAGTTTCGTCGAATTAAGCGACTTCCTATGATGTCAATTTTTGTGAAAAAGCAAAGGAACCAAAATAAAAATTTTCATTTGCATTCGACTGTTTCTAGTTCTCTCTTTCTCTCTACATTGCATTATTGTATCTTGAATTGATTGATTAAACGCAGTAATTTGAATGGATTTTGGAAGCGCAAGTCAAGTTTGCTTAGGGCCCAAACATCATTGAACCTCTCTGTAGGCATTACTTCTCCCTGGTCTTCATTGCTGGATTTTGATCTTTGATAAACACAAAGAATAACAACAAAACCAAGGGAACTTTATATTTAATTGTTACTTTTTTCGTCGTTTTAGATATGGTGTATATGAGATGTATTAATAACATTTTGAAACAAGATAGGATCAGCAAGAAATCAGTAACGATCCCATAATGCCCCACGGCCTCTATACTATACAGAACGAATAAACCCCACAGAATAAATAGAAACTCTCCATAGATTTGGGAGATCCCATTATAATAAAAATAGACATATCAATGTAAGATTTATTTCAAGAAGAGAAAAGGAAAACTGGCCTTAGCTTTCAAACAAAGAAAACATTTAATCAATAAAGATATCTTTAAAAATGGTAACAACTAAGGAATATAAATAAATTAAATTTAACACAAAATTACAACTTCAAAACCCCCACAGAAAAAAAATAGAAGCTCTCCATAGATTTGAGAGATCCCATTATAATAACAAGATAGGGATAGCGATTAGTAAACCAATCTCAGTGCTTCGCAACGGCTTCTGAGTCGCCTTTACTTTAGGTCTAGAAAATGCGCGCGCGAGTCTGTTTGCGACCCCATGCTATGTTACCCACCCTTATTTATATGGAATAATCGCCATTCTTAACTGAAACTTTATTAATACACTGAATTCCTAATAATGATTTAAAAAAAAAAAAAATAAGTTGAGAAACTGTGAAACGATTTAAAATGGGGAGAAAAAAAAAATTAAGAAAAAAAAAATGCCCATGAGGTGATCGAACCCACGACCTTCGTGTTATTAGCACGACGCTCTAACCAACTGCGCTAACAGGCCACCTACAACATTCAACATTCACGGCACCTACAACGAGCTAACAGAAGCCGTTGCGAAGCATTGTGGGATATGTGTTGAGACAGACTAACAAACCGGGGATATAAGGCGTCTTTCAGAAGCCTAAAATGAAGAAATAAATTTTTATAATACCCCAGATTTTAATAAAACTTATTAATTAAGATCAAATTCTAGAGGAGACCTATAACTTGAGAATCACACAAGCTAGAAACGAGTCCTCAATGGCTAAGAGCTAGTCTTGGCAAGACCTTTTTCAACGAGAATGTCTCTAGCATATGCCATTCCTGAGAGATGAATTTCTCGCGACGGACGGACATACAGAGCGGGCGTATAATGCTTCTGCTATGAGCTACACTCTGTATAGAAGCCTAAAATACAGGTCTCCTATAACAAAAAAAGGTAAATACACTCGGTGAAAAAAAAATCGAAGAACTATGAAGGAAATATCCAATTTGAATAAACTCCGTATGGAACTACTTTGCTATTAGATATGCAAATGGGAAACTTCAACGTCACCCCGAACGCCCAATGGAAGTGCCCATCCCGTGGTCTATGTAAGGGCCCTTAGAATCTTACTTCTGCTTCGTGGAACTGTTGCATTCACATCAATTAATCATCGTTAATGCGTCGTAGACTGTGAGAATCTGGCTGATCATGCAGACAAATCTCTCCCAATCTGGGCCGTAATGATCTATCATTGAACATCCAACGTTTGGAACAGTAGTTGCAGCAAGCTTGACGTGATCTCCCATAATATAATTTTGTTTCACTGCAGACACTCGTATATCAGCATGTATAGCAGCCAGAAGGAGATCAACCCAGCACTAATAATGTAACAATGATGCTGCTATTGTTCAATAAGAATTTGTTAATTCACTTTAGCCTAAACATAAAAGACAAAGGAGACCACTATCTACAAAGGTCTGTGAAATTTGAATCAATTTCAGTTTTCTTCATCCAAATGACAACTTATAAAAATTTCATTCAAATTGAATGCTTCCTTCATGGCGTCTTTGATGCAGTTCCTTGATTAGTAAGTAGTCCACTTGATACCTATAAGTGTTTATGTGTTTGTTATTATCATATTATTTTTCTCTACAGAATTCTAACTGTCTTCCATTCTCTTCCATTCCTGCCTTCCCCCACTCAAAAAATCTGAAATGTGTAGTTTAGTCCTATTTTCTTTTTTTTTTTTTTGGGGGGGGGGGGTTGAATAGTAAGTTAAAAAGACCTATCCTCCCCCCCTCCACTCGAAATTTTGAAAACGACTTTTTTTTTTATGCTTATCAGTTTCCTAATTTACCACTCCCCTATACATGCCTCTAGTTAGGATACAATAATGTTGCAATGTATTGGGAAGGGACATAGACAGATTCGGTTAACATCGAATATTGAACGAAGGAACTTCTTTTATTAATGGAGAATGTTTTTTTACTTACCCTGCTTTAGCGAAATCGGTCCACAGTGTCCTTACATAACCTCCCACTATTTCGTCTTCTGCGCTTTTCTTCACATTAAATGGCTCATTGCCTTCGAATAACGTGAATAAGTCATCCGAATGAGAGACACCTAAAATATCAGAGAATATCTAAGTTATTATTTGCAGTCCATATAATAAAAAGCTTGGAACATAAAGAGAAATCTATTTTCAAAGAATGTTTTAAACATATTTATTTTTTTCCCTGATTAATAGTAATCCATGGCTTTAAATATAGAAGAAAGACTGAAATTATCCATTTCTATTTCGAGAAGCTTCGTTAACACTTCGAACTGTAAAAAAAGGATAATTTCAATTTGTTTCTCTAAATAAACAAGTAAAGGAAAAAAATCAAGTCCTTTGGAAATTATTAAGTGTATTAAAAAGCAAAAAATAAATTTTCGTGTATTTTATTACATAGAATCTCTTTTAGAAGATATAGAATGATTAATATGTCAAGAATAGAAATAACCAATATTATACAAAAAAGAAATTAATGTGTCTAATCTATATTACTACAGTAAAACCCTCAAAATCCGGCCCCCACGTTAATCAGGCCTGGTCCTGAGTAATTTTTTTTTTTTAATTCTAAATTCGTTTCCCTTTTTGAGTCAACTCGGCCGGCGCGCAGCAAGTCCGTGTCGAGTTCCGAGAACACAGTGTGAGTCACCACGTATGTCTGTTGCTACTCGGCCGCAGATAACTCGGCAATTATAAAATACACTTTTTATTTGAAGTGTTTTTAATAAACATTTGAGTGCAAAATTATGAAAATGGGGTTAAATGAATTAAACCTGGCATTATGTCTTCACAAAAATTGAGCTATTGAGTTATTTTAAGAACACCCCTCGGTAGTCCGGCTTTTCTGTAATCCGGCCTACTGGGCGTCACAATAGGCCGGATTTGAGAGATTTTACTATAGATTTATATTACTGTATATTCCGATTGTCCGGCGCAGTTCAACAATTGAAACAACATTGTTTCCATTGTCCGGCGCTGTGAAAACATAGCTATATTGAAACGTTCGCGACGGGAATCGAACCTGTAACCGTTTGGGCCGCAGTCAGACGTCGTATCCATTCGGCCACGGGGACTACATTCAAATTATTGGTTCGTATCACTCACTTTGTGTGTGTGTTGCGCAATGAGAGAACAGCCACAGAAAAAAGAAAATAACCCATTAATTTTAACCTAATAGAAAATAACCCATTTATTTTTAGCCTAATAATTTAAATGTGAATGTTAATTGTTTTAGCTTCTTTCCGTCCACAAAAAGGAATAAAATATCACTTTGTACCGCCATAACCGCTTGGAATCGATTCTGCTTGGAGTATCTCGTACTTAGCAGGGGGAGACGGGGGGGGGGGGGGCTAGTAATATGTAAAATGATAACCAATGAGGGCACAAAAGAAACCTTCTGAGACTATCATCGAGGAATTTATCTGGCTGACGAGTCTTAAAGAGAACGAAACGGCCGTCCCAGACCCCCTCCTGTGATTGGTCGGAATGTGAAATCTTTTTGGTTTCTATTGTCCCTTCCTTGGTTATCATTTTAATATATAATTTCTTTGCAGTATAAAGACATAATGTAAAAAATAAATTATTTTTTGGATAATGATGAAAGCGAATAAAAGGCAGAATGTGCTTTACGTGTGTTTTGGGGAAATTAGAAAAATGATGGAAAAATGATTTGGGATTTACGTTGTTATTTGGCAAAATGAATTTGGTTTTTCTTGTTTTTATGATTTTTTTAATGGTTGAATGTTCCTTTTTGTTATTATAATTTATTTTTAAGGAAAGATCTTTCTATGGAGGATCCACAGCATTCAAAGAAACTCATTGAAAATTTAGGATGTCGACGATGAATCGAAAGTAGAAAATTTGGGTGTCATACATTTGAAACATCCCAAACACAACAGACATGTAAACTTAGAAGTCAACTAAACGTATTTAAAAAAGAAAGAAATTTGTAGAACATGGTTCTGTGAAATAGTTTATGGCTCCTGACATCCTATTTTCTTATTTAAATAACAGTATTTTTGTTTTGTAATAATTTTATAATTTTATGAGATTCATTATCTTCGTCAGAAGTGATAAATTTTAGCTCTGAAAATATGAATATTTCTAATCGATTATACAGATTTTTTTTTTAAAAAATCCGTAAAAGTATTAAAACTTAATTTTTTTAATGGATATTATTCTATTTAGCATCTTTTTTGAGAAATTTGATAAAGTTTAAGCCGATTAAATAACAGATCGTATATTAATACAGTATTAAGTTCTAGGCGACATTTACAATAAATAGGCTTCAAATTTTGTTAAAGTCTGAGCCAGAATCTGATTGCTAACTTTTATTACTCAATTATGAATTTACAACTCGATTCTTGTTACTAGAAAGCTCCAAAGTTTACTGGAGATAAAGGTATAGAGAAATACAGAAATATTAATTTTAAAGTTTAGTTTATTACAAATGAATGGGATTAAAAAAAAACCCAAATAGGATCAGTTGCAACACGTGAAATATTCACGGAAGTAAAACAAATACCACATTTTTAAAATACAGAGAAATTTTATATAGCGCCACAGCGCTGACCGAAAGACTATCGTTATACGATTCTTGATTTTTTAATATCAACATGCTTTCCTGGCACTTTCGGCGAAATAAGTTAACCTCCTGCCCTAAAATAATAGGTTCCTCCAAATTGAGCCTATGAGAGAGTGCCTCACTATGCCTTACAGGAGCGTAGGAATTATTTCTAGTTCATTTTGTTTTATTATTCACTAAATGAATAGATGCAAAAGTTTATACTAATTTGTTATACTTATGTATTCTTTTTTTTTAAAAATACACTAACAAAATTAAAAATACACTTTAAAATATTCTCTCTCCGCTCTCTCCACTTTGATGAGAAACAAATGTACATCCGTACAAAACCGTTTTTTGCCTATTAAAAGTATGATTAGGTCAAACCAGTTCTAGAATTTCGGATATGTTTCAGTTATATTCTTGTTATATATGCCACGGTCCTACATTGGATCTAATTTGGACTCTTCCAGATCAAGTGATTCTCTAATCGACTCAATTTACTGTGGAGACTCATGGTCTCATCAAGAAGTCTGAAATCTGGTTTTCTATCTGTTCTGTTATTGTCCCATGAAACCTTTGGAAGTCATCCATAAAATAATCAAATAATGATTTCTGATTTACGCTATTTAATTGCAGAATATCAGTGTACTTATAAAAGTTGTATGAATAAAGTATCCTACACTGCAATAGAAAGATATTTTATAAATTTTATGAAAATACTGAAAATTACGTCAAAAACTTCAAAATTATTTTAATTTCGTTCGAAAGTAGTAAATAATTGTCAATCTCTCTTGGAAACCTCAACATTTTTCGTTGCTTAAAAACCATTTAAAATTATCACAGGAAGTAGTAAATGTTTTAGTGCTTTCGAAACAATCGTCATCCATTTCCATTTCAAACTACAGTAGACTATTAAATTATTATTAGTTCCATAACTTTATGGTTTACGTAAATGTAAAACTTCATCTACGAAGTTTTCTTTGTTTTTTTTTTTCTTCAAGAGTTCCGCTAAATGGAAGTAAAAAAAAAAAAAAATCAGACAGAAAAATCATCAACTTATATAATTGGGTAATTTCGTCTGTCTGTCTGTCTGTCTGTAACTCCGTATAATTAAGCTATTAAGATAGATCCAAGATTCTCAATAGTACCATTGAATCAAGGGTACTCAAATTGGATGAAATATTAGTTTATTTTGTCATTCCATGTTGTTTCCATGAAATTTTAACTGAAATTCTAACAAAACATACGTTCAAAATCAAATAATTTTGTTATCACAGCAGCGATTTTAATGAAATTTGGCTTACTTACTCAGTTGTTTACGCTGATTTCGAAACTCAAAACCATTTTTGCCGTAGAGCTTCGTTCACAGGTTAGCACAGTATTTTGATTACAATTACTGTATATTTGATAGTTGATAATAAAATGATTTTTCAGATTTTTTTTTATGCCTGTCGTCCGACAGGCTTTGCTTCAAGTTATAGATATTTTTTTATCCATAGAAAAAGAAGTAGATAAAAGATTGATATCTTCGACGGCGTCCTGTTCATATTTGGATGTCTTTTGTTTTCCAGACACTGATAAGCGAGAAGTTTAGCAAGACAGTGACGTAAATCGAAGATCAGCTAGTTAGAGGAAAAATTCAGGGGTTGTTTTGAGGACAACTCGATTCCAAACTGACTGAAACTGATCGCAGTGGACCAGAGTACGACTTTTATTACAGTAGACAGAATAACAAGAACTTTCTAGAAACCTAGACCTGCTAAAATATAGAATATCTGTGAATATCTCAAGAAATTCATATTTTTAGTCTGAATGCACGTATTTTACTTACCAAAGATGAAGTCGAGGAATACTTGAGATGCGCTATAGTTGGCTTGATGATCGTAGGAGTAAAAGTAAGTTGGTATGCTATTCTTTGCTACTTCAGTAGCAGTTCTGTGGACGCAGTAGCGGAACATTCCATCGGTATAAGTCTACAAATACACACAAGTTATTTAGATAATGATTATGTTGATTAGAAAACGAATACACGTTATCTTTAAGTCTACATTCACTCATTTTAAAAAAGAGCATAAGATGTGTTAAATTTAACTCAAATGACGGAATCGTAGAGTGTTGATGCACTTTGCTTACATTTTCAATAAAAAAGAGGAGTTTGTTTTGTTTAATTTTTTTTTAAAGTTATCTTCCTAGTTAACTCATTTGAACAAAATTGACTCAAGAACTAAGCGTAATCACTTTGACTTTTTTTTTCTTTTCTTAATTCCTTTTTTTTTTAGGTAGGCCTATGTATAGTTTTCTACAAAGAGGAAACATTGACTTGTTCTAACTGTTACTGCGCATCGCAATGATTCCAATCTGTTTCATAAATAATACAAACTAAATCCCATAGCATATTGTCCATATGTTAGCAAACTCGATGATTAAAAAATGTGTCGTAATAATAGTTAAAGGGAAAGATCACTGAGGTAATGAAATGGAATGAGAAATAGGCCTACTCATTTCTATGTAAAGAAAATTATTATATTATTTTTTTTTGAAATTCCTAAATTAAAAAACAAAACAAAATGACTTACATTAATAAAAGCATTTTGGACAGCCAGTTCATTGTCTAAAGTGCTGCCCCTGAAGTAGAATCTCATAACCTCCTCAATTGCTTTAGTAACATTGGGTCTATCTTCAACGAGATCAGTAATAAATAGACGAATCTCATTCTCAGAGAACTTCTTCTTCTTAAAAAACGATTTAAGATCTGAAACGACAAGAAAAGAACAAGAACAAAGATCACGTTCTTCTTTAGTAGTATTTTCGTTTTTTTTTTCTTTCGTTCATTTTCCATCTTTTCTGTTTTTTTACTACAGATGCTTTTTGATGTTTATAGTTATTTTGAAATTTGTTATTCCTTTTACATTTCATCGTTTGTCCTGGCGCAGCATGATCATAGTTGCTGTTGCACCAGAAAACCTTAAGTAACCACCAATTTAATAGAATTTAAAAACAAATAAAAGCTAATGAAAAAAGACTTCGAAGGTTTTGGGATTTGTTTCAATTGTTTTCTAAGAATAAGGATTAACTTACAAGCGTAGGTGTAGGCACCTTCGTCTTTGGTGATACCAAGTATTAATGGAACTTTTCGAAAGTAACCTTTGCGTAGGAGACTCTCGGGATGCTGAGGAATGAAGTAACCATCTACCACTGGAGTGAAAGATGTCCACTGTTAAAATATAGAATAGAAAGAACAACCGCTTTAGAAAGATGGTATTTAAAGCTAAAGTTATTCAGAACAATATAGATTTCGGTAGCTTTAAGGGAAGGAAGTTCGTTATTACCACGTATGGAACAATCGACACCAGTTTCGCTAAATCTTTGGCTGGTGTTAGCCTTAAACAGTCTAACATGTCTGGTGTGGGTGCTACTGGACAGTGGAGATCCATGGCTAATTTCTCAATCCAATAATCCGGTTCCTTTTGTAAAGCCCAGTGACACAAAGGAGAACCACTCATGGCAATGGCTCGAGAGAACAGACCTGCAAACAATAAGCATAGTTAAAGAAAACTACTCCAAGCATTCAAAAAGGATTATGAAGTTTTTGTAATAAGAAGAAATAAGGCACAAAAGAAAAGGATGAAATCAGAATTAAAAAATTTAGAAATATCGCAAAGCTGATTAATATAATATACTACAATTTCAGTTATTTTCTCTACATTGCGTAAAATCTTTACATGAAATTGCCAATGAGTCTCAAGATTTCATGATTTGATGTCTTCAGTAGATTGAAACGCTAATTTTAATTTTTTTAACATTAATGAAATTTTCAGGAGGTCGGTCAGAGCATGTCATTTAAAAACACGATCTACAATAATGAATTAATCATAAATTCACTAACCTGATGAAAGAGGAGAGATAAGATGATAAAGAACTGCAGCAGCCCCTGCTCCTTCGCCAAATATAGTTACTTTGGTTGGATCTCCACCGAACAAAGAAATATGTGTTTGAACCCACCTGAGGGCAACCATCTGATCTATAAGACCAAAGTTACCTGGAAGTGATTCATCTCCTGTGCTGAGGAAACCTAGTATTAACATCCAAAGTAAACTACATTAGTATTCATTAATGCTTATGTATATTTGAAATTTTAACAATATATATATTTTTTTGCAATTAATTTATGTGTATTTCTGTTGGTATTTAGAAATCAATATCCCATCATTTTGGAATATTGAAATTAAACAGAGACGTATATTATCTCCTTGATTTCCATTATCATTTAAGGATAGATATTTGATTATTCACTTCCAATTCTTTATATGCTATGTCAGTGTCTTTAACTTAAGTGTGAACAGAAGAATACAGAATTAACTTTTTATAACTGAAAGAGATACTTCCTTACTTAACTCAAGAGCAACTTATTAAAATTTAAAAAAAATCCAACTTTTTTCCAACTGTATCTGAAATATTTTAGTTACAATCCCTAATTCTTTAATGATTTTTTGATTGTTGCGAACATTGTAATATTGAGAAGATCGAAATCGCGGTTTAATTTGGGGTCTTATAAGAATAGTTCCTAAAACTGTATTCTTCGTTTATACAATACTCCTAAAATGTCTTCTTTAATCACAACAACGGTATTTCATTTTCTTTAATAGAAAACTTCTTCAGGTTGAATCACTGAGGACAAGAAATCTCTTCCTTCTTCCTCAACTGAATTCGTTATGATACATTTTAAAAAATGTTTAATACAACACGTACAAACAGTACATAAATTAATAAAGATAAATTTTTAAAAGTCAATGATATAACATTTGAATGGTTCAAAACTTATATTAAAAATACAGAATGATTTTTATAATAGTAAATTTGAAGTAAATTACAAATTGAATTTGAATTGTCAGTTAATAAGTTAAATATTCATTTACCACAATGATAGTATAAGAATTGCGATTTCTGTGTTGTAATCATCTTTTAGATTCTGTATTGTAAACACGGACGGTTTAAGTATTGTTTGAACGTCTTGAAGTAAATTAGAAGTTGAATTTGAATTGTTTGTAAACAAGTTAAATATTCACTTTAATTCTTAAAAACTTAAAAACTCCATACATATCTCAGCATTTCAGCAATATTTCGTTGGCCTTACCGGCCCAACTTTTTCAAGCTTTTTTGGGAAGAGAACCATTCTCTCCTTCCAATTTCAAAAACAAATAACTAAAAGCAATCAAGAACTTTCAAAAAACGTGAACCACGTCAACAAAGCAAAAACGTGAATTTCAAAGTGTGAATTAAATTAAATTAAAAAAACAAATGAAACACTGTCTTTAATTTTAAATTTTAAAATTAAAATTATTTTAAAATTATGTTCTTTTAAATTAAAAATTAAAATTACAATTTTAAGTTAAATATTCATTTATATCGCGATAGTAGTATAAGAATTGCGATTTCTGTATTGTAAACAATTTTTAAAATGTAACATAACGAATTCAGTTGAGAAAGAGATTTCTTCTCATTTATTCAACCTGAAGAAGTTTTCTGTTAAAGAAAGTGAAATATCGTTGATGTTATTAAAGAAGACATTTTAGGAGTTTTGTGTATCTCCTGAAATAAGAATAAATTCGTTTTCTTAGCTTGACCAAAATCCTCCTCCTTAAATATCTAATTTTGTCATGAAATTATTGTTTTCCAACAGTTTTATATTTTAATTTTTTATTTATATAATAATTCAAGTAATAGCGTAGATTAGATAAAGAATCATTAAAATTATTATTTCTATAAAAAGAAAAGAAAATCGAAGACCAAGTAATTATCAATATTTATAGTGAATTTAAGAATATCATGAGGAATTGTTTACCTCAACTAATCAACTAAGTTTTCTGCTGAATCTTTTATCATTGTCTGTAATTCCTTATTACAGAAATATCTAATGATGGATTTGTTTGTGGATATGGGTCAATACAGCAATCAAAAGATTCTTTATGAGATCGACATTGGATTCATCAACTGTCCACTGTCACTGTTAGCCTTGTATTTTAGAAAGTTCAATAGAATTACACTTTTTTTTCTTTTTGAAATGACTTTGCCTTGATGTAAGTAAAATGATTATAGAAAAACATCTGTGCTTTTGACCGATTCTTTAAATACGACAGCTGTTCAGTTCACCTTATCAAGGCTTTTCATTCACTCATTAATTCTTTGAAAGCGATTGATTTACTAAAAGTCTTCTACATTATTTTCCCAATTATTCAAAACAATTTATTCTGCTTTTATTAAGAAACAAGTAGAATCAATAGAAAATCTAGGGTTGAATGTACTTCTCCTAATTACTATATTTCGAATCGTAGATTTTCGATGCGAACGGATTACCTACAATCACTTCTAGTTGTAGAAGGACGCAATAACAGGGATCCAGTAGACGTCAATTATTTATGAATTTTTTATTAAAATTATTTTTAACAAAGATGAATATGTTCATGCACGCCTCCACACCAGGATCTTTAATTTGATAACACATTTACCCCTGTATCTCATGTGGTTCCCGAGATAAACGACTTACAGCCTTTATACTGTATATATGACTGTATAGATACATCAACTCCATGCTTCAACTTCTTTTCAACCACTCCAATTGATTTCTAATAAAACAATTTCTTTTTAACCTAATATTTTTTGATTCATTAAATTACCTGATTTTTTTTATGGTTGGATTTCTGATTTTTTTTTTTAACTAATGCGTGGATCTTCTTGAAATGTCGCTTGAAAATTTAAGGACAAGAAACTATCTACCTTTTATAAATTTACCTTTCGAAATTTATTGTGTGTGTGTGTGTGTGTGTGGGGGGGTTCTTGGTGGCAAATCATCCACTGACAGTGATAAAAACTTCCATTGAAAAGATTAGAACCGAAACAAGGATATTTAACATTAATCCTGTTTGTTAATCTACGAATTCCGCTAGCTTTGATTGATTAAAATTAATAGGATTTAAACAACTTAAATGAATAAAAGAGATTGCATTAATTTTTATCAGAAAAATTGAAATTTCTGCTGTTTGTATTCAGAAATGTAATTTAAAAATAACCATATACTTTTTTTTTATTGTTCTTCACGACATCAAATAAATATATTAAGGACAACATTATAAATTAGGCAGGCTTTAAGTTCTTGGAAGAACTTTTTTTTGTAAGTACAGGATTCCTGTTCGTTATCATGTTTAACATTCATGTTTCGTGGAGAAACTATTTTTCCATTGTCTTCTCCAATTATCTACATTTAAACATCAGTTGTCGAATAACTGGCTTCAAATCCCTTCCGTTGATCTAATTTCCTTCTAAACTGATATTTTAGTGAACTGATGCTTTTAAAGCAGTCTCTAATCCAATGTCCTGTGATCCCTGAGCCAATAAATATTTCCCTTTTTTTTTTCCTAAGTAATTCATCGCCAAGTGAATCTAAATTGTTCCATCAATGGTAAAACGACTGAAAATATCAAAAAAGGATAGAAGATTGAATTTGTAATTTATGATTGTAATTTATGCCTTTCAAGATATTAACATTTTAAAAATTTGAAAATGAAGGAAATTTTTTTTTGTCATGGAATTTAGCTAATTTACCATACTATTAATAGGCAAAAAACGGATGTACGGATGTTTGTTTGTGTGTCATCAAAGTGGAGAGATAGGACAGAGTAGGAGAGAGAATATTTTAAAGTGTATTTTTAATTTAATTTAAAAAATACACTAACAAATGTATAAACAAATTAGTATAAACTTTTGCATCTATTCATTTAGTGAATAATAAAACAAAATGAAGTAGAAATAATTCCTACGCTCCTGTAAGGCATTGTGGGGGACTCTCTCATAGGCTCAATCTGGAGGAGTCTGCTATTTTAGGGCAGGAGGTTAACTTATTTCGCCGAAAGTGCCAGGAAAGCATGTTGATATTAAAAAAATCAAGAACCGTATAACGATGGTCTTTCGGTCAGCGCTGTGGCGCTATATAATTGCCACAGCACAAATTCATCAAATAAATGTAGGAAGAATTCCAGTGTTTTTGAAAACTTTCAAGGTATTTCAAAAATGTGGTATTTGTTTTACTTCCGTGATTATTTCACGGGTTGCAACTAGTTTTATTAATTGTTTGAAATCTAATTATGCGGTTATCATAAAAACTTAATTTGTTAACAGTGTTTCTATACAGTATAATATGGCTTTGAATTTTTACATTAGAAATATATTTTAAAATTACATTGTTTG